>OX419587.1:14634212-15232558 GCA_948473455.1 Teleiodes luculella
AAAACAATTTTTTCCGTGGGAATGAAATATTTTTCCGCGGTAAAAAGTAAGCTTATGTGTTATTCTGATGTATAAGATGTATACTGTAAAGTTTCACTAAAAGCTAGTTTGAATCATAAATCTGTAACTACAAGAACCATTGTTCTTCACAAACCCTTTCAAAATGTATTTATATTCGTCTTATATGAGCTATACATAGTATAGATAGGTGCTTTTACTAGCATCATTCAAAACACATTAAATTTGGAACTCTAATAACTTATCTGTCTTAAATGTAATAGAGATCTTTAGAGTTAGTATGTGGGTTGGTTATTTAAGTTTACGACTGCTATTTCAGTCTCGGACATTCTAAACTCAGTATTACTCTAAGAGGTTCTAAGTAATAACTTGAGATTTGAGATTTTGTGGCTTTGTAATAAATTTAATAATTCTAAACAATACTATCGAGACGAAAGATATAATTAAGAAACTCTGTTCCTAAAATTTGAATTATGTAATTTTCGCTTTGATATAAACAAGTCTAAGTTTAAAATTTAAATGCGTAAAATTATTTTTCGAATAAGTACCAAAATAAGAGCTGTCCAGAAGGCTTTTGTCTATGAATAGTAAATAAATAGTTGAATATTCCAAATAGATACAATATTTCGGTCGTAGTGTACGTGTATTGTTTCATAAATATTCCAAAAAGCATGTGCAAAAATAACATGCACATAAAATATTTGGTCCCCAAAAAGTCCCGGTTCCATGTGACAATTCACTAGGCTCACAATATGACTTGCGAAATTATTGTTCCAACAAAAAATCCCTTCCGGTTGTGTACACTGTTTTACATGCGTCCCATTAATTTTCGTTGTTAGCGCACACAAGCTTCTCTTATTAAGATACATGTGATGTGCCATCCCGGTACTAAATAAAGAGTCACCGTCGGGTATTTTTAGTCACCTATCTTAATAAATGTTATAAATGCTATTTTTAGCCGTTTGGTTCCCGGATTACATTATAATTGGATCTTCCTAAAAAAATATTCTACAGTGTAGAAGTGAAGAGTTTTTACAAGAAGCGAATGCTTATTGTAAAAACACGTAATTTAGGAGGCGTTCAATAAGCGTTCGCTTGAGAAGATTGCCTTTGCGCACATTATGGTGATATTTTCGTATTTCTTTATTTGCTTACAATAAAGTGCTAATTACTTTTTTTTTGAACTGACCTATGCTTGAGTCGAAAAAGTACGACGGATCAAGCTTCACCGGACTTGCTTCTGTGGTGTCATGTGAGGCACATAACTCAAAAATGAGGGGCAGAAAAATATCATAAATTTTAAGTCCATGAAATGGGTATGAGCTGCGACTATTTGAAAACTGACCCTATTGTTACGCATTTAAGCACAGAACTATTTTAAAAAACAGGCAATCAAATTATTTTTTTAATTTTCTATCTTTTTATATATTTTTCATAACAATCCTATACGCGTAAGTAACAATTTAGCTAAGTTCGTGCCATTCGCGTTAACGACACAATTCTCCAACAAAAAGATTCGTTCCGGGAAGACACCGCAGGCGTCTTTCCTAAATTGGACGGTTAATAGCGCTCATATAGAAGTAACATACGAGTTAATATAGTGATAAAAACTCTAATACCGTGCCGTAAGGTCGCCTGCGTGTAATCTCTGCCGGATATACGAAGAGATGCAGTTTGCAGAGGAAGGTGATATTAATTGGAGGATAGGGTTTCAACTTTTTTTAAACGAATATTATTTTCGGAATTTATTTCTGAATGTAACCACGAGTGCCGAGTGGGCTTTTTTTAAAGTAAGATTTCGATTTACAGGGTTAGATAAAGTTTTAGATCACCAAAATATTGTCTAAAATAAATATTAGAGTGTAAAATTGTGTGAACATATCCGAACTAATTATGATTTATAAATGCCTAAAAAGCTTTGGATTGCTATAAAAATGTACAGAATGATAGATAGTATCACGACAAAAAGTCTCAGATCACTTTTTACCGCGGGAAAATATATTCCACAGGAGAAATTGATGAGGCATAAACGGAAAATAAATATATAAAGAATGGAAGTCAATTGTCCTAGCCTACCGACAAGATTTAAAATCTGCATTCGAAACCTGGTTCCCAAACAAAATTGTTCAAAGTTTTAAGTATTTTTTTACATCACTTAGTTAAGTCAGTTACATATTCTTTTGTGGCGAGTTCAGAAAGGCTGTCTTCTGTAGAGAAGAACTCACCGGAAGAAACTACACCGGCGTTGCATCTTTTCAAAATATTGTTTCAAAATTATAAATTATTATTTTATACAATTTTATTAATATAAGTAAAAGTGCAAACAAAATGGCGGGCGTTTAATACAAGGGAACTGTTTAATCGCGAAGGTTGGAAGACAAAAGACTCCTCCGGCCGCGACTCGGGTGTAAGGAGAGGGATAAATGGTGGGCTGAATGGTGGGGTGGAAACGCGGAGGTGAAGCGATCTATTCCATATTGAACTCTATAACGAATGTCATTGGAGCTAATCTTGAAGTTGATAATATGGCAAACTAGTATTAAACAGTGACGGGTTAACAAATACCGAAAAGTTATGTTCAGTCAATTTATTTTGACTTTTTACTAACAAACACATATGTCATAAAATTGATAATCAGTATTTTAAAAATAAGATGATACTACAGACAAACTGTTATGTAGTTTTGTGGGTCTGTGATTCGTTTTTACGGAAAAATTGTAATCATCATACTATCATACTAATATTATAAAGAGGAAAGATTTGTATTTGTGTGTGAGTGTGTGTTTGTGTGTGTATAGTTTGTAATGAATAAACTCAAAAACTACTAAACCAATCTGAAAAATTATTTCACCATTAGAAAGCTACATTCACCCTGAGTAACATAGGCTACCTTTTACAGCGGGAAAATGCTTCATTCCCACGGGAAAAACTGTTAACGCAGGCAGGCAAAACTGAAGAATCTGCGTGTCTGTACATTGATTTGTTTTTAAAAAAACTGATTGTAGGTGATAAAGTAGCAGAAAACAAAAATACAAGTTTTGAAAAAAAAAAATCCGTCTGTCTGTATGTCTGTCTGTCTGTTTATACACGCTAATCTCTGGAACTGTTGGAGCTATTTAAATGAAATTTTGCATGGTTGTACCTGATATCCTCGATCAATATCTTAGATACTTTTTACCACGGGAAATAAAAAAAAACAACACGGGCGTAGCGTGGGCGAACAGCTAGTTAATTTAACTGAAAGAAGTCCACTACTGGACAAGAGTTAACCCTAAAGGGTAACCTATCACATTTTCGAAAAACTGATAACCGAATTTCAATTTTCCGTAAACGATTCATACATTTTTCAATTTCCATTGTATGACTTGACATATTTTTAAATCACCACAATAACACTTTACAGAATTATTCTTTCTCCGCACAACGTTATTCCGTTTTACGATTAATCTTTTTTACTAAATCCCGTAATCACACTTGGTCTTTTTTTAAACGATAGATTTTTTTTGTTGTTATTTTTATTATTCCGAAGTAACAATTATTATTTTTTATAATTACGACACATAATGTTTTTGGAGTTCGGGGCACCCCGACATCTGTCGGTTAGGTTAGAAGGGTATGGCGGGCGTGGTGGGCGAGCAAAGCGAGCCCACCTCGCCCGCCATACCCTTCTGTTAGGTTTGACATGTATGCATGCCTGCTTGTGCTTGGTTGCATGTTTGCTTGCTTGTTTGCATGCTTGCATGCATGCTTGCTTGCTTGCTTGCTTGCTTGCTTGCTTGCTTGCATGCTTGCTTGCTTGCTTGCTTGCTTGCTTGCTTGCTTGCATGCATGCTTGCTTGTATGCATGCTTGCTTGCATGCATGCTTGATGGAATACAGAATGTAAAATGGAGATATTAAATTTGACCTTGCAATATAATGGTTCAATTGAGCTATCGCACATGTAAAAAATTGGTTAATGATGACATGGATTTTCGGTATACTGGTAAATAGTTTAGCGGAAATTTGAAACATCGGTGAACAAGTAAAAAGGTCAATAAAAACGCGGAAACATAATACAATGGAAAATGTTATTTCGGACAACAAATAAAATTTCCAACTGATAAATGTCAAAAAGTTAGCGGAATAACAATATTCAGAACAAAAAATATCGGAAATACAATAGGTAACCCCCCTAAAGATATTCACAGCGATCGACTCTATCTAAAAACCTTTAAAATATAAAGTTTGAAAGAACTCTTAACATTCACCAAAAAGCCCTAGACATTGCTGAGGAAATGCTTGTGAAATATTAAATTCAGCTTCGAATCGGAAAATAAAATTCACGATTGGCAAAAGTTCGTCATTTCATTGAAATTATCGGACAAGTGGAAGTCAAACAAGGCACGAACAAGTCCGTTTACTTTCCATATTTTTGTTTGAGTTGAGTGAGAGAGCGTCGATAGCGTAGTGGCTGGGCCTGTTGCTTCCCAATTGAGGGACTTTGGTTCGGTTTCCGGCACTTTTTTTAAATATTTATTTAACGGTTATTCGGTGATGTTATGGTGACAGAAAAAAAACGATTACTATGAGTAAAGATAAAAAAAACTTCGTGTGAAATCCTGTATACCTGCAATCCGCCTACAAAGCGTGGGGATTTTAGCAACATTCTCTTTTGAGGAAGGATTTGTTTGGAAATTGTCTTTTATATAAGATAGCAAGTAGTGTTATTAGACTTGAAAACTTTACCTAGTTTAGTCCGTACATTTCAGGTAAAAATTTTAGGCTGAACCAACTGATTGCTTGAAAAGTAATACGACTTTAGTATCAGGTACTTACTAAACAACTGAAATATTCGTTAAAATACTGGCACATATCACACGCACAAACAGCCTTATTCACAAGTTCAAAACAAGAACTACTCGAATTCAAATATAATTCGAGTTCGAATGTGGAAGTTCGTCGCGAACGTTATAAAGGCCGTCGCACACAGCAGCAGCGGTGCGCTTAAACACAATCACCATTAAGTTAAAGGCTAATTAAACGCTGAAACTTCCTTGTCTCTCGACACGACGGCGCTAACTCCGTGCACTCTGGGCCAAGTCATAGAAACAAGCGTTAATTGCGAGTTTGACAATCAATAATCAGTTGACAAAAAACAACGATGTCCGTGCGGGACCCTCGCTCCTAGGATGCTGCAACCCGGTTAGCTAATAATGCTCATATAGTGCCATAATAACTTTTTGTATATGCATCATTTATGAATATAAATTCAGCCTCCACTCAGCTGTGTAGGGCATAACCCAGCGAGGCGGTTCAGGAGGGTTCTGAAAAACAGCATTTTTGCTGAGAACCCTACCTTTTTACCAATAATTAGTTATGGTAAATCACGTTTATTTTCCTTTGAAGGACCAAGATCATCTAAAAATACCACGATTGGAACTATTAGGAGTGCTCATAGGTAGCAGACTCATTAAATTTGTTCTTTCATACCTTAAAAGATCTATATCGTGTCAGACTCTCTGAACAGATAGCAAAATAGTTATAGATTGGTATAACTCAAACAAACTCCTAACACCCTTCGTTGCTAGGAGAATCGAAGAAATAAAGAAAAACAAGGATTTGACAATCAGATATACACCATCAGAGCTAAACACCGCAGATGTAGCAACAAGACCATATAGCAACAAAGAAGAAAAGGACCGTTGGTTAAATGGACCTCAATTCCTATTGCAAAAACCAAAATTTTGGCCTTCATATTCTCCGCCTATCTCTTCTTTTTTAGTCGGGGAGGATTTCTCGGAATCGAGACAAACATCTAGAAAAAAGAGAGTAGTCATGAATAATAACAAAGAAGAAGCACATAGAGAAGAGACGGTGAATCCAACTATAAGTAATATAGTAGAAAATAAAATGGAAAAATTGAAGGAAATACAAGCCGAACACTTTCCTGACGAACTTCAAGGAACAGAAACTAATCTCAAAAGAAATTTAGGTTTATTTGTTGATATAGACGGACTTTTACGTTGTAAAGGTCGCCTGAAGAACACAAATTGGTCCTATGACAAACGATATCCGGTACTCATACCGAAGAAGTGTGAGTTCACAGAGAATTTGATTCAAGAAACACATCAAAATAATAATCATGTAGGCGTGAATCATACGCTAAGTATAATCAGACAAACATTTTGGATCCCACAAGGCAAAAGTCAAGTACAAAGGATATTAAGGAAATGTCAACAATGTGTTAAACATAATGGTGGTCCGTATAAGCTACCACCCACTCCAGCTCTTCCAGCGGAACGAGTGAATTACAGTTCACCATTTACATTCGTGGGGATAGACTATTTAGGACCCCTTTTCGTGAACAATGAGAATGCATCTAGTAAAAGGTGGATTTGTCTTTTCACCTGCCTCGCTGTAAGAGCGATACATCTTGAAGTCGTTCAAGACCTTACCGCTGAGGAGGGATTGTTAGCTTTGAGGAGGATGATATCTAACAGGGGAACTCCAACACTAATAACATCTGATAATGCTCTTTACTTTAAACTCATTTCCGAAGTACTCTCGAGTCAGTATTGTATCGACAAACAAATTAAATGGAGGTTTATACCACAGTTAGCGCCATGGTTTGGCGGTTTTTACGAAAGACTTGTTGGATTAGTTAAAAACTGTATGAAAAGAACTTTACAAAAACATCTACTAAAGGACACACAGTTAGTAACTGTCGTTAAGGAAATAGAAGCTGTTATTAATACCAGACCATTGACATGTGTTGACTCAGAAATTGATCACATCTTGAAACCCTCTGACTTCCTTACTATGGGAAATTGCATTACCATGGAGAATTCCGATAAGGACCACAACCAAGACTGATCTGATTAAAGGTTGGAAGAGAGCTCTTAACATCTTACAAGAATTTAAAGAAATGTTTCTCAATAGATACCTACCAAGTCTCCGAGAGAGATATAGAAACTCACCCAAGGAACCGAGAGTGACCTCGAAGGTTACACCAGAAATAGGACATGTCGTACAAATTAAAGACGATAATAAAAATAGAGCAGGATGGAAAGTCGGTAAGATAACTTCCCTAATGAAAGGAGCCGATGGTTTGATAAGAGTAGCTAAAGTAATGGTCGGAAATAAAGAATTCATCAGGTCTATAGGGCAGTTATACCCTCTAGAAATGGATGAGGAAGAAATAAATGTAAAGACTAACGACAAGGAGGTAAATTCGAACACTTCGGAGATTCTTGACACTGAACCTATGGAGGTAGAACTTGCTCCAAACTTTACGGATGAACAAAGCATACCTTCTAATCTTGAAGAAGCAAAGAAATCTGAAGGCAATTCAGATATCGGCGACGTTGCAGGCGTCTCAGAGGAAACGTCTAGAAACGTACTTGATCCTGAAAGAGAGGAAGGAAATAACGGAGAAATAGAAATTCCCACTGATGGCCTTGAAGACTGTAGTGACAAATCTGAAAGTATGAATAAGGGAGAGTCGAGAGATGGAAGAGACATGAGAACAGCGTCCATTAAAGCTAGAGAGAAGATAAGAGAGTGGACGCGAAATATATTAGACACATTGTAATCATTCTTCCGTCGTGGGGAGTGTCGTGGAGTTCCACGATGTCCCAAATATCACGAGATGCCAGGTCAGTAAATGTCAATAGAGTAAGGACTAATTCTATTGTCTATGGCATGCATATGTCAAACACAGTAACTAAATACCGCGACACAATGTGAAGTAATAAATCAATCTAGTTAGTTCAAAAGGATAATCTTGCTTAAGAGCCAGCCTCTTAAGCTACAGCTTAGTGTTTTTTGGTTTCCTAGTTATTCTAACTTAGTTGATATATATAAAGTCATAGCAAATAAATCCTTTAGCAATTCACAAAGATTCTAAAACGTTGATGAATGTTTGACCGTCTTATATAAATAATAATGTTGTCTGATTTGATATCACTTCATTTCATTGCCGTATTTACTTTCTATAAGACGCTGGAATGTTGGATTTACTATATTAATGGACTGTATTGTATTTAGCTGGTATTTTAATTAAATCACAAACTGATAGAATATTGTAAAGTTTATTGTGTGCAACCAAAACAAAAAAACAGAATGACAGAAATACAGAGTTGCCAAAGTATAAAAACATCATGTTGTGTTGCCAACATATTCGGCACGGCGACAGAAATAAATTTACAAACTTATTAAAAGTGTAACAATGATATGTTAACAATAAAATGTAAACAAAGACAATATAGGGCATTGTCACAAGATAAACTTAAAGACATTCTTATTATAGTTACATAGTATTATATATAGATTACAACAAAATACATAATATTTTATTTTGTTTTCAAAAGTGTGTTTACTGCCCCAAACCCTGTGATTTGTCATTGTCACAGTCCAAAGACAATAAGCACACCTTTGTGACAGAACGCTTGTGCGTTTTTCCTGTCGCAGTTTTAACTTCAACCACCCTTACAATATTATCCAAACCTGGATATGTTTGAATGACTCTAGCCATTGGCCAGAACAAAGGTGCCAAATTATCATCTCTTAAAATTACAAGTGATCCCACCTTAATGTTAGGATGCACATCAGTCCATTTAGGACGTGACTGTAAATTATTTAAATAGTTATTTTTCCATTCTTTCCAAAAAGAATACTTAAGATTATTACAAGTTTTCCAAGACTGTAACCTTGACATACATGATCCCTCCTGTACAGGATACGAATTAAGAGCAGTTCCTATTAAAAAATGACCTGGAGTGATACAAGAGAAATCATTTACATCAGTTGATAAAGGCATAAGTGGCCTGCTATTAAGTACAGCCTCAATTTGACACAAAAGCGTATTAAGCTCCTCCTTGGACTGATTGACAATGAAAGAGTGACTGGCGCGAGGCCACTGACTGAATATGATGAATGACCGAAGTATGCCGGCAGTACTGTTTGGAGCTCCTGGGTAAGAGACCCACCTAATGATGACAGGCGTAGGCCTGAGAGCGGAGGCTCAAGAGGATAACGACAGGCGGAGGCCTGAGAGCGGCGGCTCAGCACGCATGGTAGGCGGAGGCCTAAGAGCGGCGGCTCAGCACACATTGCAGGCGTAGGCCTAAGAGCGGCGGCTCAGCACGCATGGCAGGCGTAGGCCTGAGAGCGGAGGCTCAAGGACTTGACGATGACTGTTACTTGGGGGGTGATGACGAGTGTTTACTCAGGGGACGAATGACAAGTGTTGGCTTGAGTGAGAGTGACAGCTCCAGAACATGCATGAGTGTTTACTCAGAGATGTGACAACAAGTATTTGTTTAAAGAGTTGATGATAATGAGTACTACATTGTAAAGAGGTTAACGTGATATCAATCTATATATTCTAAAATGAGAAATCTTTATTATTACAATAGATATTCATTCATAACTTATAAACTGAGCTAGGATACCAAATTACTTAGTTCACACGAGTTCAGTGTGTATTAAATTTACAGGTGGTGGATAAGGAATTGCAAAGAGGAGCCTTCAGTGACAGGATAGGAGAGACAACTTATTAACAAAGCGAAGCAGTAAATGAAACCAGGCAAGGAGGAACTGAAGGTGAGCTTCAATTCCTCATGTTATTCGCGAACTAACATCCCCATACAGTGTGTGATATCTAGGCACAAACATACATACCAATATACCCTTCGCGACACCTGTGCTGCTCAAGGCACACTCTCAATGTCCGCTGCCTCATCGGTTGCTGTATCTGAGGAGCAACAACGTGCACGTGCTGCTACCTCTGTCTCAACGGAGACTTGGCATCGGAGGCTAGGACATCTAAGTGAAAAAGGTATGTGTGAATTATCTAAACTTACTGGCTTAGATATCTGCAGGCAGGGCACCCATTTAGGGGATTGTGGGGCATGCATTAAGGGGAAGCAAGTCGTTGCAAGTTTTCCAAAGGGAGAAGAATCATATAGGGCGAAGCAGCCACTTGAGTTAGTCCACTCCGACGTTTGCGGGCCTATAGAAGAGAGAACTTGAGGAGGTTCTCGCTATTTTATTTTACTCGTAAAACGTTTGGATTTTTACTTAAAACTAGAAACGAAGTAATGTCACGTTTTATTGAATTTAAAAAATAATAATTGTAAAACAGACAGGCCTACCAATTAAGTGCCTCAGAAGTGACGGCGGTGGAGACTACTGTAGTAATATAATTAAAAAAATATTTAACTGATCATGGAATTGCTGAGTGTTTAAACAGGACGTTGGTGGTAAAGGCGCGCTGTATGGGCGTGCGTTTTTGGGCAGAAGCTGTAATGACAGCAATATATTTAAAGAAATAGGTCCCCTACTATCGCAGTGTCCGGCTAGCTAATGCTGGCTTGGGCGTGCGTTTTTGGGGAGGAGCTGTAATGACAGCAATATATTTAAAAATAGGTTCCCTACTAATCGCAGTGTCCGGCGCAACACCTGAGGAAAAATGGACAGGTTCCAAGGTCGACCTAAGCTATTTAAGGGTGTTTGGGTGTAAAGCCTTTACACATATACCAGATTGTAACCGGCGTAAATTTGATGTAAAATCAAGGGAACTGATATTCGTCGGTTACTGTGAGCAGTCCAAAGGGACCTTATTGATCCTCAGAATCCAATGAAAGTTATTCATTCTAGATCAGTACATTTTATTGAAAATGAGGAGAATTTTATACAATTTAAATTCAAATATTTTATTGAATGAAAATATACAATTTTTAAATAACGACCAAGTAATAATTTCTGACAATAATATTTCTAATTCAAGTCCAAGTCCCTGTGATAATAGTAATAATGGAGAAGTCAGAATATTAATCTTATTCCTGATTTTTAGATTTCAGAGGTGGATCCCTGCCATGGGACTGAGGCCCCCAGTGGTCAGGCTGCATCCCCAGTTGCTGAATCTTTTGGAGAGGGCACCAATGTGAGCCCCATGTGGGAGTCGCAGGCCAGCAGTCCTGCTGACGATTTCCAGTCGTGTAGCGACAGTAAGGGCGTCGACGCGGTCGCGACCTGTCAGGAGTACAAGAGGTAACATGCCTACAAGGTATGGTGATTATGATTTTGACTTAAACTTCTTTGTGAATGGGGAATATGAGCCCCTATCATATCATGAGGCGATGGCATCACAGAGCAGAGAGGACTGGCAGTTAGCCATGGAGAGAGAGTAGGTATGCCGCTCTTATTGACAACAAGGTTTGGAAATTAGTAGACCGTCCCAAAGATGTTAATGTCGTTAAGTGTAAATGGGTTTATGAAGTCAAAGATCAGAATTCGGGTAAGGATAGGTACAAGGCTCGTTTAGTTGCCAGTGGGTTTTCACAACGAAAAGGTGAGAGTTATAGTGTAATTTTTCTCCAGTTGTTAGACATTCCACTATGCGAATATTATTTGCACTGGCGAATGACCTTGACATGGACATAAATCACATTGATGTATCTAATGCTTTTCTTAATGGGAACCTTAATGAGCTAATTTTTATGGAACAACCCGAGGGATTTTGTAGAGATAAAACTAAAGTTTGCCTATTACTTAAAAGTTTGTACAGTCTAAAACAAGCTAGTAGAGTATGGAACCTTAAAGTACATGAATTGTTGACAAGTAATGGCTTTATACAGAATAAAGTGTGAACCGTGTGTTTATTTCGGTAGATCCGATAAAACTCTATCTATAATTGCTATAAATCTTGATGATTTTTACATCTTTGGCAACGATACTACTTTATAGACAAGCTGATCAGTCTGCTAGAGAAAGATTTTAATGTAGAAAAACTTAGGTATTTTATCTAACTGTTTAGGTATGAATATAATACGTGATAGAGCCAAGGGTCTATTGAAATTAAATCAAGCGGAGTACATTAGAAGGCTACTAAAGTGTTTTGGTATGTCGGATTGTAAAAGTATATGTACACCTATGATGTTAAATTGTAAATTAGAAAAAACCGACTCTTGCTTAGATGATGATACTTACCAATATAGAGAACTGTTAGGCAGTATGATGTATCTTTCAGTGTGCACTAGGCCAGACATCACTTTTGTATGCAGTCAGCTGAGTCAGTTTAATCATGCTTATGGTAGAGATCATTGGTTAGCCGCCAAGCGTGTTCTGAGATATTTGGCGGGAACATTAAATTATTCCTTATGTTTTTATAAGAGTAATGATTTAACTTTGTCTGCTTTCTGTGACGCAGATTGGGATAATGATCTAGTAGACCATAAATTGTATACAGGTTTTGTTGTTAAACTGGGCTTAAATACAATAAATGTTAAAGATTTGATAAGGAATGGTTTTGCTAAAGTTAAATATTTGTCAACAGAAGATTGATAGCGGACGTGCTCACTAAGCCATTGAGTAGAGTCAAGCATAATAAATGTATTGAGTGCATGAATATTATTATGACTAAGTAATTAATACAATTTATAATTATAATATTTTAATTTAATTCTTGAACTGATATTTTATTCGAAATGTTGTGATATTAATTTTGTAAGACTGAATTTATTATTCATGATGTTTTGTTCTGTTAATAGAGTCAGAAATTATATTTTGTAGAGCTGTATAAATGTAGAGCTACAGGGTTTGTAAAGCATAAGGGGAAGTGTTAACGATAATGTGAAGTATGCTTTACAAATCTACTACGAGAGTGTGAGTGCACCTTTTATAAAAATGTTTTTTATACTGTTGCAACACTTTGTCCTCATCTTTTTGTTCGCCCGACATCTAAATAATGTAAGACACATTATTTTATTTTATTTCCAAGCTAATCAGATATGTAGTTAACAAATATTAGACGATACAATGTCATAATTATGTTGAACCAATAATACAGTGCCATTGTGAATTTCAACCAGTGTTTGTCTTTGCGACCCCCCTACACTCGCACTCTGCAGACGTCACCCGTAATAAAACATGGCTTTTAGATTATCCATTTCCATTTCCATTTCTTCGCGGGTCATATTGGTTATGTCGACGACATCATCCCCTCTCGCTCGTGGCTGCGGGTTGCTGCGTCGCGCGCCCTCTTTTATGCCGAATATTTGATTAATTGTTACTTCCTCTTCGTCATCCTCGTATTCACTCTGACAGGAAAAAAGTTTACCTGAAGGACAAGCAAGAGTAGGTACAAAAATGCGGTTTTTTTTAATAGATTGAGTGATTCAAGAGGAAGGTTTATATGTATAATACATGCATAATTTACTTAAGGATAACCCACAATAACAATTTTCCCGTGCGGAGCCGGGGCGGGTCGCTAGTAAATATATACAAACCAAACACAAGTGCTCATCACTCGAATGTTTGCCCTGGGCGGGATTCGAACCAAAAACCTGTGCTTCGAAGGCAGACGCACTACCAAATAAGCTACGGGCCAGTTTCTAGTTTCTTTGATTGTTTGCATTGAATAGGCTTCGAAACTACTGAACCGATTTAAATAAAATTTTGAAAACTAAATAAACTGTTAGCTAATTCAATAAAAAACAAACCTACTGATTAGTAAGTAATATACCTATACCTCTAACAAAACAAAATAAGTTAATCTATCTATCTTCTTCTATACTTTACTATCTAGTCTAGATATAATAAAACTGTAGAAGTCGAAAATCTGTACATAGAAAAAAAAGCTTAAAACCGAGTCAGGGGGATGTAAGAAGTGATATAGAACATATCAGATTTTTTTCAAATTTTTTGTTTCTCTGTTTGTCGGTTTGTCTGTTTGTTCGGGCTAATCTCCGAAACTACTGGTTCGATTTAAATGAAATTTTGTATGGTGGTACCATAAATCCTCGGTCAACATTTTAGATAGGTACTTTTATCCCGGGAAATTAAAAAGTTCCCGTGGGACAATTGAAAAACTATAGTTACTTATATACTGCTCAGTACATTGTACGGGCTAATCTCCGAAACTACTGGACCAATTTAAATGAAATTTTGCATTGTGATACCTTATATCGCCAGTCATCATCTTCGATACTTTGTACCACGGGAAAATATCTCATTCCTACGGGAAACTGTGCATGGAAAAGTCGAAAAACAACGCGGGCGTAGCCGCGGGCAGACAGCTATGTATAATAAAACTGAAGAATCAGCGTGTCTGTACATTGCTTTGTTTTTAAAAAAAATGATTGTAGGTGATAAAGGAGTGTAGCTGAACACAAAAATACAAGTACCTACCTATTGAAAAAAATGACCGTCTGTCTGTCTGTCTGTTTGTACACGCTAATCTCTGGAACTACTGAACGGATTTTAATGAAACTACAGTAATATAGCTTATACATCAGAATAACACATAGGCTACTTTTTACCGCGGGAAAATACATCTTTTCCACGGGAAAATCTGTTAACGCGGGCGGAGCCGAGCGGCGGGAAGCTAGTGGTGAATAATTACCCAGTCAAGTCGAAAGATGAAATGGGTCAATTGAACAATTCGGACAGGATATTGAGGATCTTTTTGTAAATCAAACATATTCTTCACAAGCCAAATAATAATTCAGAGATAAGTATATCCACGTCCCGGACTGCAAAAACGCGACGTTTCGCAAATTTTTGCGAAATCGCGCGGCGGCTCGGCATCATAGTTTAAAAACTACAAGGCTATTCTTCTTTAAAAAAATACAGCCGATAGCTATCGAAATGGGCAACATATATGCGCAGTATTAAAGATTTGAACTGATATTAAGTTGAAATTATACAAGGTGCCAAGGATGAATAAATATAACAACTTCATCACAGTCATGTATTTTAAACACGACTACGGGCATTCTAAGAAGCTGTAACATGAACATGAGTTAACATTATCAAAATAAAAATTAATAATACAAAAACGGCTAATAAAAGGCGGAATCGAGTGAATACAGTATTAAAATAATTGATAATCATTTAAAATGCGTTTAGGTTACAAATAGATGGGGGTATAAAACAGTTTTACTATTGCGGAAATAAAAATTAAAAGTGAATAAAAAAAAGTAAGTATTGAAAACAAAGAGCTTTTAAAATTAAGTCCCCAGTTGCGACTACTAAATTCCTTAATACCTATTTGATTGAGAGTGAATAGTATTACGTATTACAAAGACCCATGAACAAGATATAATAACACTAAATTAAAAAATGTAATAACCCCCGATACGACACAAAACTGTTACTTGGTCCTTTCAACAACTAGAAAATATCTGATAATAATCTTCAAATGGCCGAAGATATTTTCTTGGATCATAGCTAAGAACACTCTCGATTGTGACACCTTACAATAAAAAAAAACTAGATCAAAATCGGCGCATCCATTTAGGAGCTACGATGCCACAGACAGACAGACAGACAGACACACACGTCAAACTTATAACATCGCTCTTTTTCGTCGGGGGTTAAAAAGAATGAATACGAACCGTAGAATACCACTCTGGGTAAAAGTAAATAAATAAGAACAGATAGAATTTAACCATGACCCAAGACAGCAAGGTCTAACCGTAAGACCAACCACGTGACTTGAAACAAGCCTACGTCACCATGCTGTTCATCCTTGTCGAATGCGTGTTAAAAGACAAGGATGATCAGCGTAAACGCATATAACGTAAAACACGGGAACAGACTGGTACACTGTTTTAGAAAGCTTTTGTACTGGCCAAGCAAAGGTTATTTTAAATTTACAGTAAATTATTTTGTTCAGTGGAAAATAAATGGAAATCTATACTAATATTATAAGAGGAAAGGTTTGTTTGTTTGTTTGCATCGAATAGGCTCCAAAACTACAGATCCGATCTACTCTACACTAATATTAAAAAGAGGAAAGGTTTGATTGTTTGTTTGCATCGAATAGGCTCCGAAACTAAACCGATTTCAAAAAATCTTTCGCTGTTGGGAGGCTACATGATCCGTGAGTAACATAGTATATATTTTATTAAAAAAAAAATTAGGGATCCTTACTAAAACTTCAATAATGTAACCCAAGGTGCAAAAAAAAAATACGTAAAATATTCCTAATAATTGAAAATGCTCCGAGAGCACTGTACCGATTTTGGTAAAACTTGGCACAAAATTAGAATAGACCTTAGGAAAGAACATAGGCTACAATTTACCTCGGGAAAATTTCTCATTCCCACGGGAAAAATTGTTAAAGCGGGCGGAGTTGGCACAAAGATAGAATAGACCTTGCGGAAGAACATAGGCTAACTTTAACCGCGGGAAAATTCCTCATTCCCACGGGAAAAACTATTAACGCGGGCGGAGCCGCGGCGGGAAGCCAGTTTACTAGTAAATCTCAAGGACGTTTGACAATGGATAAGACGAAGCACAGTGCATAAATACTGATAAGATAAAATCACTAGAAAAAGCAAAAGTAATACGTAGAGTAAAAAAAGCTATTAGAAAAAAAAAGTAATAAAACGGTAAGCATTATATTGCTTAATTTTTTTAAAGAAAGGAATTATTTGGAAAAAAAAAATAGTAAAAAGAAATGCAATCGAATTATAAAATGTAAGAAACAAGTTAAAATAAAATTTAAAGAAAAGATTGCCAACAGAACAATAAAAGTTTTGCCAGTATAATTATATTAGGTATTAAATATGTTTATGAAAGCTAAAAAGAAAGTTGTAATAAATTATTATTATCAAAGTGTTAAAAATATAATTAGAACTTACATAGAAATAGCACTACCATTGATAAAAGCAGTGGACGATACATGGCGTCTTCGGCAACTGGGATTAATGTTATATTCCGGCGTTTACATTATCTTTTATAGGTAAGTAGATGGTTAAAAATCTTAACGATCCTATTCGATTTTTATTGATTTGTTTTAAGGCGTTTATAAATTTGTTAATTAATTATTATTGCATCCTATACCTACATTACATAAGCACCTATTATACCAACACGTGATCGATCGTGATACCAACCACAGTGGGCGCCACGTGTATATTTTTATGTTTATGGCGACAATTTTCATTATAAAGTTAAATCAATAGAATTTTCTGTTCGGTCTTTACTTCCCTTGCCATTACCACAGGATACCGAATAGTAGCCCCTTGTAGCCCCTACAGAATGCTCACTGAGCGACGTCAACCAAACTAATAATATAAAGAGGAAAGATTTGTGTGTGTGTATGTTTACGTAATGAATAAGCTCAAAAACTACTGAACCGATTTTAAAAATTCTTTCACCATTAGAAAGCTACATTCACCCTGAGTAACATAGAAAAAAAACTTAGGGATCCATACTTCAATAATGTAACCCAAGGTGTAAAAAAAATACTTAAAATATTCCTAATAATTGAATAGGCTCCGAAACTACTGAAACGATTTTGGTAAAACTTGGCACAAAGATAGAATAGACCTTGAGAAAGAACATAGGCTACGATTTACCGCGGGAAAATTTCTCATTCCCATGGGAAAAAATGTTAAAGCGGGCGGAGTTGGCACAAAGAAAGAATCTATCCAAAAATTCCAATACAATCTCTTTGATTTTGTACCAAGCATCTTCCGTCTTACGCGCCAGGCAGTTTGCATCGCGTTTCATTCATACAAGTTGTAGGAGCTGTCTGCGTGCGCTTTACCGAGCGCACGGAGACATTTTTTTTTAAGCAATAGGGCAGCTGCCCCCCCCTGGAATCCCGCAGAACATGTATGAACTCGTCTAATTACTAATCAAAGTGTAAACGGGGCCTTATGCTCTAACTTTTAAATAAACCACGCAGTAGACACTGGCAAAATGCACAATGCAGTTGCCAAAAAACCGCGCGCGACGATTTAGGACGAAAACTTGTAAACAGTATGGGCGATTCTTTCACAGAAGACGTTATAAACCGTTTTGCAGAAGATTCTCAAAAATTGCTTTTATAGTAGAAGCGATTTAAATTAAATAAAAATAAATAATGCCTGCATAGTCAAATTTACTTTTATTTATATGCTATGCTAATTCCGAAACCAAAATCCAGGAGTTGGTGACGAGATTTGGTCACACGTGTCGCCTATTATTCCATGAGCGTCAACACCAAAAAGACTGTAATCATGGTGCAGGGTGTAGATCAGCCTCCCAAAATCACTCTCGACGGTGCTGTGCTCGAGGTTGTGGATCATTTCTGCTATCTTGGCTCAACCATTACATCTTCGCTCTCGAATGACAAAGGAATAGATACTCGGATTGGCAAAGCGGCGAATACCTTTGGTGGGCTTTTTGTGCGCGTTTGGCGAAACTGCAAGCTATCTACCGATACTAAGGTTCTCGTATACCAGACTTGTGTTTTGAGTATATTGCTGTACCTACCACTTATGGACCACTTATATTAAACTAGAACGCAAGCTTAACGCCTTCCATATGCGCTGCCTGAGGACTATACTCGGACTCACCTGGCAAGACAAAATGAGCAATGAGGCAGTTCTCTCCAAGACACGATGCAGTAGCATAACTGCTATGCTAAAGCCAAGAAAGATTTGTTGGCTTTGCCACGTCCATCGAATCGCCCCTGAGAGACTGCCGGGTCGAGTCATGTTGAGCCAAATAGCGAACGCAAAGAGACCAGTCGGACGTCCTTTATACGATTCAGAGATGTTTGCAAACGTGACATGAACGTGTAACGGTGCCCCGCACTTCGCCCTGCACACCTCGCGATGACTCATCAGCCGGCACGTGCAGAGCAACGTGAAGCCACGCCCACTCCGCTCCCCGCGCCCCGCACCTAGCCGCGGTCAAGCGACCGATCGACGGCGCGCGGTGGGGGGACGGTGACGGTACATGCGCCTTTAAAACCAGCGCGCGCGCATTCGGAGCGACAGTCTCGTGAACTACATCAGCCGATACGGACGTCCCGCGACGTGGCGCGTAAACCCGTATAACCGCATCCATCCGCGAAACATCAGCAGCGCACCCGGCGACCCCTTGTCGCAACCCCGTTCCTGTAGAGCAGCCGCTATACCTGCCCATTCCTGGGATACAACTGTAAGTCCGCTCTTATTCCATTGCCGCCCTTGTGTCAATAGTTAATTGCGCCCTGATTTCTTGAGTTTCGTGTTGATGCCACTGTTATCTACATGTGCCTATAAAACTAACCTAGTTTTTAAATCATTGTTCATATATATCCGTGTTGTCCGTCCTAAGCTGATCGCGCTACCGTGGCCTAGCACCTCATGGTTTTAGATTACGGTAGGGCTTCCAGACCAGCTGTGTGTCCCGAATATATTCTGTGTTTGTAACAGCGGCTGTCGCACCAACGTAATCTGACGCCCTGGCATCGGAGTACGTTGGGACTTGACAGTGCGGCGTGTCCCGAATAAGTGTCAATATATATCCGTGTTGTCCGTCCTAAGCTGATCGCGCTACCGTGGCCTAGCACCTTATGGTTTTAGACTTCGGTAGGGCTTCCAGACCAGCTGTGTGTCCTGAATATATTTTATGTTTTGTATCAGCGGCTGTCGCACCAACGTAATCTGACGCCCCGGCATCGGAGTGCGTTGGGACTTGACAGTGCAGCGTTGTAGAGTCATAACCGTGCATTAGACCTAAGCGCTAACCTAGCTGTAAGGTAGTACTAGAAACCCTGTCGCACTAACGTAGCCCTGAAGCCCTGGGCACTGGGATACGTTAGGACTGACTCGGACGCATGCAAAACATTTGATCCCGCTTGTCGTTTCAAGGCGGACCGGCGTCCTCGGCTGTAGGCCAGCTCGAGACTTGATGGTGTGATATTGCTTGTGGTATCAAACTGGACCGGCGTCCTCGGGCTGTAGGCCAGGTTGAGACCAAATAGCTTGATCCCACTTGACGTGTCGAGGTGGACCGGCGTCTTGGGCTGTAGGCCAATCTGAGACTTTGACAACGTATGTCGTATATACCGGTGGCATTAACCTGAAGTTGTAACTTTACCTGTACCATTTGCTTAAGCGCATATATTCCCGGGCATACCATTCTCTGGTCTCATCACGATTGCTATATCATATTTTACCTGTCTGTGCTCTTGCTTTGCGTCTTGAACATCGCCTGTCGCTATAGACCGTACCGACCGCGTCCGCTAAACGTATCACGCCTTACACGCTTTCCCCGCGTTTGCACCTGCCTACCGACCGCTATTTTATACCATTTTCACGCATTTCATGTACCTAGATGTAAGCTATGAATAAATACCTGATTGTGTTAACCATAAACCTGTAGTTTCTGTTTGAACCCGAACCCCTAGTCACGATTAGCCCTGAGTTCTAATGTCCATGGACTGCGCTAGCCGACACTCCATTACAACGTCTTTGGAATTCGTGGGAAAAACGCGCCGAAATGGGACCTGAATGGCGTAATGACGTCAAACTGGGAATGGCAAGACACGATGAAGTCTGGCTCAAAAATCTGAAGCAGAAAAGACTTCGTCGCACTTTACCCTCTGCTCAGGATTCACGATTTATTTGCGATCGATGTGGCAAGAAATGCCGAGCTGCAATTGGACTTGATAGCCACAGACGGAGATGCGGAATCCCGTAAACCCACAAGCGCTGCAACAAACATCTTTTTAGATGCTGTGGTCTATGATGATATAAAGCAGGATCATTTGCGGCTGTTTGCCCTACACATCACACTACTGTAGGTACCTAATGTTTCATGTAGGTGTGTTTGCGAAGTGTGTATAGCCGCGGACGATCCAATTTAGTCATTGGGACGATCCTACCTAAAAATCTGATTTGCCCCCCCCCCTAGGCCAGAAGAGCGGTGTGAAGTTAGCTGAATAAGTTAGCTGAATTTTATAACCCGACCAAATTGAGAAGGTCGGCGATTCCAATTTCTAAAACATGCTCTAAACTGCAGGGCTATTGCGATCGGTTCATCGACACGGCCGTGTCGATGTCAAGAGGTTTGTCGGAGGGCGAGGTCCGGTTGTGAGGTAACTGAGGGCCAGAAGAGGCTCACTGAGGATCTTAAGAGGTTTACTGAGGTTTCTTTTTTGTAAACATGTCAATGTCTTTTTCTGAAATAAACTTTGACACGCACCCTCTGACCAAAGCGAATATTGCTAAGGAGTATGCAGTAAAAGAAATGACAATATAAAATGACACAATAACACTATCACACTGAGACATTGCTTCTTGTCATATGGCAAGTGAGTCATGAAAGAGATCAATATGTGGTGACATATCCAGGAGAGTATTCAGTTGACTGAGTGCAAGGACGAGCGGAGAGTTGCAGTAATGGTTGGTGCGTTGGGTAGGCACTGCCAACAGACGATGGCTGCGAGCTTGCAAGTAGTTGTCAGGCACATATAAGCGACACACACTAGACACTAGCTCCGGACAGGCAAGATCCCCACGAAGCAGCTTGCATACCGTTATCAGGGACATGTAGGTACGTCGAGTCTGAAGAGAGTTAAATCCTAAAGTGCCGAGAAGAAATTGGGAAGGATATAAGAAGGGATAGAATCCAAATATTTTTTTATAAAGAAATCTCAAAAATGCTTTTTGCACTTTTTCTAAAAGCAAGCAGTAGGTATGTATTTTCATGTGGACTCCACACTTCTGCAGCGCTTTCTAACTTGCTACGGACCAAACCTGTGTAAAGGAGACTAATTGCCTTCGGGTCACGAAAATGTTGGCAATTTCTTAGTACAAATCCCAGACGCCGGTAACTGTCTAGGGCCAGAGATCTAATATGATCATGAAAAGTTAGTTTTGGATCAAACAATACACCCAAGTCTCTGATAGCATTAACGCGGTTAATACGATCAGGGCCAAGCGTGTATGTGGCTACTACAGGTTGCGAAGAACGCGTGAAAGTCATTATACAGCATTTACTGATATTAAATACCAACTTGTTCTTCACACTCCAATTAACCAAATTATTGATATCCGTTTGCAGAAGTATGGAGTCCTCTTCACAGTTGATGACACGTATTAATTTGAGGTCATCGGCGTACATCAAACAGTTAGAATATAAAAGGTTATCGTTAAGGTCATTCACCATCAGGTTAAACAATAATGGTCCCAAAATAGAGCCTTGACTCACTCCAGAACGAGTGTGATATGGCTCGGAAACAATTTCGTTTTTCGGTGAATAAGTAGAGATAGTAACTTACAGATTGAAATAATAAATAAAAAACGTCGTTCATCTGTAATAATCTTATTTATTTTAAATCTTATTGTTTTTGACACTTCTATACCGAAGACTTTAAACGTTCATAGCTTAGACCAAATTACCGTGCTTAGCTATCTTGTAAGCTAATTGTTTCTGTTTCAGTAAATTTAAGAAACGTGTTTTATTGTTTTATCTTATGAGTTTCTTGAGTAGTTTCACAAGATCATAATATACAATTTTTAGCTTAGTAGAAACTTAGTCATAAAAATCTTTAAAACCATTTTCCAGTGTAAATTGTGACATAATGCTATGGTTATCTCATAAGGTAATAATCTATTAGAGCTTATTACATTACATACCTAATTTTACGCAAGTACAGAAGGTTAAATACTCGCTTAGTCGCTTAGTTCAAACAACATCGTATTACCTGTAACAAAAATTATGAAACATTAGTGATATTAGTTCTTAGTTCATAATCGCCGAGGGGTTCAAGCCATATTCTAGTCAAGAAGGTAGTATTTTTTCAGGTGAGTATACCTATATTATGTGTGTGTCTTTACAATGTTTTCCTTCTAGTAAAATATATTTATTTCTCAAATTAAATTACAAATATGATAATTATTAATTTCTTGTCACGAAATGGAAAAGTTTTCATCTAAAATACGTCATCTAAACATGATAAACTTTTGTACTATTTCATTTTTCTTACATACCCATTAAATAGAAATAAAACGATTTTTAAAAAAGGGAAAACATATAATATTATTTTTAAATCGTCATTTGAAAGCTAATGAGGGTTGCCACAAACGGCCCATTTGCCTTTACATTACAACCATTCACTTGTCAGCGCTTTCTCGAATGTTGTGTACAAAAACGTGGATCGGAAACGAAGTGAAATCTCTCGGATGAAAGGCGCACGGTATCAAGCTCCTTATTATGAGACACGCTGTGTTGCCAGATACCAGATTGAGGAATTGGGAGATTTATTTCAAAAGAAGGGAAAAAGTAAAAATTGTTTTGTTGGTAAAAAATAATGTTTCATAAGCACAATGTAACATTATGTTACAACTATGCCTTTACCTTTGCCTTAAATACGACGTTGAATTACTTATTTTTAAATAATGTATTCATTAATATTACATATAATACTGCGGAAAGTAGCACTTTTTCGCACTAGTGCTTTTTTTACTTCTCAGCTTTTATTTTTTTATTTGAGATATTTTTACAAATTACTTAATTAACAATTGTAAATAATATAAAGGGAACAAAAAAATAACAATTCAATAAACGCGTTTATAATTAGTATAATTACTTCAGAAATTGATTTTTATTGATAAATTACGTTCAAATATAAATGAAAGATTTGCGTGGCTGAACACATTTAACTCATGCCTTATTGCGATTCGACGAGGTAGCTATTTGCACATACGCATTAGATAATATTTTCAGCGCGCATGTATTTTAGAAGCCCGCCATTTTATAACGCCTTTTTAATATAACTGTTCTTTTTTGCACAATGAATAGTAAAATCTTGTATGATACACGTGCGAAAGATGATTTCCGACTCGTGTCGGCTTATACACTCATCGGAAATCACATACTTTTGCACTTGTAGCATAAATAGCTATTCCAGTTCACATTCACTCTATCTATGCCAACCTATAAACTACTTAATGAAAATTTCTTTAGCTATTTTCGTGAAATAAAGAAATACTAAGTACCGATATGACTAAGCGTACAAAACAAACACACTAGAGTCTAGTCATATTTCATATTTATTTATTTGCATTTAAATGGTTCATAAGGTCTTACAATGTAAAAGTTCCACATTCTAGTGACTAGACTAACTAACTTTCTTTTACAACATGAGAAGTGTGGCGTGAAATGGTAACTGAAATCAGTTTATTCTAAGTAGCAAATTACAAAAATTGAAGACTCAGGAGTGTCATAGAAAATCAGTGGGTTGGAAAAGTTTGACGAAAATCTAAGAATCTGCAAGAAAATCTGAAGATCTGGCAACTGCGGAGACATGGTACCTTTAGCTATCTTATTTCAATTTCAACGCTCCATTGATTGCAGATGCCGGGAGCCTTCTTCGCCTGCAGTTATCAAGAGTAACAAGGACAGACCTACTTACACTTTTACCTATCAGAAAGGGACCGAAGGTATTTTTCTATGGGGAGACGAAAATATCGAAAAAAGTTATCGCATCAAAGACTCGGCGCTCGCAAAGGTCTCATTAAAAGTGCTTTGTGTAAGAATTCGCCAATTTATAAGGCAGTCGGGGGGTGGGCGGAGAGTAAATAAGCCGCTGTGTTTTCAAAAGAGTTTTCAAGGTTGTAACGTAACGTGTTTCCTAAAGAAATTAGTAACTCAAATATTCTGGAAAAAGAAACAAGCAAGCCAAGTTTCTATTTTGATACAATTACCAGAAAAGTGAGAGCGTCATGTGCGTTTGTGGCTAAAATTATCGACTTGAACTAAAACTTTTTAAATTTATATATTTTTTTGTGGAAAAATATATCAAATTTTCTAAAGTAGTTGTATGACTGCTGATTATAAAACATAGCACAAATGCTGAAACTGAAATCCTTCTCAGTTAGGTACACAACGGGTTAATTAAGTTACGATAGAGTTATCAAACTCGGCACATGAAACTGAACAACATTTGTTCTGCAAGTTTTCTGATATTGCAATTATTATTTTTTTACTTTTCATTTAAATTGACCTGGCCAACTACTAAATTTGTATGAAAAAAAAAAGAAAAACGATTTCAGAAAACTCCCTATTCAATTAACACGTTGCATTAGTTAGACAAATAGATACAGCGAAATACAAAATTATCATCAACAGAGAGGTGAACATTGCCAACCTAAAATATTTTCGGTAGTTCCAACACAACTTGCGAACAAGATCCAAGTCACTTAAACTCGGCAAATTGACGTCTTTAGCCAACTCCTCCGTGCCGTGGAAAACATATTTCCAGGTACAATTTCCAAGAACCGTTGACAAAAGTGCAAACTTCGATTTCCGCCGAAAGCAAGTTCCTCGCGTCATATGTCAATGGCACTCGCGGATTTACTTTTAAAACATGTCATTATTTTTTTTATTACGCGATGCGAGCAAAAATGTACTTATTATTCGCTCCGTTGGGCTGAGAATGTGACATCGGTGGTGTGAAGCGTGTGGTATACGTGTTATAGCTAGATGCGCGTAAATGGAAAATACTGTAACTTGAGATACTGGGTTTTTCACAATGTTGTATGTCGTTTGTAAACAGATTTTTTTTTGTATTTCGAATCATTTGATCATTTACAGAGATTCAAAAAGCTTTATATTTTATAGTTATGAAGTAAGTGAAGCTGTATGAAAAACAATTGTAGGTATCTTAAAACTTACCTACTGTTCTCTTATTGTTATAAAGTTATCTATTAACACATGTGATTAACCAATTCAAAGTTTGCTTTGAAAGCGTTGATCAGTTTCAGCATGAAAAATGACAAACATCCACTTTCGCATTTACAAAGAAGATACTAAAAATGGACAAGAACATAAACAGAAATCGCCAGCTAATCTCAGCGCAAAAGCGCGTAGCGAGCAGTTATGTTTAAGATACGCCGTTTTATATTTACACGGTACAGTAAGTATATTGGTGAATTTACGAGGCGTCGGTACTCAATATCGCGACCTCTCACTTTCCGGTCGCTGCGTTTTATTCGATAGACGTAGGGTTGCCAGGTCAAAAAATCTAAATTTCAGACAATCACTGATATTTCAAAAAATACTTGTAGCACGAGAAAAGTTTCTTTGGAAAAATTGATACGATCCATTGAAGAAATGAAAAATAAAATAAAATATTCTTTATTGCATCCAAACAGAAACACAAATACAGATACAAATAAAATACAGAAAATGTACAATTGGCGGCCTTATTGCCTAGGTAGCAATTTCTAACTGATATTTTTTTAACTAAGCTTGTCGTTTAAGTATTTTGCTAAGCCGTCACTTACACCTGTTGTAAACATAGTGATAAAATATCAATATTTATATTGAATTATTCTTTTTGTAAAATAATAGCTTTCTGCCGTTCCATTTATTATTTATTTCATTTTTTAAATTATGGAAATATCAAATTCTGACTGACATTAAAATTTTCGCTTCGATTTCCAATAGATGTCGTAAATAGATGTCATCTGTAAAAAACAAAATGTCTGGAATATTGTAGAGGTATGGCAACCCTCGTAAGACTCGAGTGGAACAGAGCCTATCGGTCGAGAGTGACTTGTGACACCGTTTACCGTGATGTTACAGGCTGTTGTTATTATTAAAAAAAAAATAGAAGTCTATTGAAACCTATTTATTTACTTTCCACTTTCCAGACTTTAATGTTACTGTACGGTTCCAAAAATACTTTCATTGTTTTGTCTTACACATCTTTCGGCCAGTCTATAAAATAAAACTGTGGACGTCGAAAATCTGTACATATAAAAAAATGCAAAAAACCGAATCAGGGGGATGTTAGAAGTGATATGAATATATCCAGACCTTTAAAAAAAGTTTATATTTTCTCTGTTTGTCTGTTTGTAGGTATTAATCGCCGAAACTACTGGACCGATTTAAATGAAATTTTGCATGGTGATATTTTATATCCCCGGTCAACATCTTTATTACTTTTTATCTCGGGAAATTAAAGAGTTCCCGTGGGATAACAAAAATAATTTTGATATGATACATTTGATTTGAATAAAAATTTGCATGTTGGTAACTTATATCCCCGGTCACCATCTTAGATACTTTTTACCCTGGGAAAATATCTCATTCCTACGGGAAACTGTGCACGGAAACGGTGGGACTCATCGAAAAAATATCACTTTGTGAGACTTGCCTCAGTTTGGTTAGGGCATTGCAGCAGGCTGAAACACTGATTGTCCGAAAAGAAAGATGATTCCGTGCTTCAGAAGGCACGTAAAGCCGTTGGTCCCGGCTACTATCTACGGATGTAGTCGTTATAGGAGGTCGGAAGCCTAAGACGGTCCTATAATTCCGAAACCAGGGTTTGTGAGGTTGGTTAACCTCGAAACCCATATGAAAAGTAAGCAAGCATTATCATACAGTAGCAGAATCATTTGTTCCTTAGTCCTTACTCTATGTAAGATAACGTTCCCCGTTTCCTTGACATTTCGTTTAATTACCTACACACAAGCTTCATATTGTCCCCTCAATACAGGCAGCTATGTTCATCAAGTTAACTAAAACTTTCTAAGTTCTGTTCTGGCCTTCTGCACGGTGGAGGGAGAATAAAAAAAAATGTGAGCTTATTTTGACGCTAAAGCGTTTAATACGATAATACATCGTTAATATTATATTTATAAAGTTTAAATGCGGTTTAATATTTCTGGGTGTAATTTTTTTAACCCCCGACGAAAAAGAAGGCTGTTATAAGTTTGACGTGTATGTCTGTCTGTCTGTCTGTGGCATTGTAGCTCCTAAACGGATGCTTCGATTATGATCTAGTTTTCTTTTAAATATTTTTAGATTCATAGAAAACAATCAAAAACGTAAACCTTCCGGCGGGACTTGAACCCACGACCTTCGGCCTATACGCAGCCAACAATCTAGTTTTCTTTTGCAAGGTGTCACAATCGAGAGTGTTCTTAGCTATCATCCAAGAAAAAATCTTCAGCCATTTGGAGATTATCAGCTCTTTTCTAGTCGTTGAAATGATCAAGTAGCGGTTTTGTGGCGGTGGGTTTTAATTATTTTTAATGTTACTAAATCTTATTTTTAAAACAGGTTTTTATGAGATCACTTCGCTTTGTGTATTTTATACGATTTCATGAAATTACCCTATTTCACAAAACCTAGTGACGTGACAAAGCTATTCCCTGTGCTTTAGTAACATCTATCACAGGGGAACATCACTATTACTTACTCGTCGCGTAATCGAATGCGCGTCCCTAGGGATGCGGCCGCGGGGCGGGAGGGGTAATTTGCATCGTCCCAAATCTCCCGCCAATATTTTACGTGAATGAACATAGAGATTATGATCCAGGTACGAGACCTCTGTTGGGTTGAGATGTTATGAGATCTGTGAGAGTAAGACGTGTGTACGTACCTATATCATACTTCATACTATTATTATAAAGAGGGAAGATTTGTATTTTTGTATGTGTGTATGTTTGTAGGAATAAACTTAAAAACTACTGAACCGATTTCAATTTTTTTTTCACCCAAACAGTTTTTTCCGTGGGAATGAGGCATTTTCCCGCGGTAAAAGGTAGCCTATGTTACTCAGGGTGAATGTGGCTTTCTAATGGTAAAAGAATTTTTGAAATCGGTTTAGTAGTTTTTGAGTTTATTCACTACAAACATACACACACACAAAAATACAAATCTTCCCTCTTTATAATACGAGTATTAGTATGATTGTAGCAACTTCAAGTTGTATGTAGCAACTTCAAGTTGTATTGTATTTAGAGTAGACACATGAAACACTATCTCGCCAACTAACACTGTAACTACCGGCTACCGTCCTCGAACGGTTAACCGGCATTGGAGGGCGAACTTCGGTTATTTAATTAGTGACGTACAGTCGTGCCTCCAGCACTATTTAGTATTACATTTGGAGTTTGTCACATGACATTTTATGTACAAAATAACTGTCAGCGCGGAGTTGAAATATACTAGATTTATTATATTAGCATTTCCTTTTTGTGCAATGTTGTGGTGATATTTCAATCCAGTATTTTTTATTTGTCAACCAAACTATGAAATAATATCCAGTGCAAACATTTTTATCAACATTTAGACCTCAAAATTCGAGATTATTACTTACTTGTTGTTAAAGGGGCATAACCGTAGGTTTAATCGCCGTACTTCATATAAATCTAGTGGTTTCTGACGTGCGGCTTCTAGATTTAAGTAACTGAATGTTCTTTATAAGACTTGAATAAAAATAAAATCAAATGAAATGATGATGAACATCTTTAGTGTTCATATAATACCGGAATCAACCTTTACCTCCTTAACAAGATAATCCGCCGTATTTATTAAACCATTACAGATTTATTCAAGCAATATTAATTCGCATAAGCATTTCACAGACTCACAAGATCAATCTAAGCATACCAAATAAAAATGCTGGCTAAGGAATAATACGTAACGTTACGAACTCGAGTTCCTTTTGTGCGGACGGACAAGGGACATCTTGTCAGACAAAACCACTCGATATATCGTCCAAATCTATTTTTGAGAGTCGTGCACGCGTCACGTATGTGCCACTCATAATGCTGTAGAGCTGCGACAAAAATACTTGCTACTGGTAACTGGTATGCTATATTGAATACTAGTTTTCCTCATGGCTTGTTTTAGTTCTTGTAAAATATTTTGTATTTCAGTTTTTCTTTTCTTTATTTGTGACATAGATTTAACTATGAAAATTTACAAATAAAAATAATTATACTTTGTATGACAGATTTTTATCTGAGAACGGTCTATCAATCTGTTTGTTGTTTGTTGTTGAAGTCATAATTTATCTCAAAAAACATACATACATCTGAACATATTTACGTGAAAGTCTTCTTTTATAAATCAATGTTTTCGCTAAGGAATTAACGTGTGCTATCATGTTCCGCGCGCCGGAAGACGTAGTGTGGGCAGGCCCCCCACGAGGTGGACCGACGATCTGGTGAGGGTCGCGGGAAGCCGCTGGATGCGGGCAGCGCAGGACCGATCGTTGTGGAGATCCTCGGGGGAGGCCTTTGTCCAACAGTGGACGTCTACAGGCTGAGATGATGATTATTGATGATGATGATGATGATCATGTTCTAGCTGAGCAGTAACTAAAATTGATAAATTGTATTATAAACAATTCAATTTAAAACTACTAATATTTAAAACGGGACATTTACCGTGGTAACAACCATGAAAGTTTAAAAAAATATAATTTAATTGAAGCTGAACACAAACTTTTAAATTCAACAGTAACAGTTCCAAAATAACCTCACCTCTAATACGCACGAAGCAACGGGCCGACCTTTTTACGCACGGATTGAGGTCCAACAAGCTCTTCGGGCATCGAGGGATAGTTGGACGAGGGGGGGTGAGGCAGGGCGCCGAGAGGTGAGGGGGGCAGGTGATCGCCGAGGATGGGACAATACGGTTAGTAGGGTACTACAGTCCAAAGTTGAGAGATGGGATTGCCTCATTCCTAATTGGTGAGCTTGTTATGGTTTTATTCCTGAATCTTTAATATTGTGTATTATGTAATTTAAGAGATTTTTTTTGTGTTGCGTATGACAATTATTTGGTACATGATTTGAATTTTGAGTGGAATTATATGATGTTAATGCTGTTTAGGGTAGAACTGAGCCCCTTTGTTTGTTTTACATTGACCAAGGAGATATGGGTATATATATCTAAAATGTGTAGAATTCACTAACAAAAATTAATTTGAAATCAATAGAATAGAATAGAATATACTTAATTGCACACTATAAATAAGAGAATCAGTAAAAAAAACAAAACAAAAGTGTACATGTAGGCGGCCTTATTGCTGAGTAGCAATTTCTACCAGGCAACCTTAATATAAAACAGCCGGAAGTCAATCTATATTTTTCATTGCTAGATGGAGCAAAACATAATAATAAATAATTATATGGCGTATCTCACAATACAACGCCATCCTATATACAAAATCAAGGCTTGAAGTGGCTGTTCAAAGCTTAAAACCGTAACATAGGCACATTTTGCAACGCTCTTTACAGGCCATTATTATGTAATTTCGGCTCAGTATCTGATGTCAAAGCTCCACCTAACGACGTGGTTGGTAACTTAAGAACGCTGTACAGAGAGATATTTCGTGCGGTAATTATTATGGCGCGTTCTTTACGGTTAAATTCAAATTCTAGCCTCAATTCAACATTCAAATATACTCGTAGAACAACTTTATACTATTTTAAAATTTGTACAACACTAGTATGGTCAGCTGAACAAAGTCTCTGATCGTTATGTCAGAGGAGAACAGCGGAAAATACATTAAAAAACACTAGTATGAACTGGGCACATTGCACGTAGAACCGACGACCGTTGGGGCAGAAAGGTTCTTGAATGGCGGCCGCGCGCCGGAAGACGTAGTGTGGCAGGGCCCCCTCGAGATGGACCGAGACGATCTGGTGAGGGACGCGGGAAGCCGCTGGATGCGGGCAGCGCGGGACCGATCATTGTGGAGATCCTTGGGGGAGGCCTTTGTCCAGCAGTGGACGTCTACAGGCTGAGATGATGATGATGATACAACAATAGTGTGCATTTTGCAACTAGTATCCAGCCAATGATCAACGTTTACCCCAAAGATCTTTATTATATTCGATCCTACGCTACCCGCTTCCCTAATTTGAAAATACTACTAAAATTTTAGCAACTAGGATCTTTTCAAAAATAGTTTTTCATTTTATTACGAAGATTAATATATTCGTGATTACGTGAAAACTTACGGTAAAGTTTATCATAACTTAGAATCAAACCGGTCAAATATTATATCTACATACAAGAGGCCTTCTCAAACACTAATCATAAGATTCAATCCTAACAGACCCCAGAAATAAATTTCTTTGGGAGAGAGTAAGATTGATCGGAAAAGTTCAATAAAGTTGGTCTCGTGTTCGCGAGTTCCCACTACACGCTCCCCTTTGGGAGGGAGAGTCCTTTAATAAGAGTACTTTTACGTGAACATGATGACAAGTAGATAGGCAATAACTCTATAAACCTTTTGAAATTAAATGTTTAGTTATTTATTCGTATAAATCACTGAGATTTTTGTCTATTAGTTCATCATCATCGCCATCATCTCAGCCTGTAGACGTCCACTGCTGGACAAAGGCCTCCCCCTGTGATCTCCACAACGATCGGTCCTGCACTGCCCGCATCCAGCGATTATTCACCTTCACCAGATCGTCAGTCCATCTTGTAGGGGGCCTACCCACGCTACGTCTTCCGGCGAATTAGGTAGTTACTTTATCATTATCATAAATATCAGAGGTTCAGTTCTGGACAAAGGTTTTGCCCTAAAGTTCTCCACAACAACCGGTCTAGTGCTACCAAAAAGTTCTAAGTAATTTAATTTAAATTCATGTAACAGACTGAAAAGTATCTATATTAACTTGACTTGTATCATATTTCAATAAATAAACTAACACCGCTGACTAAAGTAACGGCATTTTTGATTAGCGAGCAGCGACCTCATCCAGATTAATTTGTCACATTATAAATACCTATTTTACGTACAATATTATAGTTTTTACCATCAGACGAACATCACTTTAATCTCCTCTACGTAACAATACGTCACCTCTATAATAAATTATTATTTTTTTAATTTAATCAAGGCTATTTACGTGAAAAAAGTCACTGTCTTGAAATCTACAAATAGGTGTTTCATATTTTGTACCTCATTCAGTCATATTATTCATTTCTTCTAAAATATTTACTTATGAAAAAATATTCCAAAATATTTCCGGGCCGCGGACAAAGCTCACGAAATTGCCATACAAACAATTTAATTACGGTAAAAACGTTTGCTTAATCCGGGAAAATGTTTTTATTTAATAGAACTCTTTGAAAGCAAGAGCAAATATTGGTTTCTGACTCACTGAGCAAAGTGTGTTTAGTATAGAAACAGATCATTTAAAATATTAAATGCAGGGTAGGTATTTGAGAAATAAAACCGCTATTTGATATACAGTAAGGTCTATTATTACATTTAACTTTCTTCATCCAGTCACTAACTTGAAGTACATTGCTGTGTTTGGGTCGCACTTGTGATTATAAATATGAATAAAAGAGCAATGACAGGCGGTTAGTACACGTTATTTGGACAAATCTAAAAAGCGTTTACTTGCTGTTACTTCAAATTTTAATGGCGTAGTCTGTTTTGGAACTCCGAGTACATATTATGTGCAGGTTGACATTTTCTTACACTGAAAGAGCTTCGAATAATCGTGTAAATAGGTATTTGTGAAATTCGAAATAAATATATTGATATTTATTTTGTAAAGGTTGCTGAGTATTCTTAGCAACCCAATGTCGCCTAACTCAATATATTTCGTTGTTTTTAACGTAATGTTTTTTATTGTACTATGTATTGAAATCTAAACCTGAAATACTGATAAGTTACGGATACTAACCCTTTGCCTCCCATAATGTAAAATGATAACAATTACTTTTGCACCAACCAACACCACTCTTCAATACGTAACGGTTATTTTATCCCAGTCAAATATTGTACTCGACACAACATTTACCCGTTTTGTTTGAACAGCCGACTTCATCGCAATTAAAACAGTCATTTTCACGAAGAGTTACGTAAATAGTGTCACGTCGAGTGTAAACATGACCGAAAAATGTAGCAGATAAAAACGGTCAACCTTTGTTACCGATTTTCGGAATATTACCGGTTTATGACATCTTGTTGTTTGATATTTCGATATTTTCTGGTGTAGAGTGAAAAATATTCATACTTATAAATGTATGAGTTATTATTATTATATTATCACAATCAAATATAATCCAATATGTAATATTAAGCGTCGTTGACCGAGTGGTTAGGGTCGTTGACTTCCATTCGGAAGTGCGCGGGTTCAAACCTCGGCACATACCGATGTTGTACCATATATTCGCCGCTGTTACGGTGAAGGAAAACATCGTGAGGAAACCTGCACACACCTACGAAGTAATGCAAAGGATGTGTGTGAAGTTCATCAAACCGCACTGGGCCAGCGTGGTCGACTAAAGGCCTAACCTCCCTGATGTCAGGGTAGGCTCGAGCCCCTTGGTGGGGTCATATAATAGTTATGTAGTATCGTTATTCAATAAAATTGTTCAAGCGTCCGGGACTCCCCGCCGGGGATGACGTACAGTGAACAACGTTATTGAGTTTATGCAAACAGAGGTTTCATTTCATTTTATACAAGCAAGCTTTAATGGGGAATTCAGAGCAATTGTATCGTTATTTTAGCGTTGATTTACTTTACTCTAAAGTAAAGCGTTGATTTAAGGCCCGAATTAATTACATTTAGACTTCTTTTTAGACTTAGATGATCCTTTAGGCTTCACTTTGTAATAAATAAATTTTGAAACCTATATCCTCGTATTTTTGAACTCTAGAAGGCTAGTTATTAAGACGTCTGCGAAGCTCGTCATATTATTTGCACCAATGTTTTTCTTAAATTTAAGAATCTCGCTTTTGTAGGTAGAGATCGCTATACGCCATTATGTTCTAAGACATCTTTTAGCCAACCTTACGATATGAGTCCACATTTATTCAATCAAACCAGGCTTCCGTCACTCGCTCGCGTACGTTCGAACGTACAACGGACAGAGCGGCGCGCAACGCCCGCCTGAGCGCTTGAACCGCACGATCTCGCCAAAACTATGAAATCACTAAGACTTAGTTCTAAGCAGAAAGTATTATTATTAATATTTTGTAGGCTATTAAAGAGTAGGTATTTCCGCTTTTGTATGGAGTGATGTATCTATTACGTTAGTAAATATTTATTAATCTGTGATCAAACTAAGCTGTTTTATTTATAACTAGCTTCCCGCCTTGCGGCTCCGCGCGTGAACAGTTTTTGCCATGAGAATAAGAAATTTTACCTTATTATAAATTTTACCTTAATTTGACCCTAAGGTCTATTCTATCTTTATACCAAGTTTAATTAAAATTAGCAGTTTCGGAGCCTATTCAATGCAAACAAACTAACAACCAAATCTATCCTCTTTATATTAGTATATTTTACGATTTGGTAAACATCGATAGTTTTATTTGGGCCCTCGGATGCGACCGGAGGATCAAATATCAATTTAGTAGCTTCCGCGCGGCGACGCGGATACAACCCGAAAGCTTTGAGCCTCAAACTGACTGCTACTTCCTACAACGGTATTAGTTTTTAATTCAGTGTGAACGTTCTTTTATCACTGAGCTGGGTATAAGAACTTGACAATTTATCAGTATGTTGATGATAAAGTTGGACAAGACGTGTCACACGTTGTTTCATAAGTGGATTTTTTTCCACATATTAAGCTTCATAAACTTTTAAATAAAGTATTCTATGTCTATTCACAGAATGTAATGCTTGGAATGTTATTAAATAGAATTCTGTCCACGTATCGCTGTATGTAAAAAACTCTTGTTTGCGTAGAAAAACTGTAGCACTAGCACCGTAGTACTGCTACGCCGTAGCTAAATGCTACCTAGGTACGCAATTTGTGTTTCTACGTAATCTTGTATAGTACGAAAGTTCATCATTTCATTTGTGAAAACCATCATGTAGCCTTTTTTATAGTTAAGAGGACTTGGATGGGTAACAAAATATCATAATTATTTTGAATTATAAATAAATATACATATATTTGCGTTCGTTTTATTTGTTCTAAGAAAGTAAAAATATACAAGCCAAATAATTGCATTGCTTTTTGTAAAGAACTTAGGTTGAATTTACCAACTACTTAATATAATAAAACCTGTAATAACAATTTCCTTACACACAATACTTAAAGAAAGTGCCAAAAAAATAACGCGACGCCCTGAGTAAAACTGCCGAAATTAAAAATTAATACGGAGAGAACAAAAAAATTAACTAGCGCGCTTTCCCGTCCCTCCCCCGGGAGTAATCTAGATAATAACACTCCCGGGATGACAAAGTTATAATTACTTTTTATTTCCTCCAGTGTTGGTGTTGCATCACACGAAATTACAACGGGCCTTAATAAGCGTTATCTCGTCATCAACAAACAGTACCGCTGCGTAAAAATGTGTGTTCCTTTTTTAAACCGATTTGAAAAGAAAAGTTTTGTGTAGAGTATTTTTTTAAAGAACCGATTTTTATGCCAGTTCTTGATTAAAATTTCAGTTTTTTTTGTGTTTTAGTTCTATATATTCTTTATTGCACAAAACAAACATACATTTAATACTTAGAGCTAGTGTACAAAGGCGAGCTTATCTCTATAAGAGATCTCTTCCAGCCAACCTACAAGATGGTGGAAAAGGAGATAACTGAGTAGGCACAGGATTGTGCAATCATTAAAAAAGAGTTACTGGTTTTAGTTACTGGTTACTTTTGTGAAATTATTGAATTAAAAAATCTTGTTTGTTGTGATGTAGGTACTGACATAATTGCCATACATACTTACATACCATCAGCTTTTTATTAAATCAGTTTTATAAACTTTTAAGTTCCGATTTCATACAATAGGTTTCTTTGACGATATTGCTACGTACACATTTATGTAAAAGTCTATTTCTATAAATGCGTTAATACACTCTTGAGAACTGTCTATTTTTAAAAAGTTAGTATTTTTAATATAAGCCAATATTATTGGGTGCACCCAATGCCATTGTTTTATTAACATTCCTAGGTACAGTCAAGCTCATAATTAAAAACGAGTTAATGAATATAGCCGTTGAGGTACTGGCAACACATAAATAGCAAAAACAACGCCAGTCCGCTGTGATCACTAGCTCGTCCCAATAGTCATTAAACTCTGTTTATTTTGGCCCACCCCCCTCGCCCCCTCGTCCCACCCTGCGAAGCTTCGTACAGATCAAGTGGGCAGAAGCGATTGCTACTTTATGAACTTACGATAATAAATTATAGAAGCCTATAAATGTCTAATAATGAAAAATGTTGCCATAATCTAAAAAAAGTGAGTTCTTCTGCATCATTACTACTTCAGATGTACCAAACTGATCTGGACTAGGTACACAGAGAACGCAAAAAGAATCATCCAAATCGGTGCAACCTTCTAAACTGATGCGCTTACTTACATAAATTCCGGCAATTATTTTTTGTAAATACGCGTACAGTTTTTAATAATCTTAAAAAAAGTGGTGATCGCTTGATTCGTAGCTAAACTTTTTAAACTATTATGTTTTAAAACGGGATATTTACCGCAGAATTTGTTTTATTTTTAACTTTTTAATATTTTAAATAAAGATTCATTATAAGAGGACTCTGTGAACGTGTAGCGTATATAAAAAATCACAAATATTAATTTGCAATATCAACTGAATTTTTAACTCCCGACGAAAAAGAGGCGTGTTATGACGTGTGTGTCGACCTGTCTGTCTGTGGCATCGTAGCTCCTTAATCAATGCGCCGATTTTGATCTAGTTTTTTTATTTGCAAGGTTACGCAATCGAGAGTATTCTTACCTATGATCCAAGAAAATATCTTCAGCCATTTGAAAATGATCAGCTTTTTATATTTGTTGAAAGGATCAAGTAACGGTATTGTGGCGGGGGTTTTTAATTTTTTTTATTTAATGTCATTATTGATAGAACTGTAGGCTAGTCTGTGTAAGCTCTCTGCCGTCCGTGCTTCGGATAAAATGTAACTACAAACTTAAATTGTGTCGGTTGTTTCAGTTCAATAGTCGGGGCGGATGGCTGGTTAAATACTTGGCCGGTTTTTTTTTTAAAGTTCGATGACAATGTAGTTGAAAGGGTTGAAAAGGTGAAGCAGAATTTTCAACTTTTTAGGTTTAGTTCTGCTAGGAGAGGATAATGAGTTTGCTTTTAGATTGCTATAAAAGTTAGCCAAATGTATGGACTTTAGAGAAAGTATTTATTGCATCTAGTATTTATTCCTTTTTATAAATTATCTGTCTAAGTAAATAAATGTATTGTTGTTGTAAAGTATGTTGTATTGTATTGTATTGTATGCCGATTGCCGATTCATAGTTGTAAGCAAGTTATTTACCAAACTGCGAGTTTAGTATTATAATAATGTGACTAAACTGCAGCCGCCTCATAGTTATTAACAGCTCGCTTATAACTATAAGTCGGCATATTATTATCAGACACAAATCTAAGGTCTTGAAACAATTGAAACTAACTAACTAGAAAATACTTGGGCACGTTATCATTATGGAGTTCTCGTCAGAAGAAATTAATTTGATAATATGTGCAATCAAAATTATATTTCTTCAATTTGAACTCAGAATAATTTGACAAAAAAGATTTGCTACGATCTAGGTTATTGGTAATATTTCAATTGAAATCGTAATAATAAAAATCTTGATTCCATTTACCTAAGCTTTTTCTTTTTTTCACCAATAAATTCATTTCGTCTATACAAAATTTTCGCCGAAACTAAAACAATGGGAAATAAAAGCATTTCTCAAAAAGAGTTTTTGTAAAAATATTCTGTGGAAGTTTTTCAGCCAGACGCCATGTTTGTCCCATCCAATATTACTTCCTGTGGCAACATTGTTTTTTACTATTTTTGTCGCCTTTATGCCAACATGCAAACATATTTTTTTGTATACCGTATTTCTGTACTAGTGACTATGTATTACATTTATAAAACTCGATTTTTTACGAAGTCTCTGTAGCTTTTATTAAATCAAATATTAATTTATTTTAACCGAAAACATATTTAAACTACATAATAAAAATATATTCAAAGGATACAATAACGGTATAGACTTCAAGGTTTTCAACTAAGACTGTACCTAGCTGAAGAAATTAAAAGCATAACATTACAGCTGTCTAAAGTTGTATTTTATATAGTAATTCTCTTTGTGCATTTAATAAAATGTGTACTGTATTTTCTTGACAACTGAAAGCTTTATTACAATTTTGCGTCTGATTCTCTTTTAAACGAGTACAAATATGTACGCAAGTGCATACATTATTACGAGTATTACGTGGTTGTACGTAGTAGTATTATCTGACAGGTTCAAAGCGTACGAAAACATGACATGATATTAACAAAGAATGGTTGGTTCATTTTAATGTTTACAAAAACACGTACGTCAGTTCATGAAGCGAGGAGTATATCAGGAAAAACACAGTAATTTCCGAGCCACGGTAACGTAATGGTTACGACTGACATTAAAACAACAAAAACATTGTATCAAAACAATTCACGTTACCGTTATGATGGCTTTGCTATCCTTACAGTACCGTTAGCAGGAAAGTCTGTGTTGTATTTTCAAAAGTCTCTTTTGATATGTTGTAAAACAAAATAATCGCGTATTGATATGAATACGATATCTTTATGTCAAAGTAACATGGATTAAATTTGATAACAAAATGAACGGTACAGGTAGTTCGCTGCTTAGATAGATTCCGTCATTTCTGTAATTCATAAACAGTTAAGAGGATGTACTAACCCCTTGTATAGAGAGCAGCGGTCACCAGTGTAACCAGCAACTGTGATCCCCACTGAACCGTGGAAATGATGGCAATTTTCCTAACCAAGTTAGTTACTCCCGAAAAAAGTTAGTCCGAAAGTAACATAAGTAAAGTTAATCTTTTTTACCACAAAAATTACAAAACTTAGCTGGCAGTGGGTGGAAAACTAAAGGCAGATGGAAACCAAAGATGCAAGCGCAAGACTGGTATTTTTTATATTGACATTTGTTAGTCTTCTAGTGTCGCATGATCGATGTATTAAGATTCCTGGACTTGTAGAGGAGCAGAGGGTTTTCAAGTAGTTATTTACCAACGAATCTAGTGGCAGCCAGAGACAGTTTTGAACCTCAGTTTAGTACGTACGTAGGTACGAAGAACATCGTAGACACGGTTATTATAAAGATTTTTGTAGGAATCTTTGTACAGCGGTAGATTTCTTCAGATTTCAAAAATAATAAAGCTTTTCTAAAATACAAAATGATATTTATATTTCAACAACATTATTATTATCACATCCACTTAACACAAAAGCGAACTTAGCTGAAGGCTCTTTGTAGCATCGCGTGTATCCGACCACTAATGACCGACACATCGTAGAAAAAATAAAAAAGCGCGCCATAACTCCTAACTTCATTAACTTTGCTCGTTTATTTACGAGTTAGCAATGACAGGTTATTGCAATAACCACTGGCGTTTAGTAAAATTAACTTTTTACTCGAATATGGCGTGTTGCCTTTACATTTAATGTGTGAACGTAGATACTTGTTGTTTTAATTTTGTTTGTTAATTTAGTTTACCATAAAAAGTAATAAAAACATTAGGGTGCCGTGTTTTATATTAGATGACTCTATAAACAAATAAATATAAATATGTGGGACACCTCACACACGGCCATCTGACCCCAAATTAGACAGAGCCTGTACTAAGGGTGTTAGGACAACTGACATACATACATAAATAAAGAATTATACTACATCCAGACACAAAAAAACACAATGCTCATCACTAGCTATTATTACTGCAATAGGGTAGCTTTTTTTTTTTTTCATTTTCATAACAATGTCAATAAAATATTAACTGTAGGTAGATTCTTATGTAGTATGTAGATTTCTAGATTATGGCAACACCTTTCTCTCAAAGAATGGCCCTGCAGTTGTTACAAGCTGTTATTGGCTGTAGTGTAATCAGGGCTGTCACTTAACTAAATGTAAAGCAGGTCCAACCCTAACAAAACTAATTAACGGTAGCCATCGCGTGTTAGCGAATGTCGCCCATCGCCGATGCGTCAATTACCTTTAAAATGCACCGACGTTTATGCCACCTAGGGTTGCTATTTGTTTTTAGCAGAAAATATTATACTGTTCAAATGCATTATAATTTGTGTTCTTTGTTAATTTGCAGTATCGATCGTTGTGGAGATCTTTTGGGGGGGGGGGGGTTTGTCTAGTCATCGTTTATCGGCTGATATGAATGGATAAAGATTATTTTTACATCTTCATCTTCTTCATATTTAAGAGCTGCGGTCTTGTCGGTGGAGTCTACGCTTTTTCATACGCTTTTCAAATTATTTTTGGTGATATCTAGTCATAGTGAGAATACCGAATTCACAACACTTGAAAAATAAATGTTTGTCTCACTAAATATACTAGTACCAGCTGAATATAGTGTGATGCAGGTTAAGCGGAACATACGCAACGCGATTATCTTCCTTATTCAACTGATATAAGGACGGCGCAATGTCCAAAGTGTTCAGCTTGAAATGCTTTTAATTGCCCAATTGACTATTATCGTCATTAACGGCTCATATATACGTCCCCACCGAGGGGCTTGAGCTTAACCTGAAATTAAGGTGAATAGGCCCAGTGCGGGTTGGTCAACTTCACAAACAACCTTTAAATTACTTCGCAGGTGTGTGCAGGTTTCCTCACGATGTTTTCCCTCAGAGCGTTCAATAAATCATACTAATATTATAAAGAGGAAAGATTTGTATTTTTGTGTGTATGTTTGTAATGAATAAACTCAAAAACTACTGTGCCGATTTCAAAAATTCTTTCACCATTAGAAAGCTGCATTCACCCTGAATAACATAGGCTACCTTTTACCGCGGGAAAATGCCTCATTCCCATGGGAAAAAACTATTAACGCGGGCAGAGCCGCGGCGGAAAGCTAGTGTACATATGAATTGAAAAATAGAAAACACATTGGTATATACCAGGACTTAAACCCGCGGACTTTATAAAATTGCCATCGCCTATGGTAACCCTAGGTCCCTGACACCAACTGAACGACACAATTTGAGATCCAGGTCGCAGCAGTTACAGCTTTATAGGAACTTGATGGCTCACTAACAATACACTAAAGCATTTCTTTTCTTTTTCTTTTTTTTGAATTGACCTATGCTTGTGTCGAAAAGGTATGACCAATCAAGCTTCACCGGACTTGAAAGCATAAATTCGTTCAAATACTTGAGTTATTAGTACAGTTCAACGTTTGTGTCATTGCCCATAACCAGTATAACCTGACTAGATATCTTTAGCTTTATTTATTCGGCGGGGTCTTCGCTAATAATGGTCAGTTTATTTTTTTAATGTCATCTTGGCGTTGACGGCATAACGTTCACGAGTTATGTTTTTTTTTAAGTTTTTTTTTTACGATTTCAGAACGTTATAGATTCGTTTTAAAATAAAAGTTGTTAACTAGACATGTTTTTATCGGTAAGTAAAGTTTAAAGAAAATTTATAGTTTTGTATTTGTTTTATATCTGTGGCCAAAAATTAAATACACTCGTATTTAAATAATGATGGATAAATAAACACAGAACAAAATTATCTATTGCACGCACACAGTCAAATAAATTAACCAACCTTGAACTATTGACATTAAATAAAAAAAAAACCCCGCCACAATATCCTTTCAACAACTAGAAAAGAGCTGATAATCTTCAAATGGCTGAAAATATTTTTTTAGATCATAGCTAAGAACACTCTCGATTGTGACACCTTGAAAACAAAAAAAACTGGATCAAAATCGGCGCATCCGTTTTGGAGCTACGATGCCACAGACAGACTTTTTCGTCGGGGTTTAAAAATATCAACCATCACAATAATTATTTATGAACGTAGCTAATTTCTGAAATTTAAAATAGTTTAAATCGTTTTTTTTAGAAGATGCAAATGGTTATCCATTCCTCATAGCCCAGCAATGTACTATAAACTAGCAAAACAGGAAGTGATACCTACTCTATCCAATCCTATAAACTGTAAAAGGATCCGGAATTTATCTTCTGCATCGTTAGAGCGAATAATGTTGCCAACTATTTTATTTAGTGTTGGCAACCCTGTCGGTTCAGTTGCTTTTATTTTTGAAGTTATTCAAGTCTGTAATGGGTTCCGAACCGCACTTTTTAGATTTATATTGAGCTTGTCATGTTTGAAAGAGGTATTCAACTAAAAAAAATTGGTAAATAAGTTAAAACTAGACTAATAATAAACACACATCATACTAATATCATAAAGAGGAAAGATTAGTATTTGTGTGTGTGTATGTTTGTAATGAATAAACTCAAAAACTACTGAAATGATTTCTAAAATTCATTCACCATTAGAAAGCTACATTCACCCTGAGAAACATAGGCTACTTTTTACCGCGAGAAAATGCCTTATTCCCACGGGAAAAACTGTTAACGCGGGCGGGACGGGAAGCTAGTATAAAATAACCCAAATACAACAGCTTCGGAGTGATCGTCACTTCTCTAATAACAGGAACCTTAGCAACGCCGTTTTACAAAATGTTTATTTTCAAGTAGCGAGGCACTATTTAAGTCTGCGAAAATACTTGATTTAAATCGAAAAGCGCTGTTTAAGTCTGCGAAAACAGAAGTTAATGAGTTCGTTTGAGGCCAAAATTGCTGTGAAATTCTTTACAAGTCTGCGAATGAAATGGTAATAAATGGCACAAAATAGAATAAATTTAATACCAACTAATAGTCAAACACATATTTTATTTATTGCTAACATTTTATTTATCTGCTAACTAAAAGGTTATGAGCTTACCTCAAAAATGAGTGCTTTATTTAAATTATCATCATTATTATGTTTTATTTTATAGAAAGAGCTCAGTACAAACAAATATTTGTACAAAACATTTGGGTCTAATCTCAAACCGGCATTTCCCAAATAACAAGCAACGTTTAGCTACTACGCACCCAATGCTTTAGTGAAAGCTACAACAGAACTAAAAGCATAGTATTTTAAAGACACAAAGCAAACGTCGCTTGAGCACTTTTTTCGCCCAAAAAGGCGAGAATTTCGTGTGTCGCAAAAGAACCTAATTTCCACTTTGGGAGGAATGTTCATGTAAAGCAAGCGCAGCAGTTTTCGAGACGCTCACGCGATGACGGCTATAACATATTTCAAACAATTTCAAAGTGTAATGTGCGAAAAATAAGGTGCTCATATCGTATGTACGAGGGCCTTGCCAGACTTGAGTAGGCCGGATGTAGAGTTGCTGGATGGGTTAAATAAAGAAGAAATTTTATTTATATACACTAGCATTCAAAAGTATGTATCTACTCTTCTCTTTAATACAAAAAAAAACCAAACTATAGAAGTTAGAGATTGAAATCAAATTATTTTTGTTGCATAGCAAATATCATCAGCTTTCTTGGAAAAAAGAAAGAAAGAAAGAAAAATTTTATTGCCAAATATACCTGATACAAAGGTAACAAAACATAAAAAAAAGTAAATCTTACAAAAGTTTGTTAGGTATATTTTTGAAACAGTAAATTAAATATAAGTAACATTTTCAGTCCTATTCACATTAAACACTAAGTTTGTAAATATTTATCACACAAATAAAATCTTTATTTCTGATAAACACACCTATTTACGAACTCAAAGAATGAATATTCTTCATAGGTCTTTTTAAAATATTTTATGACGTCAGAACTTAAATACTTTGCTCAAACTAAGGCTATCGTCATGCTCCTTCCTTCTACATTTACAAGAAATGTCTTCAAAAGCACGAGGCGTATACATCACTAATCCAAACAACAAATACTGAAACTACACAACTTTTCATATCTGCATCCTCACTCTAAACTGTTCAAATATTCAGTCGCATCCAGAAATCCTATTTCGTGTTCGAACGAGCTCCTACCGCCTTGCAAGCCCGAGATACAGGCTGATCCGTTTTGTTCCGAGCGAGATATTGAGCCGGGACAGACGAGTTTAAAACACCCCTTGTATGTGGAAACAAAATATTGAAACTTCATCTGGCGATGTGAGTTCGCTGTAATTTTGTGTTCTGCTTTGGTTCGCGGGAGTTCCCGGTTTAGAAACTGTTACTTGGAATGTTATTTCTGTTTTGTATGTAAGGTGAGTACCTTTGAAAGGTTTCAAAATGTTGTTATACTCAGGCCGTATTTAATTTCGTTAATTTACCTGCATGATACAGACCAAGTTTGAATTATATTCTCGAATACCTGCATGTTTTTAAAATTATTTAAGTACCTACTTAGGTAATTTGGAAGGAAGTAAATATCGAGAAATTGTTTTTTTAACAATTGAAAGGAATGACATTAAAATTGAAAATTTAAGTTACCCCCGCAATAAAACTGTTATATAGACCCTTTCAATAACTAGATAGATAGCTGATAATCTTGAAATGACTGAAGATATTTTCTTGGATCATAGTTAAGAACACTCTCGATTATGACACCATGCAAGCAAACAAAATTAGACCGAAATCAGTGCATCCGTTTAAGAGCTACGATGCCACAGACAGACAGACAGACACACACGTCAAACATATAACATCCCTCTTTTTCGTTGGGAGTTAAGAACTATTAAGAAGTAAATGTGGTGTCGTACCAGGATGTAAAATGGTAACCAGAGTACAAAAAGCAGCTCTTAAATTGTAAAGCCTAGTCAGAAAAATAAAAAACTTCGCAATAAGTAGGTAAGTACATTGTGAAAATTCACTTTACTTTTTACCATTGAAGTCTTTATAGGAGTCATATTAAAAGCCTCCAGGCAAGGATTTGTGAGATAGGTTAACTTCGTAAGTAACCTCGATAAGCAAGCAGGCAAGTAAAACTAATTTTGTCAACGATTATAGCAAAAAAAAGGCAGGTTCTTTTGTTTATCTGGTCAGGCTTCATAATAGCAGCCTATAAAACTACTGTTGAACCATAGTCTCTACCTTAAAAATTCTTCTCCCGATGTGCCATAATCTGTTAATTATTGTTTCTGATACCCGTAAATAGTTAGCTGCATTGAAAATTAGTACGGGGATTGAAGTAAAGCTGATTTTAGCTCTCCGCGCGTTGGCCAATCACAATCCAGTGCGATTAGCCCCCGATAGGCCTAATAGAAACTATTATCATAGCTTTTGGTAACCGCAGGGGTATTTTATTTACACATTTAGTATGTATGCAGATATAAGTGTTTATTCTAGTAATTACTTTTCTAATTTAAATTTAAAGTCCATAGCTTTCTTCCGTCCATGACGCTTTTTAGAACAAAGAAGGAGATTTTCAATTTAGTTCTAGAGACGTCAAACATAGATTTAACTTTTACCGCATCAAGCTAGTTTTGGTTGCATGCAAAACGCACGACTTAAAATAATTGCGTCTAATTTGACAACTACCTTGAGAGAATTACCAATACAATAACATTGTGTTTACCTAATTGGTAAAATAAATATTCCAAAAACGGTACTGTAGAATTTTCAAAAATATTTGGTAATTTTTTTATAGTTTTTCTAAAAATCTCTGTGTAAACAATTCAACAATATTACATTTTTATAGGTAAAATTATAATTAGAACTAAACAAGCTTAGCCACTTAAATTGTATTTTTAAACTGTTCAACTAAACTTTTGATTTTATAAAATTTCCCATTCAAACATTCGCTACGAAAGCTCGTAGCCGGCTACGAAACTGCTACGCTTTGCTACGAAGCTTCTACAGTCGCACCGAAGCACAAACCAATGTATCTCAAATCCATTACAAACGAGTGTATTTCGCGTTGAAAAATGTTTTTTAAGTTGCTGAAATCAGACTTCGCATTAAATTTTCAAATTGAAACGTTCACTCCCTTTTACTTGGAGCGAAAACACTTTACAAGAGCGCTCTAAATAAAGGAGCACATACGAAAGTAAACAGCCGGCAATGAATTTGCGATTAAGTTGGGGAAGACGGCTGGTGTGGGTGCGATGCGTGCGTCTTTGGGTTCACTACATGTAAATATTTAATAAGTATAATATTTTGTAAAAATAAAACTATGTAACTATTAAGATTTAAAACAAGTTTTTTTTCTTCGATATGGCACTAGATTTATTCTTTGTGCCAGTCAAGAATTATTTATTGTTACAAATCATGTACCCAAAAGGTTGCCTGGTAGAAATTTCTACCTTAGCAATAAGGCCATCTTTTGTACACCTGTGTCATTGTAAGTCGTGTTTTCTTGTATTCTTTTGTGTACAATAGAATATATTATATTGTAAATTAAATTATTTTGTACACAAAACGGAATCCTTTAATACAGTCGTTCTGTCAGCGGTTCGCAAGTATTTGGTAACAGAAATCTCAGGATAAAAACCAACTCAAAAGAAACGATCACGCTTACACCAGTGCAGTGGTGTAAAGGAAAGAAAAACGTCTTTGAAAAAAAGAAATACGGGCTATTTAGAAATGTTGTAGTTTTATAATATTTCTTGATGGTTTTAAGTTTTATCTGTGTTGCCTATTGTATTTGTTTTTTTTTGTGTGTGTGTGCATATAAAGTATATTTATTTGCGATTTTGGTTATGAGCTTTTTGGTCCCCGGGAAGTTCGATTTCAACTTTAAGCTAGGTATATGTATTATATTTTTTTATCTTTGCCCACAAATATATTAATTTCACGACATTATTCACACATTAGGTACTTTTCAGATCATTACATGTTTTAAATATAAAACTACACAAGAGAAAAGTGTTATTTTTTTTTCTAATTTTTTTTTCTTAGTAGTTATTTTGTGAACTATTTTAAATATTGTATTATGCGTTAACAGTTTTTCCCAGTGGAATGTGGTATGTTCCCGCGGTAAAAGGTAGCATATTTTGATCTATAAGCTATATTATTGTAAAGTTTTCCAATAAAATCCAGTCAATGCTTTTTGCGTGAAAGAGTAACAAACAAACATCTTTTCCTCACAAAAGTTCGCGTTAATAATGTTAGTAGGATTGTTTTGTAGTATGGTTAGTTAGTTCAATGGTCGCACTAATAAAGACCTACATTTATCCCTAATTTACTCCCCCAATAGTTAAGTTTAGTTTTAGTTTTATTTATCTAATACTACAAGATTGCACACATTTTTACATTATTTTAAAAAGGACATCCGTAGTATGATCGTCAATACTAGTAGTATGTATATAGCGACTATTACGACTATATCGTATATAGTCGTAATAGTCGCTGTTCGCTCTTCTTTTGGGCCGTAGTTGTCGAGTGTCATTTTATTAAGTCCTCGATGTGATCGAGATCGGCTCGAGATAGTCGACATGTGTCGCGAACGTGTCTCTTTGAACACGCCGCCAACATATACATACACACACATACACACATGTCAAGTGGAAAAAACATTTACGGGTGATACGACGATTACACGCACGTTATAAGTTATGACTTGTTTAATACTTAATATGCAATTTTGTGATAGTGACCAAAAAATTAGATAAAAGTTTTGTAGTTAAAAAAATATGGCGATAAAAGTTATCGGTACTCGTACCATATCGAATTCAGGATTCCACAAAAGAAAGTTAGACTTGTAACATTCAGACAACCAATTCGTCTCTAATTATCGAAAAACCAAACAAAATAATAAAATTACTTGTATATTTGCCACTGTAAACAACCGTTTCTAGTGTAACAGGCACAATAAAGGGTTCAGTTTTATCCTACAAAATGTAAAAGCGGCCGAAAGAGAAGCAATCCTTTCCTAACTTTCACTCAGCCTAATACTCTTTAAACTCGCGACTTTATAACTAGGTTAAAAAGCTTTTACTAGAGCGAGAGAGGTGTAGCTTTTGTCGTCGAAAAATTGCATTTTTTGCATTTTTGTTTTAGGTGACGTAGAATATTCTACTATGTGCGTAATTGGAAATTTGTTTTAACAATATGACGTTAAAATGTTTGCTTTATTTATGATTTTAATAAATCGACCATTTTATTTCATGTGTTACTTTTATTTCATTAAAAATAGAAAGAGAACATGAGTCTCAGTTAACTTATTTTCCAATTAGAATGAACAAAAGTCTTAGTTAAGTTTTGAGTTAATTTGAAAAGGTATTACATAAGGCTTGGATAATATAATGAGCACATTGTTAAATTATGACTTAACTTCTAAACAATTTATATGTCGCCATCTTTAATTTAAGAGCAAAGAGATAAATAAGCTTAAAATACTAAAAATGACTTGAAAAACTTATTTAGAGCGGTTATCGCGAAATTTAATCAGAAAACTGTCAAAGTAATTCTATTATACTTCAAGTTCCGAGATAGTCCCAAAAAAGATTTTGTTCAAAGTATTTTATTATAGGATAGACGATAACTAGTCTAACTTTATATCCCGTAACCTCGCTGCCCTTGTATACCCTGGAATAAGCTTACAAGATACCGCCGACACGCACCGCATATAAAATGCGGTAATTTAATTAAAAAATCCCAAAAAATGTTCACGTCTAAATTTTATTTTCAAAAATCAATGTTCAGGTGGTGGGTTTTATCGGCTCCGAGCAGATTGGGGGTTAAGATTTGCTCGTTTGTATTCAGCAGGCGTTTTGGGATCGCGAGCCCGGCTGCAAGCCTCGTAGGTGCTGGCCGAAACAAAAACAGCGGAAAGCGACTTACCGGGTTTTGTCAAGAGAGTAGTTTAGCTTATTCTGATTACTTTCATGCGCCAAGGGTAAGTAAGATATAAGTTAATTATAACTATTCTTAGTGATGAAAAATAAATTTGTATTGTTTTTGCATACTTTATCAAAATGTTAATTGGATGATAAAATATCGAAAAAAACACCTAGGTAAACCTTGAAAAAACTTAACCTTATAAACCCTTTTATGTTAATTAATTTTTGCTTTCTGAATCATAATTTTTAATAATATTTTCTTTACGATTGGCTTTGAAAACTAATAAAGATTTCAAACAGTGGTCAAACATTTCAAAAAGCAGTTCCCAAAAATGATTCGCTTGGATCAAAGGTCGTTCTTCCGCTGGTTTGGAGGCTTCTTGCTAAAGGTTTTCAGGCTCGGCGGGCCCTAAATACCAGGAGATTCTATTAGCGTATCGGAGTTTCCCTCGCAAATCAGCCAGCTATCTGGAGACAGACGGCTTAAGTGGATATGAAAGTTCAAATTGAAAAAAAGGCCAAAAAAATTGAAAATTTAAATTGTAAAAAAAAGATGAGAAATACTAAGTACCTACTTGAAAAACATGAGACGCCTGGTTGTCTGGTAGAAATTTGATAATTAGCAATTAGGCTTCCTATATGTACTCTATTAGCTTTACTAGTATTAAGAAGTGACAATGAAGTAAATTGTATTTTATTTTTTCACTGTCATGTCCCGGTGAGTTTTTTTTCTTTATAAATTGTCCTATATTTGTTGCAAAATGGACGAATTGAGCTTAACCTAATTAGACCGAAAGTTGTTGAGAAGTGTGGCTCCTAATTTATAAAATCTATCTTTTTTGGCTGTGCAAATAAGAGTTACTTACTAGTACACGGAAAAGAATAGGAAAGATATTGAATTATGAGGTGAGAACTGACAATCATACATAATTTAGAGATAGTTTCCTACTTTGATTTATATTAGCGACAGATGTTCGTCATTGAAAAACCTTCTTACCAGAAAATGAAAAAGTTTATGAATCTTTTTATTAGACAAAAACACGTTGACAAAACCTAATCCACATCTGTCTACGCCACTCAGACAGCCCCGTAAATATTTTATAGGTACCGCATATGCTGCGTTATTCAAATAATCACAAATATGAGCCGCTATAATGGTGCGGTTTATGAATGAGCGTTGCTTTTATGGCTTACGATATACTCGTACCAATAACATACTCATTTTATGTGTTGTTGGCTAATTTAAATATTATTATATTTTAGTTTGGTTTGACGTTTTAAGTGGAGCAAAATGGTTTGAGAGTGGCGACCACACGCGGCCGAAAGACGGTGCGTACGAAGGTGATATAAAATAATAAGTAATCATTGCATAGTATAAAAAGAAATGGAGTCGGTAAATAAACGGATTAAAAAGTTTGTGTTGACTGATTTTACTAGTTTTTTATAATTTTTAGTACCTATCCTTATTTTTTATAGATATTCAGTGAAAAATACGTTTACAGACGTTGGAAAATAATTATAATTTTTTTTACCCTAAGAAAACTTTAGATTTTATTTTTCCATTACTGGAATGTAAATGTCTGACAACAACAACAAAAATAAAATTTAATAATTATATTTTCTACTACATAACTACCGCCATATAAAAACTTTGACCTAAGATTTTTTTTGAACCAGTCGTAGTTAGTAGGACATTGATAATTATAATTAAATTCAATTCTTAAGTTACAATTTCTAACTACCCCCAAGTGAACCAGTACTTTACTAACACAAGTGGATCTGTAGCAAGCTTGTCGCCACTCCCGAGTAGATCCCGAGATAAGTTTGTGGGCTCGGAGATTAGGCCGGCGGTGACGTAATTTATAACGTCATCCCCCCACTGATATTAATTTAAACGGCCGCGGAGACCGTGCTGACGATTGATGCGAATATTGTAGGGCAGTCGGAGTTTTGGAATATGAATGAAATCACATTTTCTGTATTGTCCAAATGATGATCATTGTAATGTACGGTTAAATACAAAAATAAATTTTTTATCGATACGATATGAGCAGAATAAGAGCAGCTGTATACACAACTTTTCAGAAGCTATTTAAGAATTTCACTTAAAATAAATACTTTTATTCCAATTTTTTTCGCTCTGAAATGTAAACACACCAAATAACAACAATGATTTTTTAATGAAATTGAAGTGTACTTACAATTACAATATTATTCCTTAATTCACGTTGTTTCTTGTATTATTTACCTGTAAAAAGGAAAAATTATCATTAAGTACATTATTACTCAAATTCATAATAAGTTTGTTAAATCGCAATTTTATTATGCTAACGGGAAACCCTTATAAAGTCGAATAAAATTGTTCTTTATTATAAAATATAAAATAAAAATAAAAATCATTTATCATCAGACACTAGTCCATAGCTTGTTATAAATTATATAGACAAAATTAACTTTGTAAATTATAAGTAACTAGCGACCCGCCCCGGCTCCGCACGGGAAAATGGTTATTGTGGGTTATCCTTCAGTATATTATGCATGTATTATACATATAAACCTTCCTCTTGAATCACTCTATCTATTAAAAAAAACCGCATCAAAATCCGTTGCGTAGTTTTAAAGATTTAAGCGTACAAAGGGACATAGGGACATAGGGACATAGGGACATAGGGACGGAGAAAGCGACTTTATTTTATACTATGTAGTGATTAAATTAATGTTGTAAATTATATAGACAAAATTAACTGTAATTGACTCTAGTAGCGCAGAATATACAATCATACTGGAGTAGTACTAGCGTAACGTAAAGATCAAAAATAAAAGGCAAACAAGGCAATGATGAATTGGGTACTAAAATACCAAAACCTTCAGAAAAGTTGAACAAAAAGTTGGGGCAAAATAAACTCTCGACTTATAATAAATAGCCCCCTCAGTGTATTCGAGCACACGTCGAGGGCTCTCACCCTACCCCGCTCTCCCCTGAAAAGACTGTTCCCATTAAATCCAAACGCTGATTCAGATATTGTAATTATTTCAGCGGAAGTACGCGAGCAAAGTATTTAGTGGTTTAAGTGTAGCTGGCTACCAGTTTGAGCTATACCGCGTGTTTGATAAAATATGATTTTACAGAGAAAGAAAACTGTATACGAAAACTGTCAGCTAGTTTACGAGAATTATGCTTAGAAAAGAGTAATGATTTTTTAAAATTTTAATAATTAACAGGATCTTTTCGTCGATTTATGATAGAATTAAATCATATACCTACTAATATGAGAGGTAAAATAGCAATTAACATATCACTTGAATATGTAAAGATTACACATTTTTGTACAGATTATATTACGTGCTTAATTTTGTATTGATAAATAAAAATGGAATACATTTTTTTTCCGATAAATAATAAAATTGGAGTGCTAGAGAATGAGCCGTCACAAAAACGTTTACCAAGATAACCTATAAAAACTTTCAATATAAGTACTTGTTTTGTTTCTCAAATTAACTTTGAAAGTTGATGCGAGCACGTAATTTAGACCAAATTAATTGAGACGTCGAAGAATCTTAACGCAGTTCTGACTAAGGTAATGGTTATTGTCCGTAGTAAGTCTTACGTAAGGTCATAAGTATTATAATGGTTATTGCCTGAAGTATGTCTTAACGTAAGGTAATGTATTATAATAATTAGGCATAATGTAAAAAAGTAAAATTTGCTCGCTAGCTTATTGTGGGATTCGTTATGGTTTCAGTATAGATAGGTTTATTATATCATTTGAAGATCATCAGCAGAAAGTTTCTACTACTAATCGATTAAAAATTGGTATTCTGTAACTTCAATAACTATGAAATGTGCACAATATCCACTCATCAAATTACGACCAAGGCATCGTGTTTAGATAAGAGGAAATATTAGTTTTTTTTTAAAGTTTAAGACAGCCTTATTCATATGACCTATTTGTTAGGCGTCGCAGCACAAAGGGATATGTAATACAATTTCATATTATGTATGTTTAAGTATTTTGTTTTATTTAGTGTTCACTGTTGTGTTTCACTACAAATAAGTATTTTGTGATTAATTTACTTTTCCTTCAAACTTCAATGACAAAATTGACTCCATTTGGTGAATCCACAACCTAGTTCGACTGTACAAAGCACAAATGAAACCTGACCGCAGCACATCAATTTGGCCCAATTTCCTCTTGTCCGTCCATACGGTTACTCACATTGTCCATTTGACGTACATCGCTCGTAATATTCCGCCTATTGTTCGGTGTTTCACAAAAACACGCAACGTGTGACGAATACTATTTATAAATTGTTCGTTTTGCATGTGACGCTTTTGTTTGCTGGTCGTGTCCAGCCTAATCCATTAACAGTGGTAAAGTTGATGTGACGGCGCATATTTTGGAAAACTATACCTTATTTTTTATATAATTTATTATTATTATGTTTTGTTCTGTGCTAATTCGAACTGTTAGTCTGGGGAATGAAACAAATTGAAATATATGTTTTTTTTTCATTCTTGAGTCTGTTCGAGAGCAATAGAGCCACCATATTTACAGACTAAAATTGAAAGAAAAAATCACTAGTGTAATTATAACATACCAATATTACAAAGAGGAAAGATTTGTATTTTTGTGTGTGTGTATGTTTGTAATGAATAAACTCAAAAACTAGTGTGCCGATTTCAAAAATTCTTTCACCATTAGAAAGTTAAATTTACCATGAGTAACATAGGCTACCCTTTACCGCGGGAAAATGCCTCATTCCTACGGGAAAATCAGTTAAAGCGGGCGGAACTGCGACGGAAAGCTAGTGAGATTATATATGTATTTATTATCTTATTATCACTATGACATTGAAACGTCGAACAGCTTTGTAGATCCAAAAAAGTAGTTTAAACATACTTTATATATGTTCTCTAAAATCACACGCTCTCAACGGTCGTTTAAAACTACCGCCAAGTCGCACTACGATCAATTACCTACTTTTAGTATTTTTTGTCCAGTCTCCCTGCTTAAGTCTTTAAGCTGGCAGTCTTGGCTAGTGTCACGGCTTAGCTCGTTAAACAAAGGCAGGCTTAGTGGAGCTTAATTTTACAGCAGAGGATACCACAAAGAACCCTGCTGGAGCCATGGAGATTGAGCTTAATAAAATGACTCGACGTTTCATGACGATATGTTAAAAATCTATACCGCCGAAGGCAGTATAGGGCGCATAGTTGCAAAACATAAGTGGCAGAGGCACATTGTTAGTAGGATAGGTCGCTGAGGCAGGAACGATTCTGATTGGCTGCTTTGCAGTGCTGTTAATCAAAACAAAATGCTTATTAGTCAATTGGTTTGATCAACTTTTCCAAGGACACTTTTCCCAAAACCGAAAAAAACAAAAACTTCTCCATACACACTTTATTGTCTATTATAGATTAGCCGAGATTGTTTAGCCATTCTATCTTTAGGATAACCAGACTATTCAGCCTGCAATATCCTAAATAAACTGAGGAAAGTCTTAAAAAGTGGTATTTGTACGACAAGTTCCCAATCAGGATTCGAACTCGTAACCTTCGGAATGTGAGGCGAGAATTTTACCGCTCGGCTGTTCAAAATACTCGAATCGAAGGTAAACTGACGATCGACATCCAAACATGCAAACAAAACTAAGACTACTTACCTACTAGTCAAAATTCATTAGGGGCGAACGAAATCGCTTTACGGAGTGTACCTATGTAAACATTGAAAGGAACGTGTATTAGGCAAACATTGTAAAAGGAATCCTCTTGACACAAACAAAGCCGTCTAATATAAACAAGTTGTCGAACTTCGAGAGCCGTTCCAAAACCGGCGACTACTTAAGGCCGCATTTTCATTCGTCGATAAGTCGGTCGTTAGCCTGAATGCGGGGACTCCACGCATTTGGGGTAACTACCAATGAAATTAGTCAGTCGATAACTTGGTCGATACAAAGCATACGGCGACTCCCAAAATCAATTTTTTGCCATACTGTGTCCAGATTCTCCCGCTCCCCGCATGGGGGCGATGACGACCAATGAAAACGGTTCCCCGCATGCGGGCACTATGGCATGCTTTTCAAAAATCTCTCGCACCACGCATGCGGGCGCTAACGACCAATAAAACTGCGCTCTTAGCGACAAAGAGGACCTTTATTATAATAACACGTATTTTCACAGAGATTTTTTTTGTCGAGTAATTACCAACCTCGAAAATCTAAGAATGGAACGTCACTAATAAAAATATAAAAAAATGTTTTGTCACAGGAAAGGGGGTAACATCCTAATACTTACATATTTTCTATGCTAACTTTCTCCAAAACAATATATTAGATGATAATAATATAATATTTCATAGAAGTAAAATACTTAAGTTCCTTGAATATTGCTAAGATTTTGATCTTCAGCGGGTGAACAAATCGTCACGGAATCAACATTTTAGATTTTATTTCTAGGAAAATGCTGCGTTCTTTCGTTTACATGCTTTAAAAATAATTCATTGTATATCGTCCTTTAAAGGCGTACACATTGTACGATATAAATATTCTAAGCCCAGCATCAAAAACTCATGGCGACCCAATTCGACTACAAAAATACTGCTAAGCACATCAAAGCGCCTGATTCCTCGAAGTATCGCTTATTGTGTCGCACCTTTGTCGCGAGCCGTGAAACGGCGCCTTAACATAAACAAGTCGTCGAATGCTACCTATTCGTATATGTCGCACAAACCGAGGTATTGAGTTCCGTTTCGTACCTCATTAGTGGGACCGAGCAGACAGAATAACCCCGGAACATACGTATAATATTATATTAACTAGCTGTCTGCCCATGGCTACGACCGATTTGATTTTTATTTTTTCGTGGTAATGAGTATCTAAGATGTTGACCGGGGATATTAAGGTACTACCACGCAAAATTTCAGTTAAATCGGTCCAACGGTTCCAGAGATTAGCGTGTAAAAACAAACAGACAGACGGAATTTTTTTTCAAAACTTGTATTTTTGGGTTTAGCTACACTCCTTTTATCACCTACAATCAGTTTTTTGAAAAACAAATCGACATACATGCCAATTCTTCAGTTAGATAGAAGAAGAAGGTAGTAGAAGATACGCCCAGGTATTACTTTACATTTTTGCTTGCTACTACACATTTACACACCGTAGCTATATTGCTTGCTTTTGCGGTGTGGTTTTCGAGGTTATGGTAACCAAATTGTATTGAAATATAAATTTTCGCTCTTATTGCATATACGTACGCTATAGCCAAGCTATATCGAAATACATCGCGTTATGGCTATCATATAATTTCGTAACATCACAGAAATATGTAAAGAAGCCAGCACATGCGGTTGGACATTTGCAATACAAAATTCACCCTTACCGCTACGAAATACGGGCGCTCTCAATGTCAACATGTCCAGCCGCACTGTGCTGGCTACTGTACATATTAGAGCTCCGTGTGTGGATAGAGGTATGTAGATTTTTATTGAAAATGTATCGTAATATTTATTAACGAGTGCAGTTGATCGGTTCAAAGAATAGGTAAAACGTTTACCACAACAACAACACAACACAACTTAGCAACTTTTTTTTTAAGGTTGAATCGAAAAAGTACGACAGATCAAGCTTCACCGGACTTGCGGGGGAGCGGAAGACTCTACCCCAAAACTTAGCGACTAAGATGATATGTCGCAATATGTCTTGCAATATATTATTATATTATAGCTTCGCATGTACCGACTACCGGGCTTAAACACTCAACTGTACACTTTACGTTACGTTACAGAGAAATGACTATGTGTGTGCTTTGAGAATGAATGAGTTATTACTTGGAAGCCTTAATGTGTATGCTTTGAAATAAGTATACGATTTTCGGTGATTTTTCGGGGATTTTCGGTTGTTCTGCAACAAAAGTGATGGTAAAGGTAAAGGTAAAAGTGAGCAAGTTTGGAAGTTACAATAAATGAATAAATAAAGTAACATAAAATTTAGTAAACTAACAATATTGTCCACAAAAATCGTGGGTGTTTTTCAGTCTAATCTGAATTTTATAAGATAAAGTATAATGGTTTCTTTTTTAAAGATCTGAAGTTTTACAGCTTATATTGTGCGATAAAAAAACCAAAATAAATAAAATTAATACGGATTATATAAATATAGGTAGATCAGTGGGCCAGTAAGTTTTAAGTAGAAGAAAAAATTAACTGAAGTAAATTTCAAGATTAGCTTACTTTTGCTAACCTTGTAATGTAATGGAAAAGAGTATATAAAGCGATCCCTACCCTATATATAGTAAACAGTAATCAGCGCGAATACAGTCGGCCTCACGTACGAATCTGCGAGCGCGAAGTAAAGTTTTGATGTAAAAAGTTCCCTTTTTATGCGGCGTATGCCCAAAACTTGGTACACGCTCTGCATGTGGATAATGCCGAGTTCCAAATGATTCCTGCAAGATTCCCTGGATGGGATTTCCACTTTTTATCTCGTCTTCAAGAACGAAGCTTCAGTTAGACGTGGCTAGCTTGCTTCAAAATAAAAAAGCTGTATTCTATGTATTGTGATACGAATTTATTGACGACTATAATTCTCTTAAAAAAGACTGGTTATTTTTCAGCAAAATTATTATTGAAGATCAAAAACAAGAGTTCGATCAATTGAAAAAAATACAGAATTTAGATCTAACTATAACGGCTATTGCCAATGTTGGTGTTCCCCGCTTGGCAGGCTGATTGGGGATAGCATTAAGTTACACAGGTTGTAGACTACGAACAATTCTTTGGGTTGTAGCTAAAAAATAAATAGATCTACTATTCAAAGTGAAACAAATCGTGTTAGTTGATAAAAAGTGTTTTCCAAGGTTTCGGAGGTCTTTAAATCCGAAGATCGCTGTTAATAATATAAAAAAACTTCTTATGCCTAAAATTAAACCCCCGACAAAGAAGCTATTTTTGGATTCAAATATGTCCAGGAAAAGCACTCTTAACAACTCGTTATACGATTTGCTTCTGACAATTACAATTTTTAACCTAAACCTTTAGACATTGAAAGCATGCTTCATAATAACAAAGTTACGTTTCTTTATATAATTCTGTCTCATGTATCCTTACATCTTCTTCTATATTATATTAAAACTGAAGAATCGGCGTGTCTATACATTGATTTGTTTTTCAAAAAACTTATTATAGATGATAAAGGGACTGTAGCTGAAGAAAAATAAACAAGTTTTGAAAAAAATGTTCGTCTGTCTGTCTGTCTGTTCGTCTATCTGTCTGTACACGCTAATCTCTGGAACCAGTGGACCGATTTATATGAAATTTTGCGTGGTGGTACCTTATATCCCTGGTCAATATCTTACAAACAAACAAACAAATATTCTGAAATAAATAATAAATCTGATTCAGATTTTTAAATATTCTTACTTACTTTTACCACGGGAAATTATAAAAAAAACAACGCGGTCGTAGCCGAGGGCGGACAGCTAGTAGGTAAATAACAATAATTCACTCGACCGAGTATAATATTACCTGAGTCGAACCTGTTTACCGGTCTCCAATACCCAATACGTTAGCTGACCTCTCAGCGCAAATAACATGTTTATTTTTCCTTCCGCTCCGATATATGACAAATTGCGCGCCATCGGAGTGACGTATACGTCACATCTCGTTGTCATAACTGTCAGCTGGGTTTTTACGCAATACCACAGAAGAAACTAACTCGTACAGAAAGGACACTAACCCCCCGCACTAAAATGAGTTCCCCGCCCGCCCGAGCCCCCACGCCCTGCACTCCGCAGGCGCCGCGGGACTCTGACAGAGGTGTTCAGGGGTGTTTTATATAGCGTTTCAATGTTTGACTTGTAATTGATATTCAGTTGTTATTCAAAATGCTGTAGATTGTCAAAACGCGTTTGCTGTATGGAGTGTCCGATCTGTGGTATAGTGAAGAGCAGCTTAACCTGGACTCTTTGAATACTGTACTGTGCTTCTGTCTGTAGAATCGGGGAGAGAAAAGCGATGTGTGATTCAACGTGTAGTTGTTATATTAAAACGCGATTTTCTAAAGTAAATAATTTAGATAAAGCGCGTTTTACGTTTTTTATACTATAATGCGGTACGCACTTAATAAAATAAACAATAGATAATTCGATCCAGCCAAAAATTTAAGATGTTTTTATTGCAATTTCTAGGCTATTATTATATATTTTTATCTTATACTATATACATATAAGTAAATATACACTAAAAAACTTAAAATGTAGATATACATATATAATTGGGTTGATCTGCTTATGCAACTTAATAAATATATAATAATATGTTAAGACATCGTTAGTATTGCCTTGCATTTAGAACGTTAAACAATCATACCTATGTAACACATAATTAATAATAGTTACATGACATTGTATAAAATAACATTAAATTGAAAATTTTAATAACCCCCGCCACAAAAGAGTTTCTTGATCATTTCAAAAACTAGATAAGATCCGATAATCTTCAATTGGCTGAAGATATTTTCTTGGATCATAGCTAAGAACACTCTCGAATGTGACACCTTGCAAACTAAAAAAAAAACTAGATCAAAATCGACGCATCCGTTTAGGAGCTACGATGCCACAGACATACAGACACACACGTCAAACTTATAAAACCCCTCTTTTTCGTTGGGGGAAAAAGAGAGTAGTTATAAAAAAAAGCCTAAATAAAAGACAAACAGTTCATTTTCCATTACAGCATATTTCTTTCCACCTCTTTGTGGAAATGCTCATTACTGGCTGGAAATAAATTTAAAAGCTGCATTGAACCTGAGCGATATCGATGCGGTGCAACGACAATAACCAGAGTGCTTCACACTAATGACGTAGGTGGTCCGTATACCTATAGCCATAGGGACTACTATTCGGTGCTCTATGCTGTGGCTGTATGTATAGGTTGCTTTATTGACACTGAACTCTTGTACTATTACACTGGACTGGATGAAGGACGTATTTTTTCCAAGTCCGGTAAAGCTTGATTGGTCGTACCTTTTCGACACAAGCATAGGACAATAAAAAAAAGACGTATTTTTTACACACAAATTAAAACTATCGTTTTAACGACGACGTACGATCCAGTCATCACGAATCTCCCCCAACGCATCTAAAAACAGTGCGGAGTCCAAAATGTTCAGTTTAGAGTGCTCTTGACTTTACCAATGATCTTATAGATTGAAACCTATTATATATACCTACTTAGAGTATAAATAGAAACATTTCTGGGAGGGATAGAGTACGCCTAATCGAGTATGAACCGTAAGCACGGATATGAACAGCGATGCGCGTGTTCTATGTATATTTATTCTCTAAGAGTACCTAATTCATTTTACTGACGATGTTATACGTTAAGATAAGAGTTAAAAGACTTAATATTTTTATAAGCTGTTTCAATTTGGTTAAAAGTAACACAACGATTTCTTCCAGGCCATGAAATGAAAAGGTAGTGCCTCAGGAGCAAAACAATACCTGTGATTTTGTATTATGTTTTCCGAAGGCAAAGACAAGGACAAGGCTTTTTTTTTATCTTCTACGCAATTTAAACAACAAAACGTAAAATCTTTGAAACGACCGGTAGGGTGTCGTGAACCGGCAAAAATAATGACTAGTCATATCGTACGGCATACCCAGTCTAGTGCAGTAATAGTTATAGAGGTCAGTGAATTCATGTCAACTTGGGCGTAACGTGCATAACCACTTTTATTGATATATGCTTGTATGTACTGTGGCTCTTTGTTTGATTAAGTTTACTGGGGGTGTTTTAATTCTGTGGTAAAGCTATGGTGGTTGGATTAATGATTTAATAAACTTCTATATTCGTATTGTTGGAATAACTCATTCTTTTATTTGAAAAGTTGTATTTTTTGTACTCATATATTGTATGTTGTTATAGTTGCTTATTTATTGTTTATATTTTCAAACATACACTTTGTTGTAATAATGTTTATTTTTATAAATTGATTTACGTATGTGTCGCAAATTTGGACCGGACTTGAGTATAACAATCATAGATAGATTACGCGACAAATATACTTTTATTTAAGCAATAAAATACATACCTTACAACAAAAATACCTAACAGTAATTCATATTCATTGGCAATTTATTTCAGTGTATTTAACGTCAAACAACACATCACATAAAAATAAAAAATCTGGCATAAAAACACCCACAAGTAATTAATAATAGAGTAATATGTAATATGTAAAAGTATTTAACAAATAATAAATATAAGTATATTTCTCTATTATTAAATAAATACTCATTATCTTTTTATGTACGAAAAACAAACTCATGTACTTCTTTTATAAGCATACATTATTCTTACAAGACGGTTAGTAAAAAAAAAACAGGAATGTCTTAGGCGCGCCGCGGCCTCCCTATAGTCCTGGCAAGTTTTAATGCTGTTATCTGGGGACTTACCTTAATTGGGGAAACTTTCCCTAACAAAAAAGTAATCTATTAAGGAGACAGAGTTGTGAAAAAGGGTTCTTTCTATATGTATTATCTACACAGCCCAATAGTATAACATTCGGTTTTGGTTACTGAGACACCGGGTTCAAATCCCGATAAGTATCTAAGTAAGTAAGACTTTTTTTACTTTTCCGTGCAGTTTTCCGTATGCGTTTATAGATATTTTCCCACGGAAAAAAAATATCTAAGATTAGAGATCTAAGAAAAAACTAGCCCGTACAAACAGACAAACAGGAAAACAAAAAAAAAATAAAACACGTTGGCCACGCGACGCAAGTTTAACAGTTTTCACCTATCAACGCCGCTAAAGAAGTTTTCACTTCAAAATCTGGATATGTTTTATATCACTTCTTACATCCCCCTGACTCGGTTTTTAGCTTTTCTATGTACGGATTTTCGACCTCTACAGTTTTATTATATAGATTATTATATTATGAAGTTAGAGTTGTGTGTTATGATATAAATGTAAAAAGTCCCTTAATTATACTCATGTGAGCGAAACCGGTTAGGTTTTTCCCATTAAATATTAAGTGAAACAAGTACAAGTGTTTTTTATAACTATGAGTTCAAGCTCAATAATTGTCATTTGACTATAATCTATAGGAGTGTAACCGCCTTCAACGGCGGACCCTAAACCGGAACCGAGAATGAATGAAAGAGTGAACGGATGACCGGGTGAGCGATCACAGGAAAGGGAGACAGCGAAAGGTGTAATTACTCAAAATTTCTTACGGGAATCCCGGATCGCAGCTATCAAAATGTTGCCAATATTTTCCTTGAGCAAGTAAGAAAATAGGTCAAATGAATGAGTATTTACTTAATGGATTAAAATGTGAATTTTATCCTTATGGTTACTGTTTTTGGATTCTAAATTATCATTACTTATATTTTTGTCGTCTACTCCCGATAAAGTTAATAACGAGATAGTCGGTAGATAAGTAGTAATTTTAATATAACAGACTTTAATAAACATCACAGTAAGTTTACTTTATTATACTACAATTCCCGGAGAAGTAAGATTTTTCCTGTGGTAAAATTTATAGTATTTTAAGTTAATATAACCAATTTTTATTACACTTGGGAGGATAGGATTTTCCTTTATAAAAGATAGCCGAAATAAATATCTAGTGTTTGGTTTGATATATTTACACATTTAGACGGTTTTCAATAAAATAATTTAGACGTATCCGTATAAAGAGGTAAGAATATGTATACTGGAACAATTAAGATATCATAATATCATTAAAAAAATCACATCAAAATAATTGGTTTGCACTCTAAACCTAACCTAACCAATGTTTAGTGTGCAATCCAGTTACTTTGGTGAGCATTTAGTTTTTTTTTAGGTTTACTATTTCCCTTAAGATATTCGCAGAATGATTGAAGGAAAAATAAAACTCCAGTAGAGAACCAGCTTACAGTACAACTGTAACTAGAGCATAAAATAACTTCTATAACGGCGCTAAGTGTTTCAATAAAACTGTCATATATTACATTGTACGGCGTCGGTGAGAATAAAATGTAAAATGGCGCTTGGGCGTACATGCCGACGTGTCGACAGGCTGTAAAACCGGTTATAACCGGTTATTATATTATACGACATGATAATTTCAACTATCAGGGGACTTATCCGAGCATTCGTGTGGAAATGTATGTAAAATTCACACAAATTTTTGTATTACCGCTGAATTCACGGGAACTTGTGAACCGCGAGCGTATTGTTATGCTAAATCTGTTTTATTTCGTTAAAATTAAATATATTTTGTAGCAATATTTAATGAAGAATGTCCGTTTAGAGTCTTTTAAATTTTATTGTCGCTGTAGAACTTCAAAATAACTATTATGCATGTATGTATAATATGATATCTCACACAGCCTCCGTAGTCGTGTGGTAGAACCTCACATTATGGAGCTTCCAGGTTTGAGTTCCGGTGGAGCACTTGTCAAAGAAATATCACTTTAAGAGCCCTTTTCTAGTTGGGTTAAAACACTTTAGGCTAAATCACCTGAATGTCTGAAAATAAAAGATGATTACGAGCTTTGGAAGGCACTTTAATCCAGGCTAATGTTTGATTTCTTAAATACTTAATTACTATATATTCTGTACCTACGCAAGACCTGAAATAGCATAGAATTATATCATTGTAGAAGGTAAATAAAATTCTGTTGGTATAAAAAACTACCAGTGCAGTCGAAACATAAAAAAACAAGCTGTACGTGTGACGTCACAGGGGCACGGAACGCGAAGGGGCACACTTGCTCTCATTAGCCCCCTAATTACCAGCGGGGCGTCGCCGGAAATTCAAATTTAAATTTCGTACGTTCCCCGCGCACAAATTGCGATTTTTTACCAATTTTTCACCAATAAAAAGGGCAACACCGATTCGAATTTTAAACGGTTATTGTTCCATTCGTTCCTTTTTATGTTAATCACTTGTATTGGAAATTTTGAACGGATGTTCCGATCGGCATAGGCCGTTTAACTTGCGTAACGATCGCCGAGATTGAGTTCGTAACATTTTATTGGTGTTAGTCTTTGTTCTGATTGTTTTTCCTAAAGTCCACAAAGCCGGTACCGTAAAATATTACCGTTTACATTTATTGTTGCCGTGGTTCCCGGCTTAGAGACGGATCAACCGAATTCACTTCTTTCGGTATCGTACGGTTCTTTTTTTTTTTTGAATTGACCTATGCTTGAGTCGAAAAAGTACGACGGATCTAGCTTCACCAGACTTGCAGGGGAGCGGAAGACTCTACCATAAAGTAGTCATGTACCAACGCGTATACAGGCGGCTCGAGGGAGCCTCGGACCTAGGCCTAGCGCGTTGATACTGAAAAACATCGTGAAGGAGACGACGCCTGAGGGGCTCTGTCTCTGATTATCAATTTTGATTTTGGTTTTGGGAGTACGATACGCCCGTACCCCCCCGTACGGGCGTATCGTACGGTGTGACTGAAGGTACTTATACCCTAGGGAATAATGGCAGTATTTGCCTGAATAAACAACAACAACTGCGATCCTCAACTTTCCTGCCAAGTATGAAATCATAATTTAAGGAAGATGTCCCATATCAAATCGTTTTTACATACGGTAACAAAAATGTCTGATTTAAGCAATACAATACAATCCAATTATCCTTTATTGACACCAAGAAAATACAAAGTAAATAACACAAACACAGAAACAACAGGTTTCAACAGGCGGCCTTATTGCTAGGTAGCAATCTCTTCCAGGCAACTCAATCTTGTATAAAATGTTAGTACTTAAGTAAAAAAATATAAAAGCCTTTTAAATTTTATTTTCAGTTGGAGGTTTCCACTTTCAACGGCCGAATTTACGAGCAGTTTCCAGTAGCTATTATATAATGTCTGTGGCAGTAGTACATTAATTTCGGTCGTCACAAAGTAATAAAAAAATAATAATCCCGCTCTTCTCTAAAACACTTCATTAAGGGCCTTAAGGAGGCTCGCCGGAGATTATCAAGCGCGATAGCGTTTACCACGGCAACTCTACTACATTTTAATATTTTTTAGCTCATCTTTGACCGCGGGAGGCATATCCCCCCCGCTTTTCATAATTATCGCCCCCCTTTCATCGTACAGGTTAAAATAAACATTAACCATTAAAAAGTAGAAGATTCTCAATTTGGCTGTTAGTATTAACAAAATATAATGAAATTATTTCGGTTTAGGTCGAAGGGAACTTTATTGATTATACAGTACTTGCCTATTGATAATTATTATTATAGGTATTTTTTAAAAATTACGTAATATTATTGCCAGTTCTTTAAAATGCCGCGTAAAGTTTAACCTTTTCATTACATTAGGACGATTTTTTTAATACTTTTTTTTCAGGGGCAAAGGCGAATGTACCAGGCGCCCAGAAGAATTAAAAAGCTTTGAAGGAAAAAGCGCCTCTTACTTCTTATTACTCGCGACACTAATAACCGTTCTCGCAATTCAAACATTCCTGCTTTAAACAAAATTAGGGCGCGAAAATTGTGGAGTGTAGAAAAGGGTGTGATTTGAATCAAAATGGCTATGAAGTTTGTATATTTTTTTCCAGCATATATTTGAGCCAACCAGTTCTTACTCGATAAAATTTTATTGACTTTACCTACAATAATATTATTTGGCCATGGATTTAATAAGTACCTTACCTGACTTTCAATTTGCCATAATATAATATACTAGCTTTTTGCCGCGGATCAGCCCGCGTTGAAGTTTTTCCCGTGTGAATAAGACATTTTCCCGCGGTAAAGGGTAGCCTATGTTACTCAGGGCACAGAATAAATAATAGCTCAGGGTGAGTGTAGCTTTCTATGGTGAAAGAATTTTTGAAATCGGTTGAGTTGTTTTTGAGTTTATTCTTTACAAACATACTCACACACACACAAACATACAAATCTTTCCTCATTATAATATTAGTATGATTAGCATGATATGATAGTATGAAGTATGATGACTAAATCATTGTTCAGTACATTGTCAATCGTCAATGAAGATACAGGACCACTAAACATTTGTTCAACAATGTTCCAACAGAGATTCGAATCAGCCACCCACTGTTCACCAAAGTTTAAAGATAAAGCCGTTCATTGGTTGAAAAGGAGTTTTACGTCGCATAGACGTCAACCGAGGCGTTAACGGCGGGATTCGGGCAAACGTGGTTCGGGCAAACGTGAACATTAAAACGTTCCGCGCGCTCGCTCGCTCCGTCACGCGTGGCACCTACCGGACCATATTTTTAACTGAGTTTTGTTTACAAAACGTCGCCGTGTCTCTAGGCTTTTATTTGGTACGTTTCGGATGCGGATATTACATTCCGGCGAGCGTTATTATTACGTGGAACGTAGTTTCGTAAATCAGGGGGGCCATTAAAAATGGACGACGGCGTTTGTCGCTGGACGTGCAATTAAGGCGAAGGTGGAATTTCGTAGAGGTATTTCATTTTTTCGTAATATTTTAGTTACTCATCGCTATAGTACTGTGATCAATCTCGTATATCAGCCCATAGAAATAAAACAGTGATGGGTGACTCAGCCTGCAATGTCCTAACCAAACTAGAGAATGTTTCACAAAGTGATATTATTACAATTGTTTACGGGTCGGGTATCGTACGTAATACATACCTACCTATTTAAAATTATCGCGCTAAGACCCGTAAACAATTGTAATAATGTGTAGTAAGCGCGAAAGCCTCAAACAAACAAAGTGATATTGTTCTACAAGGTCCCCACCGGGATTCGAACCCGGAACCTCCGTAACCTCAGGCGAGCTATTGACCACTGGACCACGGAGGCTGCTTGTATAAGTGACAAACACGAAGATAAATTACTAAATACCTCCAAAAGAGAAATGATGATTCGTTGCAAAAGTTAAGGTGTCTTTTTCTATCAGAACAGGAGACTAATGACAATAATTGTTGAAGATAAATAACCGAAACAGGCACAAAGTTCGCAATAAACTTTGAACAAGCGCCTGTCGCCACGAATGTCTTGGGGCGCAACAAACCGCCCTTAATTATCATTTTGTTGTATAAAATTGTCGTTAAAAGTCGACAGAAGTCGATAACATTCAACTCTGGCCATTGTAAAAACAGGCCTCTGGAGGAAGTAATATTTTTCGGGGACAAAAAATTCCCAGTCGTCGCACGTAGGCCGCTAATTCCCTCTCTCGGGGCACGACGAAATCATGTCGAGAATTCACTGTATTATTCGGTCAGTATAATTTAGATAGATGAAGCTTTTACATATTTATGCTATTCATATTATTTACACATTTTATGAGGATAAATGGATGTTTGTTGCTCCTTTACAAAATATCTAGTCGATTGGTTAAAAAAAAAATTTTGAAAGAAAAAGGATTTTTCCAAAAAGCTCCGTCGGTACAAGGCATCAAGCGGTTTCCCGTAACTTTCACGGTCCAGACATCCACTTTGTTATATAATAATAAAGTACATTTTTCAGTAGCAAATAAATTGATTAAAACAGCAGTTATTCTTTGGTAAAAAGCAATGACAAGGCAGTTATAGCTGAGGGCAGATAGCTAGATAAAATATAGATTAGAGGTCGTCTGTCTGGTACTCAATAATTAATTATGTATAGAATAACATAATTACTGCTTTGATGTTGATGTGATCTGTTATTAATTACTAGTACTAATTATTTGCTTAGTTTACACTTACTATGCTAAATATTTTATATTAAAAGTACTTCGTTTTTTCGATAAAGAAAAATATCAGAAAAAAGGTCGTATTGAGTAGAGCAAATAGCAATGAGCGAGTGAAGTGGACTAACACCCGTTTGCACTAAACTTGTCTTTTTTAGGAAAGACATAAGCTAACTAAAGCTTAAAAAAAGAATTGGTTTTCACTAACAATCTAATTGGGCTCATAAAGGTAGGCAGAAACTAAGCAGTTTAAAAACAAAATGTTCACCAAATACTTTAGGCTTCAACTTAAGCGATTTTTAAGTTTAGTGCAAACAGGTGTAAAAATAGTTTGTTGAAGTTAAATACGAGTGAAATACCTTTAGGTTAATTAATAATGACAGAGATTATACATTTTAAATTACTATTTTATGTCTTTGTTGTCATTAAAGTTATGAGCGAAAATGTTCGTTTCAGTCAGAGCAAAATTATCTTGTATGTCTATCTGTCTGTACAGATTAGCACAGAGTCACTAATTGTATTATGTAGAATCATAAAAGTTTTAAAAGTGAAACGGTTTTTTTTGTTTATGTGATACAAGCTTTCCGCCCCGCGGCCCCTCCCACGTTAAATAACAGGTTTTCCCGTACGAATGAGGCATTTTCCCTTGGTAAAAAGTGGCCTGTGTGTTAATCCAAGGTGTCAGCTAACTCCATACCAAATTTTATTAAAATCCCTCCAGCCGTTTAGACGTGAAGAAGTAACAAAAATGCACACTCTCAAACTTTCACCTTTAATGGTGATGTGAAGACTGAATGTAATGGCCGACCATCCCCCGGTTTCACTTAAACAATTTGTCTCGCGGTTTTGGAGCAATTAGTCATTTTAGAGTAGTAACATAATACCGGGGACGGCGTACATAATTACTGGACGTGCAGGACCGATGTCCGACGTCATTAGTACGAGTCACGCCTCGTGTGAATAACGAGTCATGGGACACCCTGTATACAGACATACAAGTGACACAATTTTACTATACCACAGAATCACTACATAGTATAACAAAGTCGCTTTCTCTGTCCCTATGTCCCTATGTCCCTATGTATGCTTAAATCTTTAAGACTACGCAACGGATTTTGATGCGGGTTTTTTTTTAGATAGAGTGATTTAAGAGGAAGGTTTATTATGTATATTACATGCATAATATACTTAAGGATAACCCACAATAACCATTTTCCCGTGCAGAGCCGGGGCGAGTCGCTAGTCTATAATAAAACTGATAGAGGTCAAAGGTCTGTACATAGAAAAAAAAGATGAAATCCGAGTCAAGAGGATGTAAGAAGTGAAATAGAACATAATAATATTATCCAGACAATTTTCTTTTTTTTTTGTTTCTCTGTCTGTTTGTCTGTTTGAACGGGCTAATTTCCAAAACTATTGGACCGATTTGAATGAAATTTTGCGTGGTGGTTTTTTACATACCTGGTAAATATCTTTGATACTTTTAATTACGGAAAATTAAAGAGTTTCCGTGGGATAGTTAAAAATTACTACGGAAAAGTCGGAAAACAATGCGGGCGTAGCCGCGGGCGGACAGCTAGTATATAATAGTACTAAACTTAGATCAAATATAAAACAAGCTCCACGCTCTCATTTAAAATCAAACGCAAAACACGGCACAGCGTCAACTATTAACTTATACATACATACATCATCATACATGCCTAAACAGATATCGTACCGTTTTAACCATGAAGGAAAATAATTCCACGCCTATATGGAGTAGTAATCATGCCTATTTTGTATCGAAACCAATGCGGCCGCTCAGAGGGGTGGGAGGGTAGGTGGAAGTGGGAGACGGGGTTTGTCTTTTAACTCTATCAGTCTCTATTAGGCGCGTAAAAAATTTTCTTCCTTCATGGTTTTAACTGTAAGTGTCGTACATAAATCAGGGAATAGACAGTGTTCACCTCAGTAGCTAACAACTGTAATCCTCAACTTACTTGATAAGGGGTTCCCCCCTCTCGCCCAATTAATTAAACCAAGCGTAGCAAAGATATAATTTTCTAGCTCTATAGTTAAACCAATTTATCGTTTGCGCTAAGCAACTAACGTAAAATATTCGACATATGACAAAACTCTAAAAGTAAAATAGAAAAAAATAATTAAATAAAGTAAAAGAAATACTAAGTCTTATTACAGGACAAAGTCAGCTTAGAACACTAATTTAAAAATACTTTTATGTTTATACTAGTCTAGCACGATTTGCACCCGCGAGGCATCCGGAGGAGCTCAGTTCTTGAGTCACTGAACGCTGAACGAGATATCGTGTGACAGGGTTGCTAACTCTTCTTTAGAAAAATATACCATAGAATTTGTGATGTGCAGTTTCTTCTGGCCGTTCCTGTCTACAGACTAACGCCACTTTTGAACAGGCAACCATGGACAGTCTGGTTCTTGGTATTTATTAGCAATGACGTCCAAAAATATTGGGGTTTTTTTGTAAATCTTACTTCGAATAAATATATTTTGATTTTAATTTTGATTTAAAGCGTATTAAGGAAGTTAATAATTAAACTTTAAAAGCTAGTAAATAAGTAGATCAAGGTTGTACATCAATCTTTTATTTATTTATTTAGATTTAAATATTATAGTTTAGAATGAAGTATGATCGAGTTTAATGAATATCAATTATTTTATAGTTTTTAATGTATGATTAAATTTACATAATCTGGCAACACAACTCGAAGTGCGCTTGGAGAGAGTCAAAGAACTTATTAAAGAACAAACCCGTTCTCCGGCGATGTTCACAATGAACTATTTATATTTCCCGCGCAGAGTTCACAAACTAAAGATGGCGGCAGCAAAAAAACTAATAAATATTGAGGCTGATTCTTGCAGCTTCAATTCGAAATTATTAAATATCGACCTCGTTATCTTAGCTTCGACCTCGGTATCAGATTAATTAGGGTTGGGAAAAATAAATAAGTTTCAAATTACCACTTTCTGCATTGGAGTTAAAGATGTTTACTTAAATTTTAAAATGAATTTAGCGAGTGTGTCAAGGTTCAATTAAAGTGAGGATAAAAATGTTGGTAGGCGGAGCAAATGCAATCGCCACGTGACTATAGTCGTCAGACCTTAATTGTTCTGCGGATCTGACCGCTTCGTCATCATCATCACGCTTCATTCAAGTCACAAGTTCCAAAGTTTGTGCTAGAAGAACATGAAGTGACATAAAAAATACATGACGTGACGCGCTGCAAAGTTACGGCAAAAATAGAAGTGTAAATTAAATAGTTAGTTGAAATAAAGTTGTAGGTATATAGGAATCTTTGATTGTTCGTTTATTTGCATTGAATAGGCTCCGAAACTATGTAACAGATTTTAATGAAACTTAGTACAAATATACAATGGATCTTGAGGAGTGACTTAAGCTATCTTTTACAGCAGGGAAATGTTCTATACTCAAGGGAAAAACTGTTAATGGTGGAAAGCTAGTATTAAATAAATATTATGTCCAGAATCGTGCGCGATGTCCTACCCTCGTTTTTCCCTCTGATTGCGCTCTCCCATCAATGTTTACGTGACCCAGCTTTATTAAAATTCTCGCTTTGGACCAATTTTATTCATTTTGCCGGGACGAAAAAAAGGAAAATATCGGGTCTTCTTTTATTTCACATTACGATGCTAAACTTAATTAATTTCCACTACGGAAAGGTTTCTGTAATAAGATTAATAAAATTCTATTTGATGGACGTTCTCTTTGACACAGTTGAGTCAAATGGTAAATTATACCCATATTACCATCATATTATATTACCTATTAAATCAATGAAAGTAAAAAAATGGTGATCATAATTAAGTAATTTTTACCATTTCACTAGCGTAGTTGGCACCCATACAAAAGACGGGACGATTTTTTGTGTTACCATAATACCAGTCTATTTATTTTTGAATTTATACCTGTAATATGACAGTGAAAAAAGAAATATCTTAAGGAAACTTATATAGAAGAAAATGGTTCCGTGTGATGTTGATCAACTCGCACTGAATAGAGCGATCAAATAGGGTCGATTTCCTCAGAAACTAAGGCCTCCCTCTTTTTCTTTCCACTGCTCTCTGTCATGATCTACTTCTGGCCAGTCTTTTAAGTAGCTATCAAGCTCGTCCCGCCATCTCCTACGCAGGCCGTCCACCTCTACGCTTATTGGTTGGTGGGTTCCAGACCGTGGTTTCTTTTGCCTTAGGTCTTGAGCCATGCGGCAGACGTGTCCGGCCCAGTCCCACTTGTGTTTGGCAGTAACCTGAGTGGCGTCAGCAATCTGAGTCCTGGACCGCAGTAATACCCTTTCTAACTTGATCACTCAATTTCAAACCCAGCATACTGCGCTCCATGGCTCTCTGGCATACAAAAAGTCGGGACATCCGCAGCTAGTTGACAGAATGTTTTTCTTTATAATTTGCATGTATAAAACGTTTCTATAGTGTTTAATACTCTTTGTTAATAAGTCATGTGTACGTACAAAGAGCATCATCATCCATGTAGTGATGATGATAGCATGAACTATGAGGTAAGTACCCAAGATCTATCACTACATAGGATAAACAAAGTCGCTTTCTTTGTCCCTATGTCCCTATGTCCCTATGTATGCTTAAATCTTTAAAACTACGCAACGGATTTTGATGCGGTTTTTTTTAATAGAAAGAGTGATTCAAGAGGAAGGTTTATAATATGTATAATACATGCATAATATACTTAAGGTTAACCCACAATACAATAACCATTTTTCCGTGCGGAGCCGGGGCGGGTCGCTAGTAATAAATAGATTACTGTCATGGCAGGCCAATCGTTCGTAGAGAGTAGAATGTACGAGTAGATCTATCGACATAATTGCCGAGTTAGCAGCATGGTTGCACTAGTGGCGTGCAATAGGCGTGTCATACCTATGCTAAATATTTGGGGCCTGATCCATGAGAGCTTGACGATTTCCATCATATTTTATTATTTATCTGTCAAGTAACGTCGAGTAACGCATAATAAACTTTGTTGAAGACTAAAGGATTATTAGCCGCTGGATGCGGGCAGCGCAGGACCGATCATTGTGGAGATCCTTGGGGGAGGCCTTTGTCTTTCGGCTGAGTTGATGATGATGTTGAAAGGATTATTACTCGCATGGTCATGAAGTTATAAGAATCCCGTTAGTCAAATTACCACAGTTGCTAGTTATAAAGCGTTTTTGTATAAACATATTTGGAATAAGAAAAAAATTGGAACTTAGATTACATACAGTGGTTCAAAAAATATATAATCTCGTATACAAATAAAAATGCTACGGCGCCACCACAATAGACGGCTGTAGGGATTAATAGAAATGAGAGAAATCAAGAGAGGTAGAAATAGCAACATAGTAGTGAAAAAGAAACCTGGCTGTTACAGACAACGAAACAAGCCATACTAGTTGATGCGCTAGTTTTGATGGCTCCATTATCAAGATTTCATACTCATATGTACCATCTATGATTTAAATATTTGTAAATCAGATTTCAAAAAAAAAATCTGATAAACTTAACGACTAACAAAATGACGTGCGGCGTAATTTGTCTCGGTAGTAAAGTTTCGTAAACAGGAAATGCGCGATTTGCAGTATTATATGCCAAATTATGTTGTATGTAAATTGTAAGTGTAGGTAAAAAAAGTAAAATAAAAATTAATAGTTCCATTGCGTTATTTTGTGCATTTGCTTGCACAGACCGCTGAAATCTGATTCGAAGCGCAGTGAGGTTATGTTTGCATTTTTATTTTCATCATTTGAAAATTATCATTTGAAAAGTATATATTAATCCGCGCTCGCTTATCGCTGGGCCCGTTGCGTGACCCGTCATGATTTCACCTCGTTGTCGTCACATTGTCGTGTGGTAATGAGCACGAATACCATTTCGCGCGCTAGTATTTCAAGTCATTTGACGCTTCTGTCATGTTCAGGGCTGTCACTCCGTCGTTTTTATAATTAATTTATATGTACCATTTTTATTTTATTTGATTTTCAAAACAATAAGATTGTCTTTGATGTCTTTAATAGCCGTCGTTCGCGATTTTATAGCAGTATTTTGAATGAGATTTATTAAACGGTAGTATCCTGCCTACTTGGAAACGATACTTTGGCGGTCATGTTTATACATAAGTAATTTCTCCGTTTTTTAAATATTATTTTAAAGGTAAATAGAGAAATTAGAAAAGTGTAGAAACACCTACAAGAAAAAGACAAACATTCGATTCTAGTATCATAAGTAAGTAATATTATAAATAACAATAAAAAGAAGTCAAAGCATTATCAGTCAGCAAATTACTTCAGAAAGAAGACCAAACAAAGATAATTTTACATTTAAACTACAATTAATTCCCACGCATTGAAGTAATTTCCCGAAACAATAAACACGGCGTGTATTATAATGAAAATCCTACCAACGGCGCCAAAATTACGTCACCAAGTAAAGCTCACGCGCGTGTTACGTAACTGTCTACGGCCGTTCAAACGAGGCATTATTACCCGCTACGCAGTTAGCGAGTAAGACAGTAACTCGCATGCTTATAAGGCGGTTAACGAGGCATCATTGCCTGTTACGCAGAAGCGATTTAGGAGTATTACACACCAAAGACACGAATTTGCAGTGAGATATTTATGATATTAATAAATAAATAAATATGTAGGGATATCTCACACATGGCCATCTGCACTAAACCACGTGAACAGTTTTTGCTTTGATAACCTCCGTGGTCTAGTGGTAAAACGCTCGCCTTACATTACGGAGGTTCGAGGTTCTAATAACGGTGGGGCACTCGTCGAACAAGTATCACTTTGTGAGAATTTTCTCAGTTTGGTTTAAACATTGCAGGCTGAATCACCTGTTCGTCCAAAAAGAATGATAATTCAATGCTTAGAAAGGCACAAAAAACCGTCTACTATATGCGGATGTAGTCATTAAAACTAGCCATGTCAGAAGCCATAGGCGTCTCAATAATTCTGACACCAGGGTTTGTGAGATAGGTTAACCTCGAAAGCGATGTAGTCAAGCAAGTAGCACGTGTGTGTAAAAATTGACATGCGACTGTTTTGCTCCTGCATCGCTACTGTATCGTTGCTAAAGGTAACAGTGTGTAAAGGGTCTAAGGCTGCTTTTCCACCAGAGATGAGCGAGGATGCGTAACGAGGAATGTGTTTGTTAAGAACCAGTAGAAACGCTCCATTTACTTGGCCCCGATCACTGCAGCGATTCTATTGGTTCTTTACAAACACATTCATCGCTACGCATCCTCGCTCATCTCTGGTGTAAACGTAGCCTTAGACAGTAACTCGCATGCTTATAAGGCGGTAAAGTGAGCTATTAACTGCCGTCGCGCCGTCATCTCGCGCAGTTCATTTTCATGATACATGGCGGCGCTCTGGGTGAACGGCGGTCTTAACGTTCGTTAGAGTTTTCAATTTATAAGGTTCACCTCATTTCGTGTCCAACCAAGTGATACTGCCATCAATTAGGGTAAGAAAGGTTTAGATGATATCTTTATTTCTTTCTTTCTTATGATGGTAAAATTATATTCGCCAAATAAGAATAAGTGTCATCGTGGTGTCATCCCTATTTATTCCATGGACTTAATAATATCGTTTAGAGTAAACAAATCATAGTTTGGAAGAGAAAATCTATTTCAATGGTCATATTGTACGCTCCGGAAGCGACCAACTTGCATCTGACGGCGCGATGATGCATACCTGATGTTATCTAACTAATTGTAAAAAATTAGAAATTTTGTTTGTTTTATTACCTTTTATACGATTTTCTTTAAGAAGCAATAATCATGTGCCATATGTTTAAAAGAATATGTTATTGCCCGCTCGCTTCAAAGCTTGAAGTTTCGATTGATCGACGCAATAAAAAATGTTTTCAACAAAAAAATACGTTCTGAACGTTCCAATTTCAAACATCCCGTGCACTTTAAAAGAAATAAAACAGGCGTTTCAAGAGAAATAATTCAAATTAATCGTCCGCTTCCTTAAGCGCGAACAAGCAATTGTCGGCTGAGGCCCTTCCGTAACGAAACGCCACTCGGCGATTAATTCCGAGCGGTGCGAAAACGAAACGTCATCGTGACGTCACAAAACGCACTTTGTAAGCCAAGTCATGGTACCTTTTTGCGTAATAGACGTGTGTGCGCTTTGGCGTACATTGAGCTGTTTGCGGAAAAATAAGTTTGAAAGTGAGGAAATTGTACTCTTTCAATAAATTGAGGTAGGTATTTTAAAAAAATATTGCTTTTCGTTTTTTTGTATTGCGTTTTATCAAAAAACATGCATTTCTGATTGTTTACAATAAAAGAAGAAATATAGACAAGTATTCAATTACATTTTTAATTTGATGATGAAAAACAAAATCCGTGGCAATGACGTCGAGATCGATGGTAGTATTAATTATTAAAGATTTCTTATAAGAGTTTAAGATTTCGCATGTATATTTTTTCTAAATTCTACCTACAACTAGGTATTAATAATATGTACTGCGTTTATTAGTAGTTTCCTTAAGATCTTTCCTACACTATGACTGTTGAGGCGATCAACGTAGATTCACCCGTATTTACCCCGAATACCTCTAGCACAGAATAAATAATAGTACTAGGTACCTCTAGTGAAAATCCATACAAACTTAAACAGCTCTATTAGCCAGCGATGTATCTTCAACAACAGACATGTCGGCTTGGTATGTTAATTGAGTCGTACGAAGTTGATGGACGCAAAACGCCGACATATTGATATCGACAGATATTGTTAACAATTTACTGGATCATTTATTACGAGGTTTTGGAAGACGATAATAAATATTGTAGCAGATAATAAAATTGAAATTTGGTGGGAAAATATTTTGGAAGTGAGTCAAATTTGAAGAAATAAGACGTTAGAAGTAGTCATTGCAATTCGAATTTCAATCCGACTGTTGAATTTATATCACTTTGTGTGATTTTGTTCAGATTGGACTATGCAGACTGAATCATTTGATTAACCGAAAAGGTAGACGATACCGTACTGTGGAAGGTATAATTAGCCGTTAATCCTGACTTCTGACCATGAACATAGTCGTTATAGAAGTTAATTTAGAAACCATTAGGCGACTCAATAATTTTCACAAATGATAAACAAAAGAAGATCATCACCGATCCAGTTGCGAATACCTTTTATTGCAAGTAATAGACAATCACGGATTGAAATATCTATAGACATTTACTCCTGATTAATCCGAAACCTTTCGAAAATGGAATCAAAGCAGATCACATCTCAAGATGAAGCTGATGAACCAGGACTTAGCATAAACACCGGGCAGGCTAAATCACTAGCGCGTCCTATCGCAGACAGAGGAGCGATTTATTATCTGTCATTACCGTGGCAATATCTCGTAATGACGCGATCCCAGAGGCACGGGGGATTATTCAGGACAACCATGACTAGTGTTGTTGCTATAATGAAATTGCTATCGAAAAGCTTCGGCATTTCACAAACGCTTGACTTTGTGGAAAAAGCCAAAAAAGTAAAGGTAGCCATTCGAACCGAGCGTCAGCGACACTGACGCTGTGACACGAAAAAGGGTAATGGACTCTAAAGTGATGTATTTATGGTGGACTTTGGAGGCATGCGACAGTGACGCGAGTGACGCGGCGTTACCGGTGTCTGTGTCATCGCGCCAACTCACTTTTGAGTAAATTCACTCTTAAATCCATCACCGTAAGTCCATTATTATTTGTCGTGTATCAGCATCTGTGTCACTGACGCTCGGTTCGAACGGCTACCTTAAAGCGCCGCCGTCTGTAAAATTATCAAATTATTTCCTAATCTGTCCACGCACAGCACTGTTATGTCAAAATAATAACTGTGACGGCGTAATTTGCGAAGAAAATGAAGTTAGTGCCTAAATTAGGACATTTTTATAGCTATCTTTCATATATCAACTTTAATTAATTCCTTATTGATCTATTTCAGATTATTTGTGATCTATTTAATACTTCATCATCGTTGTACGTTGCTCTGCTCGTTGAGAAGAAGAACGAATTCTACCATTTGCTTTCAGCATAGGTATTGCAAAATAAAAATAAAAATTGCCAAAATGCTCTGTGAAAAGATGAATTATTCAATTTTCCAACGACAGATACACTATCGATATAGCCACAGCACTGATCTAGGCACCTCCCACGTAATAAGTGCCGCCTCGGAGACTTTGGGCCGGAATCGCCCGGATGACAGGCAGACGTGCATTGTTGTTATTTGCCCGGGTAAATTGCAAACGGTAATTACTACACGGTAATGAGGTAATTGGACTGCGGGTATTAAATGTTTTGGCGAATTTATTAAATTGTTGGTCATGTTGGTAATACGACGCCGTAACGTCAAAAGGCGCATATATATATTTTTTTGAAAATTTGTCAATAACACCGTTTTACTCGTAATAGTTTTTACAGCGCTCTTTTTCTTATGATGGTAGCGTGTGCTAAGCCAGCAATATGACACAGCAAGTTTTTTGGTCTAAATGAAATTTAAAAATTTTGTCCAGGGAAAAATACATAGTATATTAATAAAATATGTGAGCAGATATATTTTCCCGTGGAAATTAAGTAATTTTCGCGTAAAAGGTAGCGTATGCGTTATTTTGATATATAAGCTATATTATTGTTTATTTTTTGCATGAAAGAGTAACTAACATCTATCCATCCATCCATCTTCACAAAGTTTCGCGTTTATTATATTTTTAGTATTTTACAATGGGTGTGGAACGGGATGGTCGTCATCGTTAAGTAGTCGCGAAACAAGTTGTAGTTAGCCCTGGCACGGGCCTTGGTCTATTTGGGCTGCTACTGTCAATACATCACGTGAGTGTCAGTTCTTCATTGGTTTCTGGACCTGTTACTACTACTACCCAATGATTTGTCTCTAAATAGCTGATATATATATTATGTTGATGTTTCAGTGTCATATTACTATTGTACAAATAAATAAATAAATAAATAAAAAATAAAAATTATCACATTAGTAGAGCTTTTTTTTCAAGGACACCTTCTCTCTGGCTTCTCTAGTGAGGTTTATCTAATTTATAGTCTTCGAAGCAAATAATCCAGCTCTAAATTTCAGGTTTTCCTATTAAGTGCCCTATTTACCTAAGCTTTGGAGCCTGCGCTGCGGTTAAGGTTAATTACCCTAAAACATTGATGGCTATTAGTCTAGTGATTAGTCTGGGATAAAAGATTTTTTTTTAAACTTGGCACTAAGATGCTGTTTACGAGTAAGTAACGAATGGAACACTTTAGGCATATACTATAATTTATTTGATTGTTTTTTATATTATTTGTCGTTTTTATGGACAAGGTAAAGAAGTGGGCGCCTTTCATTAGACTGAAGTATTAGCTATTCTATGGGTTACTTGGTAGAAATTGCTACCTTAGCGATAAGACTGCCTATTTGGCCACTGTTGATGTGTGTGCAATGAAGAATGTTCTATTCTACATTCTTAGATTTTCGTGGTTTGTTAATTACAATAACGCCGCAATCGATTATTAATTTTAGTAAGTTTAATTTTAAAACTAAATCGGGGAAAAATCCCGTGAAAATGCGTTCTATTCTATTCTAAAATAATGATGATGACGATAATGAAGACTGGTTTAAAATTACATGATTAAAATAATAAAAAACAGAATTGATCTTACTTGAATGATTTAATTATTCGTATTTTCATTAATAAATAAATGTGAATTTTCTCTATCTTGAAATAAGCAGTACTATTATAGGTCAACATAATTCGAAAGCTAGAACGACACTTTGTATGTGTAGAGAATCGAACAGCAAACAAGCCTTCCGGATTTAACCATTAAACCACTGGCGCTTTTGACTCTCGCCCGGGGCAAGTAATGTAAGATACCGAGGAAAATATGTCTGGGATATTGGGCCAAAGGAAATCTAATAATGTCTTCGCAACATTTATTTTTCATAAGTAATTGTGTTCTTTTATGAGATACGAAGGAATTGCTATGTGCTTTTGCGGAAGAAGGTTTTGTAAAAAGCTGAATCTTATAATTTTAGATGGCTTTTTGATATTCAGTACAATGATTAATATCTTATTTTTACTAAAAGTAAGCCTTTATTTGAATTCACAAGTAACATTTTAAATAATTAAATGTTAATCCAAAACCAACGTAAGTTCTGTTCACTCCTTCACTGTCAATAGTGTGAAGTTTTCAAAGATATATTTAAAAGAAATGCTAGTGTCACAGCCCCACTTACCTTTTTTATGTTATGGCACTAGTTGAACTAAAAAAGCGGTTCAGCTAGGTCTCGTAGCACACTGCTACGAATATCGTAGCACTTTACTACGTCGTAGGTGGTTCGTAGTAGCTACGATAGCTGTGCAATTTTTAACCGGGAAATATTGTTCATCGTTTTTTAAGTTAAAATAACCGATGTAACATAAGAAACCTTGTTTCTAGGAGTAAACGGCAGTTTTTTATTTAAATAGTAAAATTACTAGCTTTTTGCCCCGCGGATCCACCCGCGTTAACCCATTTTCCCGTGAAAAATTTGTATTTGTTTTGTATTGTATTTTATTTTTCTGCGGTAAAAAGTAGTCCACGTGTTGTTATTCTCATGTATAAGCTAGATTATTGTAAAGTTTCATTAAAATCTATTTAGTAACAAACATCCATCCATCTATAAATACATCCATCCTCACTAATTTTCGCGTTTGTAATATTAGTAGGATTAAGAGTAAATAAATGTGTATTATATTTCTTAACTTAATATAAAATATATCAAGTCTTATTGAAATGAATTGCATCTTATCTTATAGTGGGGTAAAAATTACCCGGAGGGACACTTTTCACGGAGACCTTAGAGCACTAGTGTATGCGAGTCTGGCAATATTTCCACCACGATATATGCGGCGGATGAGCCACTGGGGGCTGCTGGCAACACTACAGTGTTTTGCACTAAGCGAAGGTCGTAGGTAACAGGGCTGGCAACTTTATATAGGGTTAAGATGGTTCTGAAGACAAAAGCTTCGTTATTTCATTAATATTGGACGATATTTTCGACATTTCATGCACACCGCTCAGCAAGCATCAAAATTTCTATCAAAAATATAACTACTACATTAAAATACATTCGATTTCATTTCAAAATAATCGAACCAAGTTGCAAAGTCCCTCTTACTCACTGCGCCTACCATTTTATCAGCTCTACTCAATTTGGCCGGGTTATCACATCGTGCATCTCTTTTTATAAATGGTGTTCAAATCCGTAATTTGTTCCGTGCCCACCGTTATCTTTATAAAAAAACGCGCGAGTTGATCCGTAAAGTGAGATAGCAACACAATTGGCCGAACATCCACATTTATTATCACCCTTTGTTACGGGAAACGGGTTTAGAATCTACTCGTATATTTTGAATATCGTTTGGTGACTTTGCTTTGATAAGAATGGCTATATCATGCAGATTGTTAGTTGTATTTTTAAAAGTAACTTATGGAGTTTTAGGTGCATTACACATAAAACAAAACCTAAATACCTAATAGATTGTACATGAATCTGTTTTGACAAGGATTCATTTAGTTAGAATCCTGAGCTTATCAAATGAAAAATAAACTAATGGATCTACTAAATGGAGTCATCTCTCCCAATTTTTTTTCTATTTATACTCTTAGGGAGTGAGTTAATCGTTATGGAACAACCTCCGTGGTCGAGTAGTCAAAAGCTTGTCTGACATTAACCGCAACGTCCAAGGTTCCGGGTTCGAATCTCGGTGAGGACTCGTCGAACAAATATCACTTTGTGAGATTTTGCCCGGTTTGGTTAGGACATTGCAGGCTGAATGTCTGAAAATGTCTTGTCTGTCTTGATTCCGTGCTTTGGAGGGCACGTAAAGCCGTAGGCTTCTATCTACAGATGTAGTCGTTATAGGAGCCATGTCAGAAGCCTAAGGCGGCTCAACAATTCCGACACTAGGGTTTGTGAGATAGGTTAACCTCGAAACCCACACGATAAGCAAGCATCGTTATGGAGATCAACTGGAAGAGACAATTTCCAGCAGTGGTTCATAATAATGATGATTAGGTATTTAGGCACAATAATCATACTATAGATGGCTGTCCCATACGTCAAACCCGTGAACGTGGTGCTGCTTGGGGGGACTGGTCTGCTCTAGTCGATTGCCGATTGTTTTATTGTTTATATAGTTTAGTTTTTCTACTTTGACTGGTTGCCTTCCTTTAATTTCATATTTCGTCTGCACTCTTTGTTATATTAATCAAATTGTATAAAATAATAATTACCTATGTAAAAATATTTTGAAAAGATGCAACGCCTGTGGAGTTTCTTCCGGAGAGTTCTTCTCCACAGAAGACAGCTAAATCGTGAACTCTCCTCGACGTCGAAAAATTATTTTGTGAAATCTTACTTCCAATAAACACTATTTGACTTTGACTTTGACTTTGACTTTAGCTTTTTATTTTCAAATTACTAGACATAAACAACTATATTGCATCACTATTTTTAAATATTGATAAATTTTCGTCATCATTTCACAAGAAAACCAACATTTTTATCAAAATGTACCAATATAGGTACATAAAATCGGGTGAATTTGAAATAAAATTACATTACTTGTTGCCAAAACCGGTAGAGGCAGTTTGGTCCTATCCGTGATTATACCGAACCCGGATTGCCCGGAACTAATCGGGGAACCGGTTAAAAACCTACGTGACTTTGGGCTTGATCAAGAAATAATAGCGGCAGTGTCAATATAGTCTAAATTGGAGATCGGGGCGAATCTCTTTTGTGGTGCAATGTTTGCGTTTTAACTAGGTACCTAAAACAGATTGGACATGCTGTTTAGTAATAGTAAACTATGACTATAATATTTAATTATATATATTATAACACACGGTTTTTGGCATGTGTTGACGTTAGACGGGCTTTATTTCAATATCAATGAAAAAAAATTGCTTTTATTCGAAATACGATTACACAAATTGCTTTTTGACGTAAAAAAAATTAATGAAGTTTCTAAGTTTTGCTTAAATTGAGGGTGATCTCGACTCACACTACTGAAGAATAAACTCTTAAAATTTAAAGAGGCATCATCAATCTTCCTCAAAACTAACACATAATGTGTAATAGTATATTATAAAATTAATCTACCTACTTTATTCTTTAGTTTATTCTAGTACATTTTTAGCCATTAACTACCTCATTTTAATCAACCCAAATTTCCAATTTGGAACAAGAATAAATCTTACAAATCTTTTTTTTTCACTCCAGAATTTCCAGCCCTAATTTCGTTTAAGCACTGAAATCACTTCTCCGGCAACAAACCGAGCAAACGGTCAATAAACGTCTTTTTAATTTGCGATTCACGGCGCTATCACTCGGGCGCACGTCACAGGTTCGCGACCCTATTCTGGAAACCTTCGAAGTTTAAAACAAATAATAATTTCAAAAGTTTTTTAATCAATAAAAAAGATGGAGTGCTTATTGTTTTCAAAATCATCGCTTGTAGTCAAAATTTAATAAGTAAGTTAGGTGCTTTTTTATGTAACTTTTTACATTAATAAACTGATCGCAGAAAATTACAAAAATAAATATGGCATAAAGTGATATAACTTTTATTGACGGAAATTTTTAAATATTGTTTTTATCTGAAACCGCTCATTGATTTTTTTAAGATCATAAGGTATTGTTAAAATGAACAACATTGCTGAAAACTGGCAATTATAGAATACAAATCCGTATCAAACACGATGTTAACATCACAAACATTTTGTTAAAGTTTAAATTCAGTGAGGCATGGATTCTACTCACCTTTGAATAAGCCCTGAGTATTTTTCCTGACTTTTAAAACCAAAATACACAAAACGGCATATTTTCAAACCTCTACCTTCCCGCCTCAATCAGTAGAATATGCCGTCTCGTTTCTCGCTCCATAATAAGGGCAGGTCACGGATATCCATCGTAAAAGTACCGCAAACCCTCTCTTTTACGGTCCCAGTAATGACGTGGCCGTAAAATATCACCAATTTAGTTCGCGCGCAGCCCGCTAGAGGGCGCGACATTTATCGTGCGCTTATGATATATTTTCGCGCGTTCGAAAGTGTGTTTTTACGATCGAGTCTTGCACTTTATGTAATGCATTTAAGATGTAGCCGTGCTAAAGTATACACTTATATGTGTTGAGGTCATTTCGTTCGTTATATGTTGCGTGTTGTACTTGATATTTTATGCTTTATCATATTTGTTGACATGGTGTCGCTGAATTTGTGAATAATAAATTAAAGATATAAGTATTTTGAACATTCTACATACACTTATTTGATTACACACTATGAAGAACTTGTGCTTTAAAATTCAAACCACGTAAAGAATGATAAAAAATTTTAGCCTTCCAATAATGTGAAACCAAAGGCCAAAGACCTATACAATTTATATAGCAAATGAATATGCATTTTAGGTGGTTATTTAACTATAACAAATCTGTCGTGAAGATTGCTGATGCATGTTTTCACCGAGTATCTATAAACATATTCATCATATTTGTCTGGTAATTATTAAATTATATTTTCGGTAACGGACCACAAGTGTCCTCACTGAGAAATTTGAGACTACCCTGAATCAGGCTGAAAAGGTCTTTAGTCGACCACGCTGGCCCAGTGCGGGTTGGTCAAGCTTGGTTGGTATTCACTTTTACAATGAAGATAAAAAAAAACTAAAAGAATATAAAAGAAACTAAGAACATGGAATAAATATTCTGGATACCGTACCGAGACGGCGACGTACCACAGTATCCTTTCTATAAATATCTTCGGAGCAATACTCGCATTTTTGAACCCCTGGCCTTTCTGGCATGCGGACTCGGATCTCCATAGTCAACTGGTGTATACACCATCGGGAATTTTTATAGACAACTAACTTTGCGCTTGTTTCTGAATAATACATGTCTTTAAGTAGAATTAAATCAGTGTACAATACCTATCTTAGAATATAATAGAATAAAGGTACCTACTTTATTTTTTATTTATACTTAATTTTTTATTTCTCTTTATTTAGGTTAACAAACAGTAACACAATAGAAAATTACTTAAACAATTGAACAATAAATGGATTTTGTAAATGTGAGACCAACGACATTAAACCCTAATTACTAAAAGAAGATTGACTTTGAAAGTTTTAAACAATGCCAAGATGATAATGTTGTGTTATCGCACACAAGGACATTAATAGGCCTTATTGCTAAAGGTAGTAATTTCTACCAGGCAACCTTAGGTACCATTTATACGTAAACCTTAACCTTAATCCATTTATTACGTGGTTCAACTTTAACAAAAAAGAATGATAATTTTATGCCAATTGTAGGCTATTGTGTTCATTATCAAATATCTGTCCGTTTAGTATGAATAAATTTTTCCCTGTGGTTTTTCCTTGTCATTTTCAAACACAACAGGGTCAAATTATTACTGATTACTGACATTATTACTGATTATTATTGCTTTGCTTATTATATTTTTTTCATTAATTATTTATCACTTATTATCAACATACAAAGATAAATATGCAAGACAAGGAAAACTTTAAAAGGGATAGGTCAGTAAAAAGTTCCGAAGTAAAATTAAGTTATAAATAAATATTTTGATCTATAACCCGAGTTGTATTTTAGAGTGCTTATACAATCAAAATCCTTCTCAAGTCGATTATCTGCTAACACTTTATATTTTCAGTGGAAATTTCCAGGTAACGGGTTAATCTCTGAAACTCTGTTAATAACAACAAAACATAGAATAGCCGAACGGCCCCTCGACTAACTTTCAGTTTCTAATCCTGGCTGAAAATTGGGCTAGTACTTTTACATGTTGTTCATATAAGTTCTCATTTTCAAGCTTTTATTGTAAACTAGCTGGCCGACCACGGTTACGCCCGCGTTGTTTTTTTTTAATTTTATTTTTATATCTCATTGTAAAAAGTATCTAAGATGTTGACCGGGGATATAAGGTAACACCATGCAAAATTTCATTTAAATCCGTCCAACGGTTCCAGAGATTAGCGTGTACAAACAGACAGACAGACGGTCATTTTACTTGTATTTTTGTGATCATCTACACTCCCTTTATCACCTACAATCAGTTTTTTGAAAAACGAATCAATGTACAGACACGCCGTTTCTTTGGTTAGCTAGCTTTTCGCTTTCGCCGCGGCTCCGCCCGTGTTAACAGTTTTTCCCGTAGGGATTTTCCAGCAGTAAAAGGTCAGTCAGAAATCGGTTCAGTAGTTTTTGAGTTTATTCATTACAAACACAAATACAAAAATACAAATCTTTCCTCTTTTTAATATTAGTATGATTAAGAAGAAGAAGATAGATAGATCAGTCTTAAAATTTTACTAGTTTAAATCAAAGCTCGGGCAGGAACTTCAACCTGCATTTAGCGCTATAGTGCCTGTCCCACATCAGTCTTAATACTAAGTATAGTCAGTATGTATTTATCACTTTTAATTTAAAATTTGGAAGCAAATAGTTTTTTTTTCAATTTTCGTCAAGCAGCTTACAGGGAAAATAATAATGATTTATAAGACGTTTCAGTGTTAAAAATAAACTAATTAAAAAAATTACCAAGCGTTATAATATTTTTTTCATTAATAAAACTATATTAGTAAGATTACCACTAGAATGAAAAAAAAAAAGAGAAAGTAATGATAGTTAAAAGTAATTACTTAGTAGGTAACTACATTTTTAAAGAAAATTGAACGCGAAATTTTTTAGTATTTTTTAACAACTTCAAGAAACAGCACAGTAAAGGCGGTTCTTACTTAAAATCTCGCCTAATCTGTACCGAAACAATAACGATAATGCTCCGAGGGATTCCCATAAAAATCTTTACTGCCTACGTAATTAAGTCGAATTAACAATTTCACTCGGTCGCTCGGTACATCTGTACTTAATAACTCCGAATTTAAGCGTTCAATAATAGAGTTACAACACTTACAACTGGTGGACTTACGGCCGTTGGGAGTGTAAAAAGCTTAATGTGTACGTTAAGGCGTAACAGCCGTTTTGGCAACTAACAAACCACGGCGATGCGCAGTTTACGGGCGGAACTCAATTAAAATCCTAACAATTTCGCGCGAGTGCGGAATGAAATAAAGTTGCGTTACGTCACTTTGGCCAGACGATTATTTTGGTACTGCAGATTTGGCGGTAACTGCTTTATTGTTTTTGGTAAGGACAGTATGTAGTTTCCAATTATGCATAGGAATAAGAAAACATAAATTGTTTATTTTTCACTTTGTACATCACTTAACAAAGTCATTTATTTAATGGCGAGGTCAGCAATATACAGTGTTGCCATTGCTACGGCAATTGCCGTGTTCTACGGTAATCAAGCCCCAAAAATCGATGTGCTACGGCAGCTTTTCCAGACTTCCATCATATAACTACGGCAATTTTTCTTTGTTGGGATTCTTGGGATTCTTACAAAATAATCAAAACACGGCAATTTTGTTAAATTTTTTCGATAACACGGCAATCGGACACCTAAAACACGGTAATTATAATTTTATTGATGGCAACACTGGCAATATATTATGCGTTTTATTCTGCGGAGAAAATCTCGATGAAGAAACTTCAAAAGCGTCGCAACTTTAGAATTTTTTTATACGAAAATTACGGATTTTACAACGAACAAATATTAATTCTTACGGTTATCATAAGGAACGTAAGCGTGGTACGTGTGTAAATCACTAAATTCACAAAGTCATTAGTCCATTGTGCTTAAACGCCAAACTCGCGTATCTTCATTTTATTTTTATTGAAACGATCAAGCGCGGAATATGACGCGTCCGCAATTTCAATTTACGGTTCCGATTTCGAATGGAGCGGGAATTAACCGTCCACTTCTGGGTTTAACACGAGTCGCGCATTGGTGCGCTCGTAAATTAACAACTCACCTGATTTTCGGCTACGATATCAGTTCGTATCGTCGCATTTTTTGCGACCTAAGCGACATTTTGCACAACTGAATTGCTATGGAATTTTTTAATTTGTATATGCCTGCCTACTAACGATGATTACATAACTAATGGGTATTTTTAAGAGGATTCGTCAAGCCAAGTAAAGTAGATTGGAAAAAATATTGGAAATTATTGTAAGTCACACTAATATGTACTCAATATTGCAGCAAATAATATTTTCCGAAGGAAATGTGAACGTTATAAAATTCTGTTCCATATTTTTTCAGTCTCTTAAGTTTACCTCTCCACGTTTCTAAAACCTCTAGATAAAAAAATAATCCCTTTTACGAGGACAAAATACGCTATTTGCAAAGACGTGTATCTAAGAGGATATAAAAACGTAAGGTAATAAAAGTTATATGTAAATATTATCCATCAAGGTAGGACCTTTACGAGGTAGCTTTATCACCCGTCGCCAGAAATGAAAATAGAACTATGCCATTCCTTATACATGTATAGTTTTATAACTGCACATACAACATTGTAGTGGTATTATTCACTATAAACTCGTGTAGTCCGCTTTGTTATTTAGACATTAACACACGAAGTAATAGCCGAATACAGTGTAGGAAACTCTTATATATGTAATGGGATCTACTGCGTTCTGTATAACATTTTAGTATTACACGTGTTAATACTATGTAGCAAAGGAGACTATGTTATAGCAATAAAATCAAACAGAAGAAATATACTGATACGCAAACGTTTTATCGTGGTAACAGCAAGACGTGGGCGCTTTTTATCTAAGATTTATAGATAGAAGTAAAACATTAATAGAATATCGATTGATACAGTAAATTCATAGTTAATGATAAAACTGACTTCTACAGGAGTTAAAAAAGAAAATCCAGGTTTTGGGTGTTAAATAAAATAAATTACCTACGATGAAGGAAAAATTAACGTCTCGTCTTCCATCCAGGAGACAGAGAAATAAATCATTTGAAATTGGATTATAGAGAAAATTAAAAAAATATATAATGACGAAGAAGTTTAGGAAAAGTGACATTGTTTCACGCTAAATTCATAACGTTTTAAGTGATATTTTTATACTTTTGTACGGTTGCAGGCTTTCGTAGTCACTATTATATTATTTATGTGAACATATTGTGCTTGCAACAGCGCCAAAATATTGAGTTCTTCAACATATAAAATGAACACAGTAAGCCCGTTAAAATGTCTCATAGTGTTTTTTCTTTTGGTTTGGTAGAACCAATATGACTATTTCAAATCGTTTCTCCTACTATCAAATAACTAACCTTTACTCGCACCGTCGGGCCCTCGCAGTATGGAGCACTCCTCTATTGTGCCGAACGGTGTGAACAACTGGCGTACATCCTCCTCCGTCTGCTGTTTGCTGAGCATGCCAACGAACAGCTTTCGATCTGTGGAAAAAAATAAAACTATGTTTTATGAAGTTTTGGAGTTACGACATTTATACAGTGAGCCACACCACAGAAAGCGGGGTGCGTGGACAACTTAATTATGTAGAGTTATGTAGGTACCTTAGTGCTTGAAATCTAACGCACTCGATTTTAACCGAAATGTTTTTCAAATCTTCAAATTTCCAAATCGAATCACATCATATTTTTATTAAAAAAATTATGCATAAAATGGGTAAACGACTAATTTTTATATACAACTTTTAACGAATTAATGACAAAAAAATTGTTTATTTAATCTAGAGCGTTTAGTTATTTTCTGTGACTTATATTTAGACATTTAAATAGAAATAAGTCTATAATCTATTTACAATACTTATTTACTGATTTAGTTTAAAAGATCACGATAAATTAAAAACTGATTCACTAAAAAATAAAAATTTTCGTTGCAAGTCAACTAACTCAAAAATTACATAAAAATAAAATTAGTCACTTAACCCGTTTTATTCGATTAAAAATTTAACATTTGAGTGCGTTTGATCTCGTCCCCTAAATATGAAAAAGTGGCTTTGTGCTGTTATCGCCTTTTGCCGAGCGAGTGCGTGTGACGGCTCTTTAAATTACAGGAGTGACAGGCTTTAAGGGCTATTGTATGTTACACAGCCTAGCAGGCTTGTACAACGTTACTCACGTTACCCTCAAACTAGAAAGGTGGAGGTTCAAGTTTAATACAAAAAAGCGTAACCGACATTTAGATAAAAATGGTTATAATATAATTAGTTTATTGATTTTTTCAACAGATGACGCCTGTTACTTTATACTGTTAAATTATAATCGAAGCGAAAAATTAAGATCATTGAACTTGGGCAGGGACTTGAACCCGCATCTCCTGGGCTATCCGGGCCGTACAGGCGCACTACCAATTGTGCCACCAAGTCTCCGTACAAGCCCAACGAAATAATTTAACGCTTCGATTTTTTACTACGTGCTTAGAGTGCACACAGCTCCATCTATCTAGGTTCCTACGAACCACTATAGACACTCGTGCTTTCAAATTGCATTGAAAATATCACAAGTACGATGTCGCCGACTCGATCAATAGTTTATTGATTTTTTCAACAGATGACGCCTGTTACTTTATACTGTTAAATTAATTGATATTAGGAACGGGACTGTTATAATATAATTGATATTAGGAACGGGACTTTTACAACGTTTTTTTATTTGATTCATCAAATTCAAAAAATACTTTAAATAAAAAACACAAATATCCCGTTCTTAATCATATTATGTGTGTGAATAACTGTGGCAGTTTGAAATATCGTGTTTTATTTTTTGTGAATACATTATATTTAAAAAATAATAAATTTATTGTTGATTATTTATGACTTAAATTACATGTTATATTTTGTTTATAAAAGAGGTAATTCAAAAATGTTAAATGTATTTTAACGTCTTAGGATTAGAAGTAACAGTGAGTAACGTAAGAAAACCCTCGCTTCTGAGTTAAAATAACTTCTATAATGGATACGAGTATTTACGATTTTTTGACTCTATGATATTTAGGCATAGAATTTTGAAAGTCTATTTCTTTTTTTTAACATGAATTCACGCCAATAATTTCATTTGTACTTAAATCATAGAGTCTTAATTTGTATACAATTATTATATTATAACATTCACATTACCATTTTACAAACAGCCGTTGTGGATATTGGGAATTACTGTTTATCAGGTAACTACAAATAAGCACGAATAACAATAATGTTAACTAATTTCACATGTATTTCATAAATATTATTGATTCTGATTTTTATTTCTTTGTGAATTTATCAAAAAGAAACGAAAAACAAAAAAATATCCTAGTGATATGACACTTTTAACATTAATAAATTATACTTTTCACAATACTATATACATATATGTGACGTAACTACGAAATTCATAAAACAAATAAATTATTAGTTCTTGTATTGTATATATAATGATGAAAGATATAAATTGCCAATTGTTAAAAATAAAATAAAGAAATTATTTTTTCTCGAATTTGAGTTACATCACTTTTAGTAGCGCCGTGTGCGCGCATTTATCTAGTTTACTGTTGTCAGTGTTACGGGATCGCGAAAAATGTTTCAAGAAATTCAAGGATTGTACGTCTAGAAATCGAATAAACTAGAAAAGACAACAAAACGAACTACCTCAGTCTTCTACGAGTATGACAGTCGTTATAGTTACGAGTATATAACAGTGATTTTGAAATACAGACAATCAATTTTCACTAACTATAATTATTAAGTTGGTAATCTATCTGCCTTTATTGTCGACCTATTGGATTGATAAATATTTGAATTTCATACATAATTTGTTAGCGCTTGTAATTAATTAGCTTATATTGAATACAGCACCATAAAAATATTTGATCCGTTGATTGTGAATGTTGCCCATTCTGTCAATCGTCATCAATTTCTAGACGCACCAGGATATGAACAGCCCCAACACGATCAAGTCACCATCATTCACAATATTACTCGATGATGACACAACAACCATAGCTCTATATAATAAACACATAGAACACACAGTTTAGTTAATGAACAACGAACAAAACCAAAACCCAGAACATATAAATTAGCACATTACACTAAATGGTGGTACAAAGGGTTCCGTAGGGGTTCAAAATAAAGGTATAAATAAAAAACTACGGAACCCTCAATGTAAGGATATGACAAAACACAGGTTGTAACAGATAACACCATGAACATAACAAAAAAAACAACTACTGTGTCACCCAGTTTAAGAGCGTCTAATTATAACATTAGACTCTATATTTTATACATAATAATATAATTGAATACATATATTTATTATAGTATAAAAAAACCACACTAATTATGTTGAAATGAACACGTAAACAAATATCTCTTACAACACGACGATCACTAAGTGCTGAGTGGATGGTGTTCCAAAACGAGTCTACTTGATGCCTTTAAAGGTAGAAAAGGTAGAAAAAACTAAAGTTTACAAATACATCGGAAAATTGACGTTGAAGAGACAAAAGGAAAAAGTATGAACAGACATAAAAGTTTTTTTTTTCCAAATAAAACTTAATGCTTCTACGCAGACTGCGTTTAATTTTAACTCAGTCGAAAATAAGTATTTTTTCAATTTTTTAATTTACATAACTTCGTTATACTTTTTTTCATTTAGAATCTAATACATTTAATGTCATGATTCGAAGTTTCATTAAAAAACCCATGCTATTTTTTTATTTACATATTTTAGATACTTTTTTCTTTCTTTATCTAGACTAAGCACTGCTACTGTGATTATGGTAAAAATGCAGTATTTCTATTTATTCTATTATTTTGCATCAAGTTGCAGTTACTGCGTAAAACTCTTGTAAAACTATACAAAAAAGACCACAGAGTTTAAAAGTGACAGACGTCAAGGCAAGGCATAGTAGATTCGTCGTGGAACGCTCACTCGCGCGCTAGTCGACAAACAGTGACAACAGTACAGCCTAGGGCACGCACAACAAACGCTACCTGTATACGCCTATTGTCGCCGCCTGCCGGCGCCCCCTGGAACATAAAAATATGCTACACACTCAATCTACCGGTTTCATTAGTCTATGGTTCAATGTTGCAAATAATTGAAATACGTTTGTTAGTTGGTAAGTACAAAAAACTTGAGATTTTAAAAATCTATTTCTAATGTTAAAAATCGTTTATTACAAGCCTGTAGCACATTATAAAAAAATACAATTACAATATTAATACAAAAGTAATAACAAAATCGGAGAAAGTTGTACAGAAATGGTGACCAACCAAAATAGGCAGGTAGCTAAAGTTCAATGTATTAAGTATAAAACAATACAAAAAATCATAACAATAAATCTGTCGCTTGCCTGACTACTTATTAGCAAAATTTTAAAGTTAAAAGCTTTGAAAATAAATTACTAGTCAGTTTATTACATAAGCGACGTATTAAGAATATTTTATTAGACCGCTACTACATAAAAGCTCACGCTATGGTTCATCTATCACTCTTTCGTCCGTTCTGTTTTGTTGCCCATAAAATAATACTAAAACTCAACGTATTGTGAATGAATGAATATATTGCTGATTCATTTTATTTCGACCATATTGCTTATTTATATTTCGGCTACGCACAAAAGCTTCGGTAATTTGTACGTACTGAAAATAAATGGCTTATAAATTCAAAATCAACTCTTAAGCTTGAAATGTAATCTCTATATGCGCGTTCTTTAATATTGTATTAATTAGGTATTACTTTAATAATCCCTTAGTCGTGATCAGGCACTAAATCACGTTTTAAAAATAATAAAGCGTGCAAAGTGAGATAGAATATACATTATCTTATGTTAAGGTTTTCAAAAATTGGTTTGACTTGATTGAAGACGCCTATTCTACCCTATACTGCTTTCTTGGAAACGTTCTAATTTTTAAAAGTGAATCCAACTTCAATGAGCAAAAACTAAATCAAAACAAACCCTCACAACTAAATAGTGTCAAGCCCGCGGGACAAAACACACACTTGGTTACGTGTCCCGAAACATTGTCCGAAATTTGGGAAATATTCGAGCGGCGGGGCGCGGCCATTAAATTCAGATTTATACGTGGCCGGCCGGATATCTCTCCCGTGCGACTCCGCTAATGACCACCTAAATTGAGATAATTTCGCAGGAGTTGGTAATAACGCACCAGGGACCGCTGCCGTCTTGGCGCCCTTGAATTTTTGATTAATATATTTTTTCTTTTTTCAGGTGTTAATGACCTTACACAAAACAAAAACAAAAACATCATAATATTATCCAAAAACTCAAGATGCATTTAAGCCCCGGATTTTTCTGTAATGTATATTGAGAGCATCGGTGGCCGAGTGGCTAGGGTCATTGACTTCCGTTCGGAAATTCGGGGGTTCAAGCCTCAGCACGCAACAATATGTTTCAATTTTCGAATTCATATGTCGTACATTTATTCGACGCTCTTACTAGAAAAAAACTGTGAGGAAACCTGAACAGCACACACCTGCGAAGAAATTCATAGGTTGTGTGTGAAGTTGACTAACTCGCACTAGGCCAGCGTGGTAGACTAAGTCCTATTCACCCTGATTTCAGGGTAGACTCGAGTCCCGCGGTGTGGACATTATATGGGCTGTTAACGATATATTATACATCTTAATATACATTACAGAAAAATCCAATTCAGTAAATGCATCTTAAGTTTTTGATATATGCAAGTAGGTAGTACTTTTTATTTTTATTTTGATGGTACGATATTATTTTGATTAGCGGGGTTATGTAATTGTAATATTCAGATCTCTTATTGTGTATTTAACTTTAAGCTTAAACTTATGTTCAGAAAGTTTATGTGCAAAATGTGATTCTAATGAAACATAATAAATTGATACCTACATAATTTATAAAACTATATATACATTCTTTTTAACAACAAAACTACGTGAAACTATTTAGCACAATATGTAAATGAATTTTAAGTTAAGAATAAACTAGGGAATTAAAAAGTAATTATATTAAAATTAATATGATAATGTAATAAAAAAAAAAAGTGTATTTGACGTAAATAAAGATTTACTTAAGTCTAAAATGTACTTAAAAAAATATTATGAATTTTTTTCCAATCTTCAAAATCAAATTGAAGGGCCTCAAAAGCACCTTGATCCGTACCTGTGTCCTTACTGCAATAAACGGTCAATACATCGCAGTGTTAGAAATTAAAGTGCGAATTAAGACCAATAGGCTTATTAATGTTAATTAGGACATTATTCGCTTATCAAAGGACATTAAGCCCGTTTTATGAGCGAAATTTTGTAAATTTGCCCTTTGATTGAGAAACATTGATGATTGTTAAGAATACTTGAATTCTTTCGTTTGTTAAGAGCTTATATTATCATGTTCCCACCGAGGGGCTAGAGCCTACACTGAAATCAGGGTGAATAGGCGTTAGTCGATTACATCGGCCTAATGCGGGTTGGTCAACTTCACACACAACATTTATAGTCATAGTAGTAAAGCCTAGACGTCGAAAAGTGATTTGTAAATCTTACTTCGAATAAAAACTTTGACTTTTTTGAAATTTATTTATAGAAAACTCAATTTGCCTTATAAAGTGTGTTAATTCTGCAGTTGATTCTGAAGCGCAATGTCAGGGGATTAGACCGGCGCACTGTCCGGTTTTGCACCAAGTTTCTGGATAGTCCACTTCCATCGGCTTTGTCTAATTAAAACAACTTTCGTCCAGCGTAATCTGACCTCCACGGAAAATCTGGTTTTAAAGCGAGTCGTTTGCAAGTTTGATGATTAGCTATAGTCAATTAGTAATCATAAATGGATGCAAAATAAAATTAAACATGAAAAAAAATACTTTATTTTTAGTGTAAGGAAAGGTATGTTTTAACTTTAGCTACTATTTTAATAAAAAGAGCGTCGAAGGCCAAGTGGCTAGGACCGTTGATTTTCATTCGGAAATTAGCGAGTTTAAGCCTCGGCACGTAACAATGTGCGGTGTACGTTAAATTCGCCGCTATTACGGAAAAGAAAACATCGTGGAGAAACCTGCACACCCCTGCGAATCTTTCAAAGGTTGTGTATAAAGTTGACCAATCCGCACTGGGCTAGTGTGGTCGATTAGGGCGTGTTCACCCTGATTATGAACTTACTAGTTTTCCGCCCCGAGGCCCCGCCCGCGTTAACAATTTTTCCCGTGGAAATGAGGTATTTTCCCGCGGTAAAAGGTAGCCTATGTGTTAATCCAGGGTGTCAGCTAACTCCATACCTATTTTATTAAAATCGCTCTAGTAGTTATGACGTGAAGAAGTAACAAACGTACACACTCACAAACTTTGTCCTTTATAATATTAGTGTGATGTAATAAGGTGTTTTTAAATCGAAGAACAAATTTAATACTTGCAATAAGAGCATCTTCAAGTATCAATTTTAGGAGACAAGTAGTACATAAGCGCCCTATTATATGCCAAAGTTCGTAACCGATACATAATAGTTAGTAAACAAGCGACACGATTAGATACAAGACACGCAGCGGTTATAGATAGGAGGCAGCGGAACCAAATCAAACTCAGTGAACTCCACTGAAGACCTGACAAGCTTACAGAATCAAGCGACAAGCGAATCGGAGAATGTAGATTCTTTACTATGGTTTGTTTCATATTAATCCGGACAAAAGGTCATTGACGCCTGCATACAATGCGCACATTTTTTTCAAACGATACGATAAAACTATAGGAAAATATTGCAAAATACGTAATTTGGCATACCGTAGTAGAAGACGGGGTGAGCGTGTTTGCCAGACATTTTGGCGTTACATTATCTATACTATAATAAAACTGAAGAATCGGCGTGTCTGTACGTTGCTATTTAAAAAACTGATTGTAGCTAATAAAAGGAGTATAGCTGAACACAAAAAAACAAGCTTTGAAAAAATAATAATAATATTCGTGTGTCTGTCTGTTTGTACACGCTAATCTCTGAAATTACTGGACGGAATTAAATTAAACTTTACAATAATATAGCTTTTACATCAGAATAACACACAGGATACTTTTTACAGCGGTAAAATACTTCTTTCCCACGGGAAAGCCTGTTAACGCGGGCGGAGTCGCGGGGCGAAAAGATAGTTTTTAATAACTTTCAAGAAAAGAATGAGGTCAATGAGCTTTTGTCCGAATTTATATGAACAGACCATATACACGAAAAACATAAGTAAGCAGTACATTCTAGAGGTAGTACAAAAGGGCGAGTTTATCGCTAAATAGAGATTTCTTCCAGCCAACCCGTAGCAACCGTACCCGGCTTAATTCAACCCAACTACAACCTGTGGGTTTTGTAAAAAGTGATATAAATACAAAAGTTCATATGTGTAAGAAGTTTAAAAATGGCAGTGATAGTTATAAAAAAACTCTTCTTTAAGGGGCAAGCCTAAGTTTAGCATCTATTACAACTCTTACTGCTTATTTTTTTCCAAAACTGTACCAACTTTTTTTTTTTTTTTGCAATTCGTAATAAAAGTTTTTTAAAGTTTATCGACTACTTTTATAGGAAGTAGCTGATACCAACGGCGTTACGCGCATTCCGAAGCATCAAATCAACTTTAAAGTTCCAAAGACAGATTGATTCACTTGTAACAGAACTACATTCACCATCGTCTATCAACTAACAATGCTCGGCGATATCAGATCGTGGGTATTGTAACCCACGATCTGATATCATTCAATTACGAATCTCGTAGTTTACACCAAACGCCATTCGTCTTTGTCTCAAGACACCTGCCCGACCTCCAATTATCAGTATAATTGGCTATTCAAGTTAGCGCGATGGGGCGAGCGGGCGGCGAGTACAGCATCACTAATTAATAGAATCAACTGTACATTGAAATTTTCGCTCCACCAACATTCGCTGCTCTGTGGCAATTTTCACTAAGACGGATTTAAATGAACGAGCCTTTTGAGCGCTTAAATGTTTTCGCAAGTTTCTACAGCGAAATTATAGCGGAGCGCTTTGAGTCCCATTCTTTGAGCGAGACGAAATGCGTACACAAATTGGTTTGTAACAGTTTAAAATAATTTTATCGGCGATATCGATACTGAATTTCGAAGATGCTTTAAAGTAGGAAGATGTTTTCGATAGATAGGTACTTTCCAGCTTAACCATATTAGCTGCCCGTCAACAGTGACTCATCACATTCATCCGGGATAGAAAGTATCCTATATTTTAATATACATTAGGCAAAAATCTATCCACATACTAAATTAAATTCTAATCCATTCAACTGTATTTGCGTGATGTGGTAACAAAACTAGACTTTAATAATAATAAAAAACTTATTTTGTGTTATCATGAAACTAAAAAAAACTGTAAAGAAATAATTTAGTTCGTTTAGTTTTATTTATCTCATACTACAAGATTGCATACGTTTTTACAATAATATAGAAAAGGACATTGTAGTGTGATCGTCAATACGAGTATGTATAAAAATAAAAATTACAGTAAAGAAACTCATTAAAGTCAAAGAAAAAAATGTAGGTATATTATGTCAAAAAGTAAAAAACGTTTGTACGGGCTAATCTAAGAAACGGTTGGACCGATTTAAATGAAATTTTGCATGGTGGTACCACACACACAACCTCGGTGAACATCTTAGATAGTTTTTACTGCGGGACAATATCTCATTCCTGCGGGAAAGTCAAAATACAACGCGGGCGTAGCCGCGGGCGGACAGCTAGTAAGCATTAAATGTGTCTTTCTTTTTAAGCAGTCAAAAGCTAAAACCCCTAATCACATGAACAGCCACCCAAGCCACCATATACGAGCTTATCGATATATATTTTGAGGTAGCGCTCGCGAATGCGTGTAAACTGTAGAGCCGTCAATAGCCTTTGTCAGGTTGGTAGGGTGGGGATGTGGGGAATGGTATCGACAGACCGCGTCTAACGAACACTGACAATGACAAGCTCCACAAACGCACCTCACGGATTAATTCGTAGGTGTTAATTAAACCGTCGTATAGCTACCTCCGTGAATGCCCCGACAGTAGTGGTCCGGTTTTGTTTGTTTAATCCCTGATGATCGGGTTTGAGGAGGAAATTTAATGGCAATAACTGATTAAATACTGTATTTACAAGAGATTGATTTATAGTATTACAAATATATATTTCATCTGTGGACATCTCTTTGTGCTAAATTAGTCTCACTTTTTTATACAAAATATGTTTACAATTTTATATTACTTCATAATAATATTTAACACAGTATTTACAAAATTTTCTATCTTGGTTAGGATTTATCATAATGTAAGGTATTACTATGACGGCCCGTTGCGGGCTCGAATCCCGCCCAGGTCAAACATTCGTGTGATGAGCTCTTGTCTTTGCCTTGTGTCTGGATGTTGTATATTAAATATAGTACAGGTTCTGCCTAGTTTGAGGTTAGACGGCCGTGTGTGAAATGTCCCCACATAATTTTATTTGAACATTTTGAAAGCATTGGGGACGGATTTGTAGTTCAAAAAATTGTTATAATAATATAATATTATGAATAATGAAGCGTGTAATTTTCACGGTCTAACGTTTATTATTAGAGTTGTAAATGTTGTAATCAATCACGTAACATATTGTTTGACTTCTGCTTGGTATACAGGGTCGCAGAGACTTATAGAGGTGCCAAAGATATTGATAGGTTCTCTGTTGGTTCCTTGCTACATTAACCAAGCTTAAGATCCAGTGTTACTTTGTTTGGAAAATATATCAACCTTTGATGGATGCTGGCTGGCAATTTTTTATCTACCGCTGTGATAATTCTAGAAATTACTACATACTTACTTAAAAGGTTTAAAAGTTATTTTTTCCACTTTAGTATATTCAGATGATTACGATTGGTTATTACATTGTTTCCGACGACGTCGTCTAAAAAAGTAATTAAAAATATTTTACTCTGTAGTATTTATGATCTAAGATCCAAGAAGCATACGACCGTTTATTATGAAAATCCTTTAACGATTTATAAGCTAAGGATAGGCTTATAAAACCAGCAGATTGCTATGGCTATACCTGTTTTCTTTTCATTTTTCCTATATTATAATATGTATAATTGTTATTGTAATACTACAGAATTGTGAACTATATGAAATGTACTTATCTGGAGAGAAAATAAACTAATTTTAATTTGAGCTTATTTTGTCCAGCAGTAATCATCTTCAAAATATAAAAGATATTTCTCATTTAAATTTATACGTATATAATAACTGATGAATACAATTTACTCTCCTTAAACATAATTCCTAAGAACTCTCTACGTTGTTTCAATAGCTCGAAACGCACAATTTGTACGTGCATTTTAATCTCATTGGTGCAGTGCAATGCGGCGGGCTATTATGACTATTAAACGAAACCGCTGCGCCGGACGTTTGACATTTTGTACCGAACGCGTGTATGCGGTTGCGTTTGTACCAAAACCGTCAAAGGATTTCTGTACCGTCACATACCGTTGCCGGCGATGGAATTTGACAAAGCTTACAATGAGTTCCGGTTTAATATACCTAGGTATGTCAAAGTAGGAACGGTAAATTATATGGAATTGGTAGGGCGCGTTGCGCATTCATGTGCGAATGTGCAATTTTGAATTTGATTTCGTTCTGTAATTTGGGTGAGGTGGCCTGTTTTCATATTTGAATGGTCGTTGGTAATGGATATTATTTGTCATTTAAATGTGACGTGTTCAATCTATCGTTAAGGCATATTAAAATCGATATACGCATTTTAAATAGCATAAATTATTTGCTGCTGACTTGGTTATATACTCAAATATGATCTAACTACTGCTGCTAATAACATAAATATAAATTTATTTTCTATTAACTCTTCAGATCATCAATTTATCTTAATTTAGAACATATTAAGGACAGTAGAATTATTATTGAATTCCCCAAATTAAATATTTTATTAATTATAATTATATACATACGGCTCACACATTTACAAGTAATATAATAATTGCATGTCAGTTCCAAACAGTAATCTGTCAATTTTGTTGTTCATTTATCTACGACCCAATGTCCCATATAAAAGACAACAGCAAGCACCCAATATTTTAAAACGTTACCCATATTTCTACAAGCCCCTTGTCATTGGAATGGCGAAAGTTTTTATTGTTGACTATTAAAAGTGCGGGTCGAGTGTGGTTTTGGCCCTTTAATAATTTACTCGTACCCTTTTAGTTGGCGCTTTTATGTTGATGTCCGTCGTGATTGTAGGTATTAAATGAACTTTTCAGTTTTGTGCTTTGAGCAGTACATTTTGTACTTTATAACGTACACAAGGTGATCGGTGTAACCTTGCTGTGTGTACAGATTTTGGGTTTAGGTTTTTTGATGGGAAGCACCGAAAACCGCCCCCTATAAAATAATAACAATATGGTATAATTATATGAATTTATAAATTATTTTTTACGAATTTAAAGGTTGGGAACGTATGTAGGATTATGGAGTAAGTAATGAAATAAAATAATTTAATACCAAATGTGCAAAATTACAATAATTTACAAAATTAGATTTTTCACTACTTAAAGAAAGCATTAGGTACTTAGTAATATTATTATTATACCCTAAAACAGCTTATCACTATTATTGCACACATGAATATTTTTTTAAACGCAAATTGTTGGCTTAGGCATCTCGCTTCGGCAAAATAGTCGTCGGCCGGTAGCGAAACAAAGACGATAAATTAACCGCAGAGGGTGGATAAATAAACGAACATTGACGGATGGTTCTGCCAACGCCGCTGTAACCGAGTGACACCTTCTGGCGCGCGGCTAGCGTAAAGGGGTGGGCAGACCGCACGCTATTTCGCCACTTCCAAATAAATATTATCATACTAGTCATACTAATGTTATAAAGAGGAAAGATTTGTATTTTTGTGTGTGTGTGTGTTTGTGTATGTTTGTAATGAATAAACTCAAAAACTAATGAACCGATTTCAAAAATTCTTTAACCATTAGAAAGCTACATTCACCCAGAGTAACATAGGCTACCATTTACTGCTGGCTAAACGCGAGCGGAGCAGCGGCGGAAAGCTAGTATAGTATAAAATTAAAACGTGTACAGCAGCTCTGCGGTAAGAACCCGTATTACAGTTTTTCGCGTAGGAATGAGGTATTTTCCCGTGGTAAAAGATGGCCTTTCTGTTATTCTAAAGCATTGCTCTAAAGTTTCATTAAAATCCATTCAGTAGTTTTTGCGTGAAAGAGTATCGAACATTCATACATTTATCCAACTTTCGATTTTGAAATATAAGAAAAAAAATAACATTACGAATTTTTTTTTAAATCATATTTGAATCTGTATGTTATCAGAGCTTAGTGATACAAGTAAGTTCACTTCAGAAAGTCACAACTAAAAAAAGGTTGGCAAAGAAACTGCCTCATTTGCAGTTGCAATGCAGTCGAGATGCAGTTGGTCTGCACAAACTCAGCTATTTTCCACAATAGATACTGTCTTAGCCTGCACATAGAACAATTTGCGTTGCGACTCTAGAAGAGGTTTAATTAAAAGTGAAATTACGAAAGTGATACGGAAATAGTAGAAAAAATAACTGGAAGGGATAAAAAAGTGAGAAGAATATTTTGAAGAGGAGTGACAGTGATGATTCAATAAAGAAAAACTGTATTGGATCATTCATAGAGGGTACTGGTTTCAACTCTGAAGTATGGGAGTGAAAACTGGTTAATAGCAGAAGAAACATAAAGGTAGAAAGTTATGTCCTGTAGAAATCAGAATTTATCAAGTATAACCGGCGTTTAATTAAAGGATTAGGATTACCAAGATAATGGTAAAATGTGGAGAAAAAGAAGGAAGGCGTAGCGTGGGCAAGCCCCCATTAAGGTGGACTGAAGGTCTGGTGGGAATCAAGACCTTTGTCTTGCATCGGACGTCTCTGAAATGATGATAAATAAAATGGCACAATCCTTACCTAATAAGAGTCACATCAGGACGCACAATGCAGTGAAAGAAAATGTTGCCGAGTAGGGGTATTTATATTGTTTTCTTCCCTTAACCTGGCAGGACATTGTTTATTTTTCAGTTGAAAATGAAAGATATTCCTTCCTAGATGGGGTGTTTCGAAAATTGGTTCCCCTCACCCCTCAGTGCGAGTAAATATGAACTGATAACAAAGAATATGCTGGAAGGAACTGGCTTAGAAACTGATAACAAAGAATTCTAAGCCAGTTCCTTCCAGCGTCTCTAGCCGGAGACATCAGAAGGTGCGCATCCCACGATCCACGTAAATTAATCAGGCGGGACACGGGTTGGCCGGGATAAGAGGCGCACTCCAAAACTTTCCGCCCCTTAATGATAGCTTAATGAAAATTGCTGCGGCCAACGATGACGGTTAATCACCAGAGAACACCGCCTCACGCGGTCGCTTGCACTTATAAACAGTTTTTTTTGTTTGTTTATGGCACTAGTCATACTTTGTGCTTATAAACAGTTGCGTTTGACGGGAATTGGTGGGAAGTGACAGTTTCCAGCCAGCATGATTTATTTTTAATTGGCTTGATAATTTTTTATTTTTTATAGAGCTGGCAGAAATGTTCCTATTTATAATCTAAGGAGCTGGCTTATTGAGAAGTTTTGTTTGAAAGGGATTAGTGTTGAGTGAAAATTTCTAGTCAGCTTGAATTTAATAAGTCTGATTTACTTTTCTTTCGTTTTAAATTTAATTAAGAGCTATAAGAGGGTCACCTTCTGTATTTGACAGATAAGAGAGAATGAAGAAAAGATTGGTTAAAGAGAAGATTTTTTTTTACAAGCTAACACTTTTGTTGAGTTACGTACCTAATCTTATGATCTCACACTATAAGAAAGCTGGTTTAAACTAACAAAAAAATATAGAGTAAAAAAATCACATTTTATGAATCACTTATCAAAAAATCTAAAAGGCGTTCTAGCTTGTATATCGTTTTAAAATAAAAACATGTTCACTACACCATTTGAACACAATATTTAGTACCAGGAAAACAGAAGCTTGTAGATGGTAGATAGATCCGGACAGTACACAAATAAAGCTATTAAACGCAAGAACACGGAGATTGGAATCGGCTATCGGTGTCATTAAACAATCAATGGGGCGGTTTAATCGAGTCCCCGGGACACAGCCTCCTCCCAACTGCTCTATAATTTGAATAAATAGTTCCTTTTTCTTAATTGAAAATGTTGCTGGCTGGTTAATTTGTTGTTTGGCAGCGATTGGTGAGGAATTACTGTTGACACAGCTTAAAGGGTTTTGTTATTTTGTTTTTTTACAGTTACTGGCTGGTTTGATGAGTTTGACAGGTAATGGAATTAAACTTGCTACCTTAGAGTATAAATAGAAAAAATTCTGGGAGGGATAGAGTACGCCTAATCGAGTATGAACCGTAAGCACGGATATGAACACTCCGAATATCTTCAGCGCGTTCGTTTAGTATCAAATAATTATCGGAGCTGATTATTTTTCCCAGTGAAAATAAGAAATTGAATAGGAGAACATTTTGAAATGTACAGTGATAAGTTGCAAACATGACTCGAGGAACTAATCAAAAAAGAAAAATGTTATTGATTTCACCGCCGCCCATACAAAATCTGACAAAATTTGCTTACGCCTGACATAAAGGCAGCGGAGCGATGCGCGTGCTCTATGTATATTTATTCTCTAAGCTTGCTACTTATTAGCATTTAAGCAGCTGTAGCTGGTCGCATATAGACGCCGGAGGGAGAGGGGCAGGGGGAGGGGGCGGGTTTGTTGACTTTTTTTTCTAGTCAAGATTTTCTGTAGTAAGAGACCTCTCACACTAGCGTCTTCCGAGCGTCAAAATCATGCGTCACGCATACAATCATAGGCAGCCAGTCGAGTAAAACAAAAGAATGACGCGGATGATTGTAAGCGCGACGCACTACAAAGACGCTCGAAAGATGCTAGTTTGGGGGGTGTTTAAAAGCGTCATGCATACCCGAAACCACAGCCGAAACGTCAAAAAATAAATAAAATCAAGCATGAACTATAAGGTACCTAAGATACATACATAATATAATGTATAGTGCATATTAAATTTGTTCAACAGCCCGTAGCTCAAATGAGAGTAGGCCGGCGCCGCTATTACACCCATTACCAGCTTGACTCTACGGTTCACTTTGTCACTAAGATGATGACCTGTTCAAAACTAGAGCCATATAGAAATAAAAACTGTTATTCACTTTAGGAATGCAGTATATTCAGCGTTTGATCTATCTTTCTTTTTCTCCTTGAATTTCCATGGGCTTTGTAATTTTAATATGGCCGCCTATATGTACACTTTTATTTTTGTTAACTGTATTTCGTGACAATCTTGGTGAAAATAAATTATACTAAATTCTATTCATAAAAATTGTGGCGTTGTCGAAAAGTGATTTGTAAAATCTTACTTCGAATAAAAACTTTTTGACTTTTGACTTTGACTTTGACTTTACTAAATTCTATTAACAAAAATTGTCGCGTCCTGTGTAAAATTAATACAAGTGTCTTAACTTTAAAATCCAAAAGATCTAGTTGAACTTTTCACGGCGCTAGTAAACAGTAGGTTATCCCAAAACGGGCTCGATGAAACAAGAATTCATTATTAAATTTAATGGTCCCCGAGATTGCAAGCGATTGTTATGTTCGGGTACTAGCGCGGGTCGATCGAATAGCTTCAATACTGTCGCTGGTCGCGGTGTGGGGAGAACAATGTCTCACACACACCTGCCTATGGTTTGTTTCATATTAATCCGGACAAAAGGTCATTGACATCTGCATATAATGCACACATTTTTTTTAACGATACGATAAAACTATAGGAAATTATTGCAAAATACGTAATTTGGCATTCCGTTGTAGACGGCGGGGTGAGCGTGTGACCTTGTCAGACATTTTGGCGTAATATTGTTTTTAATAACTTTCAAGAAAGGAAAGAGGTCAATGAACTTTTGTCCGGATTTGTATGAAACAGACCATAATGCATGGAACGAATTTGAATTTGAAAATGGAATGTCACGGCCAGTATGTTATAATTGGTATAAACTCCAATTTGTTTTTAACAGAGTGACTAAGTTGTTTGTGTTAAATAGGAATGATGTAATATTATGTGGTTTGTTCCAAATAAGGAAGTAAAGCAGAACAAGCTTTACGATAGCTACAAATCTACAATTTCTTGGTTAAGATTTTTTTTTTTCTTTTCCAGTTGGTTAAATACAAAGATTCCTAAAAACTTACACAAAAATAAAGTAAGTAAATATACCACACGATAAATCCAAAAATATTTTTTTTTAAATACGTAAATACCAAAAAAGTCCTATCAAACTGTTTGTCTTTACAAAAAAAATGTCAAAGAAAACATGTAGGTAGGTCACCGCTCAAGCAACAAACACATAGATACCTACAACATACTCCATATAGATACACGGCTGATGCATTACAGCGTCACCCAAGAATAATATATTACGCGGTACTAAACATAATAAAGAGTGACTTTCTAATCTTTTTTTTCTGCCGAGTAAAACGAGCGCGCTCGAAAAAACTCATTCGCGCAATACATTCATAAAGTGTCACATAGCTGACACGTCGCCATATGTACCGCGCCTTAAATAATTGAGGAAAGCCGGCAAAGCTGCGAGGCCCAAAGTCAACCGTAAGATTTAAAGTTATTTTAGGGGAACGCATAGGAAAATGAGCCGTGATCTAATGGTTTAGGGTTAGGTTTTTGTTGCATGTTTTTGAATTTGTTTTGATTTTAGACAATAAAACATGTTTTTTAACTTCTAGAACTTTGATTCGAGCTCGGTCTCGAGCCTACCCTGAAATTAGGGTGAATAGACCTCAATCGATCACGCTCGCCCAGTGCGGGTAGGACAATTTCACACACAACCTTAGAATTACTTCGCAGGTGTGTGCAGGTTTCCTCACAATGTTTTCCTTCACCGTACGAGCGTCGAATAAACGTACATATAATTTTGAAAATCGGAAACACATTGGTATGTGAGACGTAAGGAAACTAGCAATACCTATAATCGATATGTATTTCTATTAGCCTTGTGCCACACAATCATTACTAAATAGACAGATTGGTTCTACTCGAATACACCCATTAATTTAATACAATCTACTATTGGCTTCCTGCTCTATGAGAGGTGATATAGATATCTATTCATGTGTGCTGGTATGCTGAAACCTGATTGGCTATAATTGTAATTAGACTGTTCAGAACAGGTTAGAGTTATTACCATTACAACCCGGTCTTTTAAATATTACTTCTGGGCTAAGATCAAAGTACTTAATAAAGATTTTTTTAAATCAAAGCGACAATGAAAAAAAAAGAGAAATAGTTATATTGCAATAACAGTCAAACAATATTAATGGTTCTGCGAGCTGCAGACCATGCGAGTAGTCAACAAAAAGAAAAGGTTTTACATAATATATCTGTTGAGAAAATAGCTTGCTTGCTTATAGTGTGGATTTCGAGGTTAATCTACCACACAAACCCTGGTGTCGGAATTATAGAACCGCCTTAGGCTTCCAACATGCTCCTATAACGACTACATCCGTAGATAGTAGCCGGGACCAACGGCTATAGGTGCCTTTCGAAGCACGGAATCATCTTTCTTTTCGGACAATCAGGTGATTCAGCCTGCAATATCCTAACCAAAATGAGGAAAGTCTTACAAAGTTATATTTGTTCGACGAGTCCCCACCGGAATTCGAACCCGAACCTCCGTAACGTCAGGCGAGCTTTTGACCACTCTACTACGGAGGCTGTTGAGAAAATAGCGTCAGCTGTAGACGTCGCGAGCCCATAGCCCCATAAACGTGCTGGGGGTATTGTGGTGTGCATGTTTTCTTCATGCACGCCGTTTCATGCTGGCAGCCTCTTTTTGCGTTTGAGGCTTTATAAAGATGTAAAGTAATATCAGTTTGAATTTCGTTGATGAGAGAGAGATGGCCGTAGCCCGTGCTACGAGCCTGACGCCATTTTTATAATTCCCAGATCTTTTGTAATGTTTCGTTAATAAGTTTCTAATATATAATTCCTTAATTTAAAAGCATACGTTGTTTTCCTTTGTCCTCCACCATTAGGGCCGGTTCGTACAGTATTCTGTCGTTTTCCATCATTTCAATCAGTTTTTTGCAAAACAGATCAATGTACAGACACGCCGATTCTTCAGTTTTATTACACTATAGTTAGATAGATTAAAAAAACACTTTTTGTTTTAAAAGCTTTTAAGCTTTTGTTCTGAAAGCACTAGGCTAAAATATTCATACAAGTACTTCCTGCGCATGGTTCGGTGGCTTTAGACAAAGTAAATAATTAAAATGTTTTTAGACACTTGGCTTACTCCGGTTAAATGACCGTTTTTATAGCGGTAACAATGTTTATTATGATTCATAATTATGGTCAAAAATAATAAAAGGATTAAAAAACAGTCTAAACAATGTAAAGGCACTTGACTGATTCTAATTGGGTTTAAAGGGGCTGGACTCATATTCTAAACTTTTAATATCTTCACTACATAGTATAAAACAAAGTCGCTTTTTCTGTCCCTATGTCCCTATGTCCCTCCCTTTTTAAGCTTAAATCTTTAAAACTACGCAACGGATTTTAATGCGGTTTTTTTTAATAGATAGAGTGATTCAAGAGGAAGGTTACATGCATAATATGCTTAAGGATAACCCACAATAACCATTTTCCCGTGCGGAGCCGGGGCGGGTCGCTAGTATTTGCATAAAGACTAGGTGATTGATTTACATACCGTGAAATTTAACTGGTTGTTTAACACAGTGGTAGTACTCATGAAACTGAAAAACTTTCCCTAAGGAGCATAGGTTGAAATCTCTAAAATTAAAATTCAACTTGTCCGAAACTACTGGACCGATTTAAATGAAAGTTTGTATAGTGGTACGCTAATCTCCGGTCTTAGATACTTTTCACCACGGGGAAATATCTACTTAATTCCTAATGGGAAACTGTGCACGGAAAAGTAAAAAAAGCGTAGCCGCGGGCGGATAGCTAGTTTCTAATGCATTTTAGTATAATGAAGTAAAGTGGTCTATTCATGGTCTATTCAAAAATCAATGACGTGCATAGAACCGAACACAGCCATTAAATCCCAAAAACGTCGAATAGTTTGATATAGGTCACTTGGAAGCATTTATTATTGCTACAAGTGCGGTGGGGCCGCTAGGGCTGGCAACACTTTAAAAGTTATATAGTCAAGTAAAAAAGAGTCGCCTTTTCATCATAAAGTGAAGTTATAATAGTTTATTTTAAAACGGGTTTTCGTTCGGAGATAAACGATTTTGTTTAAAAAAAAAATAACGATACTTATTCTGTGTCTAGTTGCAAAAATTGGATAGTTTCTTTACTTTATAATTTATTACAAATAAATAATATAATAGTAACATAAAAGTAATTTGCGTAACCGAATTAATCTTCAAGTCAATATTTAGCATTAAATTTAGTATTTTAGTAGTAGTTTGACATGTCAATATTATTAATATATCCGTACTTCCATGAGTTAAAAACAAGGGTATTTATTATTATTACGAGATACAGCTAAAATTCGTCGAGCTGTACAGAAACTGGCACAACCTAAACGACAAACCAACACTAATATATATTTTTACATTATAGCTGTAAATATGTATAATTGAGGTAGTAAGAAGTAATCATAATAATGCAGTTGTCATACCGTACCTACCCTTGTACCTTACCCGATTTGTGCTGCCTGTGTTTTGTGTGCCAATGAAGTTTTAATCTATCTATCTATCTACACTGCAAAAAGTATCGGTTAGAAAATCTTCAATATCTTCAAAAGTCTCTGACCTAGGTTTATAAAATAAAAATTAATGCCAGATTAATGCCTTTTAGAAAATTAATTGCCTTTTTACTTTCATCTTAACAAATTAAAATATACTTTATTTTATTTTTACAAAGAGATAAGTAATTTTGAAGATATTGAAGATTTTATTAGCAACCCTTTTTTACCTGCCTAGTGTACTTTGGCAACCCTAGGTTCAGCCCAATGAATTTCCTATGGCCCTCTGAATTAGTGATTGGGCCTCTTCTTGTGACGATAAAGGTCGCGAAGTATTCTTACGTTTATAGTTTAACTATAGCTGTCTGACAGTTATTATTTTTTCCTTTCGTAATGAGGTATTTTCTTGCGGTTAAATATAGCTTGTGACGAGGTGCTTTGCAATCTCATTTTCCATTTCTTTCTCGTCTAAATTCAAACATTCAATTTTGGAATTCCTTCGTCATTCATACGATGTTCATACGTCATCCTCGTCAATTATTGACGAGTATGAACATCGTATGAATGAACAATTATTGTTCTTTATGTAGTACTATAACATCCTTGTTCTTTAGTATTTCCTTGACTTCTCGCCTTGCCGGCCGAATTAATTATATATTTCGTAAATAATTCGTATAAATGTATTTTTAACCACCGAGTTTATATCTGTACCGTTTTCATTGTATATAAATATTAAATGTAACAGTGTTGGACAGTTTCTGGTGTATTTTACTAGTGGCTAGTGGCTAGCTAAGGAAACCTTCAATCTTCGCCACTCCTGACGGCTCGCCAAGGACCTCATGAGCCGCAGCAGGCGTGACAAACTTAATTGTGTTTCTTATTATGATACTATTTTTATCCCTTTGTTAATTTTAAGACAGATTGAATCTCTTCTATATTTTTAAAGTGAGTTTAGATTTATAATGTTGATGACAGTTACCTGTATGTTTTTAATAATAACTTAAATTTACAAAAAAATAATCCAAATAATATTTTTTACACGCATAACTTCAGAATAGCTGCATGGGTTTAAATTTTTTGTCATATTCGTCATTATCAGGACAAGGTTTGTATTAACTTTTTGCAGCAGGGTATCCTTAAACTATCACTATTCATTCCCAAGTATATGGTATATTTGGTCACCCAAACAACTAATAAGGTATTATTACTGTAGGTAGGTATGTATTACGTACGATACCTCAAAAAGCGCGCGAAAGCCTCAAACAAACATTAACTAATAAGGTAGCCAATCGGCTGGCTTTTTTTCCTACTCTGTACCTAACAGTTAATAATAATAAGCCTGCTTCGGAAGGCACGTAGGGCCGGACCCGGTTACTATCTACGGATGTAGTCGTTACATGAGCCATGTCAAAAGCCAAACGCGGCTCAATGATTCTGACACCAGGGTTTCTGAGGTAGAGTACCCTCGAAACCCACACGCTAAGTAGTAGTAGTATTATAAATTAATAAGCCTAATATTATTATCAAGTAGCTACAGTACAAGACTTCGCAAGTTATTGAATGTCAAGTAGAAACAAGGCGGGCTGTTCACAACATTGTGTTTAAAGCTATAACGCCATAATGTTCAAAATTTATTGAAGCTATTAACATGGAAATAATTCTGTACTTTATCGTCTATAAAACCATTTTAATATCAGCTCGTTTGATAAATAATTCAATTTAGAACGGATTTTAGTGACGGCGAAGATTATTGTTTTAGGGTGTCTATGTATAAGAGAATTAGGTAAATGTGCACATTCAAATACTTATCTATGTATACGTCATAGGTACTTGTGAACCTTAGAGTATAAATAGAAAATTTTCTGTATATTTATTCTCTAAGTTGTGAACATTTACCTAATTCTTTAACCATAATACATGTACTGTAAAGATTAATAATAAATAAATAAATATGTGGGTCATCTCACACATGGCCATCTGACCCCAAACTAGGCAGAACTTTTCACATAAACTTTAGTCACGTGTAGTAGTAAGTGTATTGACACCTGATATACATATATAAATATACAACATCCAGACACAAGCAGACACAAGTGCTCATCACACGAATGTTTGCCCTGGGCGGGTTTCGAACCCGCGACCTTGTGCTTCGTAGGCAGACGTACTACCAACTAGGCTACGAGGCTGATAAAAAAGAATAATGGGACGGTTTACATATATCATAAGTAGTATAACATTATTTTCGTAATTGAATATAAAAAAAAGTATCACAGATATATTGACAAAACAAACATAATACCTTAACATAAAGTAAAAAGTATAGACTGAAATTAAGCTGACAGTTTTGAAAAGTCAATTTCATGCAGTGTCTCACAACCAATCACATTTTGAAACTAAAAAAAAGATATTTTAGCTGACGTACTAAAAGTATTGAAAACAGCTCACAAAGTAATCAATTTGATATCGCGGTGTTGTGTCAACATTACCGCAATTAATACACTTAGTGTAATTGCTGAAATTGATGGTGGACACTGTGGTAATTATCATTAAGACTAATGAATGACGTTGGAACAGGACATAATGATTTGAAAAAGGACAACACTAGCAGCTACATTAAAGTCTATATCTATACATATAATAAAACTGTAGAGATCAAATGGCTGTACATAGAAAGAAAGATGAAATCCGAGTCAGGAGGATGTAAGAAGTGAAATAGAACATATCCAGATAATTTTCTTTTTTTTGTTTCTCTGTCTGTTTGTCTGTTAGTACGGGCTACTCTTCGAAACTATTGGACCGATTCGAATGAAGTTTTGCATGGTGGTTTTTTAGGTCCCTGGTCAACATTTTGAATACTTTAAATCGCGGAATATTAAAGAGTTTCCGTTAGGATAGTTCAAAAAAATATACGAAAAAGTTGGAAAACAACGCGGGCGTAGCCGCGGGCAGACAGCTAGTATAAAATAAATGAATAAATATGTGGGAACATCACACACTCGGTCACCTGAGTGCCGAGTGCGAGTTTTGCAACCAAAGTAAACGCGCTCGATATCGAGAGCGTAAACGCGATTTTGTATGGAATTGAAACTACGCCATCTGTGGACAGTTCGCTGAACTAAAATTTCTCCATACTAAATGCACGTTTACGTTGAAGTTATCGAGCGCGTTTCGTGAGTAAAAAACTCGCACTTGGCACTCTGTCCCCAAACTATATAATCTGTACTATGGGTGTTCGTTAAATGATAAACCGTGAAATTTAACTGGTAGTTTATCCGCAACAGTGGTAGTACTCATAAAACTTAACAACTTTCCCTAAGGAACGTAGGTTGAAATTTTCATAATTAAAATTAATTCAACTTTTCATATAAACTTTAGTCACGTGACCGGCAACTTTGTATGGCAAGTTGTTTAATTTTGAGATTTCAACCTACGTTCCTTAGAGAATGTTGTTTAGTTTCATGAGTAATATTTACCGCTTTCATTACAAAAATGAAATGATTAGTTTTAAAGTTATTACTATAAAAATGTTCCACAGTGGTTTTTGAATGCTAATAGCTTTTATACCAATCAACATTTCTTTAAAATTAAAATGTTTGAACTTTGACCTAACGAATGAGTGTCTAGAGTAAATTTGAGTTGCCTATTATTTAGGTATTAATCCATCAGAAGATTTTACTCGTACCAACATTATTCATATTTCTTTATAAGGGACTCTATTTAAAAAAGCTACTATATACAAAATACTATTGGTTTTGAGGAAACTACTCAACTGAAACAGTTTAACAGAATGATCTTTCCGTCAACAAAAACTAAGGGAACAGATGAAATCGGTAAAAAAAACAGGCTTCGTAAGCATCCTGTCGTGAGTTGCTGAAATAACTCAACCATTTTGTTTCTTAAGGATATTGTACGTTTAGGGTAGTTTTACATCTCAGTGGAATAGAAAAAAAAGCATTCGAAAGACATAGGTAAGTACTTTTTTTTTTTCAAAATACGAAAAAAAGTAAACGTCATAACGGTTGACACATTTATTAAGATTTGACAAAGAGATACTAAATTGGGGTGAGCAAAACATTTTTGCATGCTTTTCGTGTGGGTTTTAAGGTTAACCCAGCTTACAAACCCTGGTGTCAGAATCAAAAGTTATTGGAACTAACTTACCCAGTGTAGAGTCAATTACGCCGTCCATGATTTTTTCAGACGTTTTAGAATTTTTTTCTCGCAGCATCAGAAGCATCAGTTCATCTCACAGCATCAAAAGCATTAATTGATCAGATATTTGTATATAAACATCATACTAAGTATATGCATTTCGGAAATTGAATGAACTATACCACAGATACTCACTGCACTCTAGGAAATGTCTTAAAAAGAAACTAGATGACTTACATACTATAATAACATCCATAGAAAATAACCTACCTTGCCTACAGGGAAAATTTTGACTATAGTCAAATTACGAACAGCATTGAATAGGAACTCACCTTTACAAGCATTCCGTGAGACCGCACCATCAGCTTGCCGGGAGATTCTCACTTATAATTTATTAACAGGTCATAAGTGCTAAAATGTGTACATTCATAAGTCCGGCTGTACGTGTGCTCGCATGGACGATAAATAATTCAAGGGAAGAGCTGGAGCTTCTCCAGAAGGGAGGAAATTCGATTGCACGTCTTTACTTTTACTTGTAAGGGTTCGTGGGGAATAAAATTAATAATAATTAGGGGTGGAGCGATAGCGTGCTTATCTTTAGGAGCCACCGCGCTATTAATAAAGTTGGATTCATCGCTATATTTGGTGGTATTGAATTGTTCTTTCGCTGTCTTTGAAGTTATTCTGTTCAGAAAGACTCAAGGTATTATTAGGGAATAAATATTGGAAAAATCTGCATTTGATCAAAACAGAGGAAATCTCCATGAAAATCAATTACAACTCGTATCAGTGCACTGCTGGAATGAGACCTGGTGAAGGAAGACTTCCAAGAAAATGGACCATTTTGTCCTTTTTGCTCTGTCAACTGTACCTGGGAGGACTTGATGTAAGCTACCGACGACGCTGTTAGATCTAGTATTTTGGGAAGAGACTGTCTGAGTTTGCCGTCTAGTCGACTCGAAAAAATAAAGGAGAAGAAGGCCTGCATTTAGAAAAGTGGAGCGTTTTTACCCCACTTTTGACAGGTAGGTTGGGGATCTCAGTTGTTGTTGTTTACTCAGGTGAACGCCGTTAATTCTTTCCTGGATCGTGACTCTTTAGTTGTTTTATCCAAGGATGTTATAAAAGTACTACCAGTACTTATAACATCCTGGCTTTCATCTGACAAACATAGCAAAGGTTGGAGTGGTCTAAGTCTACAACAGTAGAATCAAAAGATCGAATATTTGAATTGGTTTCCGAAACAATGAAAAATTTTACATATTTGTTACATTGAAAAGATGTTTGAACTGCAAAGTTGACTGGCCAAATTACACGATTCCGAACAAATGATAAAGGGATCCCAAATACATTCGAGTGAAACCGTTCGAGGTCGCAAATCAATATAATTTTAGGGACGCTCCATCGTTTACTTTTGTTATTTTATCTCGAAGTTCCCGACCCGACTCCGACTGGGCCAACCGGACCTCCCGTTATTATTTTAATTAAAAGGAAGTTTGGAATGCTTCAAATTTTTATCGCATAATTAATTTGAGTAATTTCATCATGATCCTTTACAAATATACCCTTAATTTTTTTATTAATAGCTAGCTTCACTGATAAAATTAAACAAAAAAAACAAGGATAAATTTTGCTTACGCATCGGTACCAACCGGAACTTTTAGGCTTATATGCCAAAAACGGACTCAACTAAAAAGCATTAAGAACCCTACGAAATTGAATTACGTACCAAACCTTCCCTTACTAAGCTATTTAGGAGTGGATAACAAGCGGTCGAGTTGCCGCTCCCAAATAAAATTATAATTGGGACATCCGGAATATGGGATCAGAGAGTCCAGAAAGCATTGCAGCCCTTTTTTGTAGCTATACGGGTCAGGATAAAACATTTTGTCCGCCCAAGGGGCTCGCATCAAGGGAATGCTTAGTTGAATTAATGTGTTCTACCATTTGAAAACTGAATTTTAACCGTTTTGATATCATTCGATCCAGCTTTACGTAACCAAATGTTTAGTTTCCAGCTTACAGTTGGGGTAACTCGACTCTTTCTATGGATGTCGCAAGAGTTCACCTGTGTCACTAACAATTACGATAGCCCCCGTGGTTGAGTGGTCAAACGCTGGTCTCACGTTACGAAGGTTCCGGGTTCTAATCCCGGTGGGGCACTTCTCTTACAAACATCACTTTATAAGTCTTTCTTCAGTTTGAATCACCAGATTTTCCAAGAAAATGATTCCATGCTTCGGAAGGCACGTAAAGCCGTAGGTCCCGGCTACTATTTGTGGATCTAGTCAATACATGAGCCATGTCAGAAGCCTAAGCGGCTCAATGATTCTGACACCAGGGTTTGTGAGGTAGGTCCACTCCAAAATTCAAGTTAAGCTAGCAACCGAAAATAATAGCAATCCCCATTTGGTCTGCCAATAGAAAGGATTACACTTGTAGAAACGGCTCCTGATCAAGAAAGAGTTGTTAGTTCAGAGTGGTAATAAGCTGGTGGTTAGTGAACATAAGTCTACTTAAACACGAATCAGAATTTGGTTCATACCAAAATGTCTCGCAAGTGATTAAGGATTGAAACGAAAGTGATTAACTTCTTAAAACGGTTCTTAATCATACTTATGAAAGTCATTTATTTCTGAACTTAATTAAAACTAAATTTCTTTTTTAATATAAAAATTCTATGACGCTTTCTAATTAGTCAGAGCAAGTCTGCGCTCTGGACGCTAGCAGACACAAAGCAATTGTTTCGACGGACGAAATTTCATCCGTTGGAATCTGTGACAAAGGGCAACTCGGTACTGCGCCCCTCGGGATGGACTCGAAATGCATTGGAAAACAAATATTCCAGGGAGTCCCTTGTCCAAACTTTTATACTTCAAGTTTGGGAGAGTATCTCAGTTTCGACGGGGTTATTTTGTCGCGATAGCCACCTCAGAAGTTTCCCGCGCGGCGTCAACAGTGGGTGTCACTTTTGCTTGAGAAGTTGCTCTAAAATATTTACGATCCGAACTTGGTAGAGCCAGAAAAATTCGAAGTCGTATGGCGAATTTATAGTTTGTAGATGGAGTGAGTTCCTTAGATACCTTATCTCCCGCTTTTCTCATTTGGAATTTATTGTGTTTTATGAACTTTTTCTTTGAGTTTGACGTTTGGGGGTATTTTATTATAGTGCTCTTTCGAGGAATTTTTCTACAGTAAGTCAAGATTCGGGTGAATGAAGAAAACTTTTTGATATTTGGGAACATTTTGTTTTATGCTTACTACTAGAACTGTCGTGTCGTCAAATTCATGTCTTTGTGGATTTATTAGTATAAACTAAAATTTATTTAACTGTTTGTACGTATTTGTACGTTAAACAAGTAAAAAAAGAAAAAAAGGAAAGCGCTAGAAATGCAACCCTGTGGAGGAATTCATGTAATGTTTTAAAAAAACTACCGATAATGATAATTGTAAAATTACATTTAGATTTAAACTAAGCTGTCTAACATCAGTCACATCACGTGTTTTTATATTTTCAAATAACTTTTTTTCCTAAAAGCTTGTTATTCTTATTTTTGTGTGTTATCTTTTACTAACACCCCGGCAGGTGCGCCGCTATTGTCAGCTGTTTTAACATATTGACCAAGACGGCCATGTCGCCTAGTTGGTAGGGCGTCTGCCTTCGAAGCACAGGGTCGCGGGTTCGAATCCCGCCCAGGGCAAACATTCGTATGATGAGCGCTTGTGTTTACCTTGTGTCTGGATGTTGTATATTTATTTATGTATGTATATCAGTTGTACAGGCTCTGCCTTGGGGTCAGATGGCCATGTGTGAGTGGTCCTACATATTTATTATTATTATTATTATTATATATTTAAAGGTCGACGACCGACCGCAGCTTGGCTGACAAACGCCCACGAAACAAGCTCGTCCGCTCGTTACTTCGGCCGGACACAGGCGATTCATCATTGTCATTGTGGCTACCGTCATTCCGGTGGACATTGCCCATCGCAGATAATAGAACGACTTGGACACGCCACAAGCAATCTACAATCAATAGCTAAGCTTTCTATGCCGTGTTTTAGATAGCAATGTTTGGTGTGTTTACAACAATTTATGTCTACTAGCGACCCGCCCCGGCTCCGCACGGGAAAATGGTCATTGTGGATTATTATTAAGTATATTATGCATGTATTATACATATAAACCTTCCTCTTGAATCCCTCTATCTATTAAAAAAAACCGCATCAAAATCCGTTGCGTAGTTTTAAAGATTTAAGCGTACAAAGAGAGGGACATAGGGACAGATAAAGCGACTTTGTTTTATACTATGTAGTGATTAGTACTAGCTGTCTCGCTAGACTAGCGACTCCGCCCGCGTTAACGGGTTTTCCCGTGGGAAAGAAGTTTCTTCCTGCGGTAAAAAGTAGCCTTTGTGTTATTTTGATGTATAAGCTATATTATTGTAAAGTTTCATAAAAAATCGTCCAGTTGTTCCAGAGATTAGCGTGTACATACAAACAGACAGGCAGACGGATATTTTTTCAAAACTTGTATTTTGTCTTCAGTTACACTCTCATTTATTTCTTTATTTACAATCAGTTTTCTGAATAACAAATCTATGTACAGACACACTGATTCTTCAGTTTTATTAAATTATATAGATATAGATAGAAGAAAATAAATACATTGTACATATTTCTTTATTTCATACATGCTATTGATTTTGTCAATCTTGTACGATTTTATTTATATTTGACGTGTTCAAATGTAATAAATTGTGATGTATCAAACCTTAGAGCAACGCCGGCCTTCCGTTCCGGTACGGAAGGCCGGCGTTGCTCTAAGTATCAAACACTGCGATATTATTCCAAAATAAGGGTATTATTTCACAGATAGCAATATCATCGAATCTTGTTAAACTTCCAATGTTCTGTGCTGTAATATTATAAGGCCGTGAGTTCAAAACTTTGTTCTCTAAATTGTACACATACAAAAGTTACTTAATTTGCTTCTGTTTAATTTCAACGCACGTGCCGTGACTTTGCAGACCTTATAACTTGAAATCGCAGGCCGTAGTGAGGCGTATAAACAAACTAGCTTACGAATGGAACTCAGAGATATAAATTGTTAAATTGCATTAATGTAATACCAGAGGCTAAAACCACTGTTTAAAATTTTACTAGCGACCCGCCCCGGCTCCGCACGGGAAGATGGTTATTGTGGATTATCCTTAAGTATATTATGCATGTATAAACATATAAAACTTCCTCATGACTCCCCTATCTATAAAAAAAAACCACATCAAAATCCGTGGCGTAGTTTGAAAGATTTAAGCATACATATGTATATTATATAGGGTCATAGGGACAGAGAAAGCGACTTTGTTTTATACTATGCAGTGATATGTAAATTACATCTAATGACTTTTGGTACTGATAATGACAAATAAAGTACATAGGTAAGTAAATATTTTATGGTATAAACTGTAAAAGTTTTAGTTGAATTAAATTGTCATTACAACTTTTCTTTATGGAATCCTGTTAACTTCTCGTAAAAAAATCCTACAAATTTTATAAAAGCGAAAGTATGTGAGTATGGATGGATGTATGTTTGATACTCTTTCACGCAAGAACTACTGAATGGATTTTAATGAAACTTTACAGTTATCTAACTTATACATCAGAATAACACATACGCCAATTTTTACCAAGGGAAAATACCTCAATCCCACAGGAAAACGGTTAAAACGGTCACAGTTAAATTACATTCGCCCACTCCAAGCCGGGAACGCCGCAAAAAGAAAAGATACTCTCCACTTTTTCCGACATGATTAATAGTTCCAAACTTTCCTCGGCTATGTTATTCATTGAGTCAAATTACTACAACGATAATGGAGCGCAAAAACAGCTTGTAATAAATTCGCCACTACTTTAAAAACGTTTTTCACGTCATAATGAGCCCGAGTGCTATATAATAGATGGAAGCACGGAAAGAAGACGAATAGTTGCACGGTAGTTGTCATTATAATACAGTTTGTCGTATGAATAGTATTCGGTGATTTATTCATAAAACACTTTGGATGATTTGTTTTAGTCAAACATTGGGGACGCATTTCCCTTTGATGCCGTCTCGTCAGAATGTACGAATATGAGTACTAAGACTGTAGAAAAAAATGGATTAAGAAAAAGTAGATACTAAATATTTTTAGATGCACAGAAAACAACTAAAAACGTAAACCTTCCGGCGGGACATGAACCCACGACCTTCGGCCTATACGCAGCCAACGTGCTTACTAACTACACCACGGAGGGCATAGTGGCAGCGCCAAAATTCGTTCTTGCTTGTTTTCTATTAAACCATGACGTCACCATCATTATAAGTAAAGTAAAAGTAGATACCTACAAAATAAATATGAACCCATTGACTATTATTATTAAGAGGCAACTATATTTATATCTAGAGATATAATTTAGCAGATTCTTATATATTTTTAATATGATTATAATAGTAATGAATTATGTGTTTGCCCCAAGTGCTCATCACAGAAATAAATAAGTAAATTGAAGAAAATCAAAAACCAGAGTAAAGAATTTGTGTAGGTAACCGTCTCGCCACCAACACTACAGATTACAATAAATGAAAAAATAATAATGAAAATGTTTGCTTTGAGTGGGATTCAACCATTTGCTTTTAAGGCAAGAACACTACCAACTAGACTATTAGACAAGCATCAAATGTATTGTTTTCACTTCTAGTAGGATGCCAGTAGCTTTCAGTAGCTTTATCCAGTTGTGGACGATTAAATAAAATTAATTAAATGGCACCACTGAAAGGAAGCGGAAGGTTTAAAATGTTATAAAGAGTAATTATTCTACGAAGGCGTTGTTTGTGTTGTTATTAAATTTCTTTAGCACAAGTCAAATACTAAACTTAACATCGTGGTGGATTTTATTACAAACTAGCTGTCCGCCTACGGCTACGCCCGCGTTGTTTTTTTTTATGAGATATATAAGGTACCACCATGCAAAATTTCATTAAATCAGTCGAACGTTTCCAGAGATTAGCGTGTACAAACAGACAGACTGCCATTTTTTTCAAAACTTGTATTTTTTTTTAATTGACCTCTGCTTGTGTCGAAAAGGTACGACCAATCAAGCTTCACCGGACTTGTTGTATTTTTGTGTTCAGGTAAGTACACTCCTTTATCACCATCAGTTTTTTTTTAAAAAACAATGTACAGAAACGCCGATTCTTCGGTTTTATTAAAGTATAGAGGTAAAACGAAATTATTTATTTAACTTTCATCATAAAATTAATTTTTCAATATTAAATCGGTGTACTGGACCACTCAAATATTTTCCATCAAATCAAATCTAATAATTTATTTAGCAGAGTGATTGATCGCTGGTACCTACACAATTTTTCTACGTGCACGGTTTTCTGACTTCACAGTAATTTGAATTTGATTAATTACATTTTGGGTACAAAAAGGGTCTTCAAAGGTTCCCTTCCCGATGTGTGCTGGACACATCAAATGATCTGCTGATTAACAATTTGCTATTTAAACTACAAACATTAATACGCTTTATTATCATTATCATTTTACGCTTTTATTTCAGACTAGCTTTCCGCCGCGGCTCCGCCCGCGTTATCAGTTTTTCCCGTGGGAATGAGGCATTTTCCCGCGGTAAAAGGTAGCCTATGTTACTCAGGGTGAATATAGCTTTCTAACGGTGAAAGAATTATTGAAATCGGTTTAGTAGTTTTTGAGTTTATACATTACAAACATACACACACACACACAAATACAAATCTTTCCCCATTATAATATTGGTATGAAATATGATTTCAGTAGGTTGTTTTGTTTAGTTTGGTCAATGGGTTAAATTCTTGATTTGCTCTCAAACAAATTTTTGTCAAAACTGTTCTTTATGTTCCTGTGTTCTATTTTCAAATATTTATATGAGCGGCACAGAATAAAATAATAGTACTCGGCACAAAACCAAATAACAGTAAACTGTGCTGGTAACTCCACAGAAGACAGGCAAATTTTTTGAACTCGCCAGGAAAGAAAGTTTAGTTGTACTGCATGTTGTATATTTATATATTATGTAAGTATATCAGCTATCTGACACTCATAGTACAGGCTCTGCCTAGTTTGGGGTCAGATGGCCGTGTGTGGGATGTCCCACATATTTATTTATTTATTTAATTGACAACTAAATGATGAAAATATCCTAAAAAATAATACTTTGACTTTAACTTTTTTGACGTGTCATAAAAGCAGATTTTTAACAATGTTGGTCTTTGCTAATTGCACTAAATATTATCCAAGATCTCACTCGACGTATTTATAAACACATTATGTATCAACACATGGTTAAAGCTCAATTTAAATAACTATTTAGCAGGCTGTTAGGGCGCGTATACATGCACAGATGTTAATTGTGTCGGCCATTCAATAATCACGCCTCGTCGGAAGCGGAACGGCCTTAGGGTGATGTCACACTGGAATATTTTTCCTTATGACGTGTTATAATGGAGATTCCCTAGGCTGTATAGAGACTCATTAGGTTTTTTAATAAAAAATAACATTTTGTGTTTTTTGACATGTAAAACAAATGTGACTCGGTCTTCTAGTCTTTCTATAATAGAGTTGAGGGAGTAAAAATACATGCTGAATAATTTAGTATAAATATCGAAACCATATGATGATTTTGATGATAGTAATAGAAAAATATAGAAAGTAACAAGTTGACGGCAATTTAGAAAACATAATGGAACAGAAAATTATCCTTACGAAAATTTACTTATCCTTAAACAAGAAGTAATTGAGTTATAAATATGACAACGGAATAAACCAAAGCTAAAAAAAATCGGACCAGTATCAGAAACCCGTCTCCATCTCCACATGATTCGAAGATATATTTTTTCCGCCGCAGAATCAAATCTTTCGACTATCACGGCCTGCGCACATTATTCGGGGCACAAAAAAGACAAAAGGAAATGGTGTGCTCAAACGAAAGCCTTACGTGACAAATCGCCGTCTCCTATGTGTAATGGTCTTAATATCCAATCCAATCATAGGGGGTTGTTACACGGGCCACGTCGAGCTAAGGTCGCATGACGCTAGCTATGAAGAGAACATAGTTGTTTATTTAGTTTGATATTGCATTTATAAATATTAATTGCGATTAAATGGCTGTATGAGACATGATTTTTTATTCTGATCTACTTATTATGAATGTATGCAACTTCTAATCAGTAGTAAGAATTTTTTTGTCTGTCGTTCTTTTACACCGAAACTACCCAAAACATATTAACGTGTTGATTTGATTTTTAGACAGAAATATTGAAGGCCCAAAAGTACCGTAGAACAATAGCTAATTCGAACGGGAGAACTTGAAAAACAACGCGGAAAAAGCCGCAGACGGCCAGCTAGTTTGTGTATATGCACGAGGTATAGGTTACTAAAGAGGATAAATGTTAATAAAAATTTGTGTACTATGATAATGGAAATGTTGACGGTGTCATATATTTTAAATTGTCTTTACAATATATTTTTACCTTTGACTGTACCTTTTATTACAAAAAAAATCAAAGCTAATAATAGCTATAGAGGTATTATGCCAAGTTATAAAAATCATCGACATGTCAGCCGTCTAAATAATTATTAAAGGAATGTGTGTCAAAACGTCCCCCCCAAAACCAAAAAACTAATAACATCGACCAACAGATTTGAAATGTATCTCAGTATATGCGTTTTAGCTATGTGATTACTTTTTACTAAAGCGACATCTTTCAAAGACGCGGGATATTCCGAAAAAAAGTCGTTTTGCTGTTAATATTGGTACCCAAAATAACAGATTGTAAGCATTCAATTTTCAAATCCCACTGATCATGAAGTTAATACTAGTTACTAGCCTTTCTTTCTATAGATCCATAAGAACCTATTGACACATACAAATGATCTGTTGGAGGGGGGGGGACGGGGTTCATATAAAAATGATCATCATCCTTTGTAATAATGCTTGAAAAAGTTTATTTTTATAATATTTAGGGCTTAATACTGGACTTAGTAAAAATCTGACTTCTAGATTAACAATATTGAATGACCAGATTGACCAATTCACGTACTAACACGTATAAGTTTCCCGACTTTAAAAACAGATAAATTGCAGTCACTTAAAATCTTTTAAAGTAATAAATAAATAAATCATAAAAAATCCGAGCAAACATAAAAAAAAACATCTTGGACAGGGACTCGACCCCAGATCGTAACAAACAGGAAAAAGCAATAAAACTAAATCCTATGACATTTGACGCCTTGCTCTTTGCATTTCCAACCACCAGAAACATTAATTTGTACTACACACGAACATCAAACTCAAAGAGACCAGCCCATATAATACAAGGTTATACTTCGCAGTAATCAAAACGCCACTACCCCCCGCACTTGGCAAGCCGTATCGTATTGTAGGAATATTGCCTGCAAAATATCAAACAGAAAGCTTGTAACATTCCAAGTGGATACACTCGGAGGCATAATATTTCCAAGTGCTTTGTTTTGTTTGAAAGAGGTTCTCGTGCGATGATACGTGAATTTCAGATCGAGGTTTTTATGCAATTTACTCAAGTACGTATGAAAATATATGAGAGATGTGATATGTTTCTTCAAATAAATAATTTTATTCTAATAAAAAATTTTGAAGCTGAGCTGAAAAAAATCAAAGAATGTTTTCAACAGATACCGTCTGTTAAGTTTTTTGGTTTATTCTGAAATTATGTTGACAATTTCAATTTTAATAGAAATACGGGCCAGAAACAGCGGGCTATATACATAACGAGGTTGACGATGCCTCGTAATTTCATTTTTGTTTGGGGCTTTGACCACATTTTAGACACGATTTGTACCCTCAGGTATGTCTGGAGTATTATTATATTATTTATATCTATTTTACACGACAATGGCGAAACTGAAAGGAATGTATTATTTTTTTTATATTTTGCACAATTCAACCAATTTTATTGCGGTCAGATCAATAAGTCCGCTATTGATTCAGTGTTATTATTGTTTAAAATTTATTTTAATGTTTATATATTTCATTGTTTCATTTTTACTTTGTAGAGGTCGTAAGACGCTTTGTTCACTTATAAAGGGTACAAACTAAAACTAAAATAAAATTATAATGTTACTTTTTAGAATATATGAAAAAAATATCTTAATACTTATTAATAATTTGAACTTAATTATCAACTTAATAATGTAAATTCTTCTTCATTATTAATCCTAGATAATTCGTTGCGTGATAAAGTTATGAATATTATTTAGTGTCTCTATGATGTTATTATTAGTATTCAAAATTAAAATATCTCACATACTGAGTACTTATTGAAGTGAATACCTGAAATTCACTGAAATTTTCATGCATAAATGGGATTATTGATAAATATTTTAATACTTAAATTGTTATTATAAGCTTTAACGATCTTTAGAAAAGATTATCTCACTAAGAAATTAATGAACACGTTTTTACGAAATATCTAAAACTTGCTTAAATTCCATGTCTTTAACATAATTTAATAAATTACTTTATAAAATTGAAACTTGTCAGCATGCTGGTATTAAAATTTTCTACAAAAAGTAGCTTATTCCACTCTCAAGCATTTATTATACCTCTGTACAAAAATTAAGTAAATCCGTTGCTTAGTTTCAACAAAAAACAAACATACTTTCGCATTTATAATATAAGTATGAATATAACCCCCAATTTTCTAATTTGTGATCTAAATTCAAGGCAAACACGAATGCTCATCTTTTAAATGTTTACCTTAAGCAGGGTTCAAACCTGCAATACTATAGTAAGGCGCATTACCAACTATACTATATTTGAAACATAAATTATTCTATTCCGATCACACAAAACCCTCACCAACCTCCATTGAGTAAAGATTAATAAACATAAGGGGTTATTGAATAACACCATAAACATTTACGGTCACCGAAATAGTAGTTACCAGTCACCTGCGATTTCCATAAAATAGAGTTGGGACATAGCTGTGATTTGTGAACCTGTGATTTAGGTAGTAATTAACAGGCCAATCTGTAGCAGTGATTGATAATAGTCTAATTGGTTTAGGCGCCGCCGTGTATTCGTTGCATGGTAATTATGGGTGGTGATAATTGTGTTAATAATTGGATTAATTTGTGCTTTGGCGTACATTCTAAATTGGATGATATTTTATATGACAAACTTGTTATATTTTTAGTACACAAAAGAATTACTGTCCTAATTAGCATTTAGACATTGAAGTTTGATATAAATTTTAGCTCTTTATGTTGACATTTTACTAAATATTGACATCTTTATAATTGTGTATTCTAGCAAATAAATGATTTTGTATTTTGTATTTTAATTTTAGACACAGCTTACACGTTTTCACATAATTGTATATTTATGTAAGTATGTTTTTATATCAGCTGTCTGACAACTAAGTACAGGCTCTACCTAGTTTGGGATCAAATGGGTGTGTAAAAGAAATCACCCCAAATCATAATTGGATGATACTTTTGATCCCCTCCTCGGGTGCAAAACTAGAAAGCGGACAGCTAGTAGAAAATAATATTGAAAATACTCAACGATACCAAATACAGTCACCATACATCCCAGCTCTAAACGAAAACACTTTGATTCATATCAGTACGATTTAATTTTCGTAACACGCCGCCGCTGTTTATGTTTACACGCTGCCGACTGTACAAACACTCTTAATTGATGTTGACTCATTATGATCACGCTTTAACAAAGCAACTTGACGATATTCTTAATACTAATTACAATTGAATTATATATTTAAAGGGCTAAGGGCTTGTTGCCGCAGGGTATGTGACATAATATCGTAATAGTAGTGGAATCATAGTTTTATCAAGTTCGTCTGGTTTGTAAAGGTCTTGAAATAGAATTACCTTTAAATAGCTATCTAGTAGAAATGCCTAAAGGCTAGAAAATAATTTGTTTTTCTTTTTATAGTAAAATGAGTGATGAGTATATTCATTCACGTCGCTACATTTTTTTAAGCTATGGAAAAGCTTTGTATATCTTGAACTTGAACTTTACTGCGTGATCTGTATTATTGTTCAATTCCCAAAATAAAGGAAAAAAATACAGGTGGTTGGAACCATGACACACATTCAAATAAATTAAGTAATTTAATTTAGATTTATTTCTCGTATGGTGTTGAACGAATCTGTAGCTTCTAGCTACGAAACAGCTACGAGCGTAGCATTTGCTACGGCGGCGCTACAATTACATGACGTTAAAATATTTTGATGATGATTTTAAAAGTGTATTGATTTGTAATTAACCACAAACACACCATAAAAAAGATCATAGTTTTGAAAATAGTACATTATTAAAAGTAAAAATAGTATAAATACTAAAAGACCTGAAATTATAAACATTCTTAGATTTTCGCGGTTGTTGCTGCTGCTTGTTTAAAACAAAATCGTGGAGAAAAACCCGTGAAAATGTGTGTTAGACCTGAAATTAATAAAATGAATAAATATGTGGGGGCATATCACACACGGCCTTCTGACCCCAAACTAGGCAGAGTCTGTATTATGGGTGTCAGACAGCTGATATACATACATATATAAATATACAACATCCAGACACAAGGCAAACACAAGTGCTCATCACATGAATGTTTGCCCTGGGCGGGATTCGAACCCGCGACCCTGTGCTTCGAAGGCAGGAGTACTACTAACTAGGCTACAGGGGCCGTCATCATCAAGTCATGAAATTGATTTTATGTATGATAAACTAAGTGGAAAGTACCTACTTAATTATAATAGTATATCTACAGCCTAAAGTTATGTTTATCCTGCGGCGAAGCATCCCGGGCGCTTGAAACTTTTCGAATAATACCCGCCCTCGCAAAATTAAACCACCATGAATATCGACGATACATTTTAGTGGCCGCCGTGACGTAATGCGGAAAATATTCACTGTTATTATTTTCTAGTACTAGTTACAAGTAAAAAAACTGTTATTGTGTGACGGTAATCATTAAATTTATTTCCGGAATCTAAATTGTCATGTGTCATTTTGTAACAGTTCTAGATATCGCAAAGCCCCCAGGCGTTACTTATTTTCTCATTCCTTCACCGTAAGAGCATCAAATAAACGTACTGGCACATGTGAATTCGAAAATGGAAAACACATTGGTACGTGCCGAGGCTTGAACCCGTGAACTTCCGAATGGAAGTCAACGGTCCTAGCCACTTAGCCACTGACTCACTATTTTACTTACCTATCTGACATGTCAATAGTTATACTTTAAAAACAACTTAATTTCATTACGATGTTACATGTTAAGTTTTATATTCAGCACTGGCTGTTTTCCATAGAAATGATGACGATGGTAATAAAATCTCCTTCATGACCAAATCCATATTTGGAACATATACTTTTACTACGAACTCCTATAGATATACCCTTCCACCAATTATTTCAGCCAGTATTTAGCAGACCATAGAAATTGTTTTGATGACCCCTGCATAAATTCAATTCAATTGGAGCGTGAACAGACAAACGAACCGGTTATTGTTATGTACGTACATATAAGATAAAATAAAAGAGTGCTAAAATAATTTTGTAATATGAATTTTGTTGTATATTAGATATTAGGTTGTTATAGTTATAAGGCCTATTCATTTTTGGCAATCACAATGTTATATTTAGAACCCGAAATTATAAAAAAAATGACTCAATAAATATAGAATCTTGAAAGATTAAGCAAAGGAAGGAAACGCTATGTTGATCATGAACACCATAATTTGGTTGTTTAATCTTTGGAAAAGTTGCACAAATGAAACAGGACGAATTATGTATGTATGGACGAACAACCAGGCATATAAAGTGGTGAATAATCACCTTAGATAGGTAGTTATATTTTTATCACTGGATAATTACAGAACGCGATTTTATACGGCAAGCGCAGGGTTTAAATTTCCATGTGCACCATGAACATAATACACATAACATGTACTTAAGGGCGATAAATGCATATCACTATCGCTGCGTTTGGCACAAATAAGAACTACTCGTTTACAAATTATCACTTATATATTTTTGGTAATGACAACTCTATTCGGATCTAATACAAAGAATATTATGAGTCTTGAAAATTCAATAAATAGACATAAGAAAGGAAACTTTATGTTGATAAACAAAGCGTTATTGTATTAAAAAGTGAAGTTTATTGGATGTGACAGGCGAGACGCTGCAATCTAATTCACACTAATTCGCGCTCATGAATAATTATGCAAAGGCGTGTCAACGCGTTCATTGGTATTCTTTTTATCTGTAAACTAGAGATTATTTCTTTTTTAATGCGCAATTTGAAGGTAGCGATAAAAGCCAACATTTTTCTATAGCTTGTATTTTTTTTAATGTGCATTATTGAATTTTAGTATAGTTTTGTTCAGTAACCGATAGTGTTAAATTAAAACTAACAGTACTAAACATTTTTTAAGTGTTTTTTCTTATCAGCTGTACTAAGTAATCAAACTAGTTTGTAACACGGGTCTCGCTGTATTGGAATAAATGTATAAGACCTAATTGTAAAAAGAGAAAATGGCGATAATAAAATGAAATTATGTTAATAAAATGTAATACTTTTGAAAGAAGAAGAAAATGTTGTTCAATTGTCTCTTTTTTGTATAATTACCTCCTCTATTCTCGCTGTCCGCTGGTTTGACTTGTATTGCCCGGTTCATCTGAAAAGATATAAAACATAATTAGATTTATAATCACTATAGTTTTAAACTGGTTACAAATATACGAGGAGCTACTAAGCGTAAGACAGCGTCGGTGGCCAAGTGGCTAAGGCCGTTGACTTCCATTCGGAAGTTCGCTGGTTCAAGCCTCGGCACGTACCAATGTGTTTTCAATTTTCGAATTCATTATGTACGTTTATATGACGCTTTTACGGGGAAACATCGTGAGGAAACCTGCACGCACCTGAGAAGTAATTCAAGGGTTGTGTATGAGTTAACCAACCCGCACTGGGCCAGCGTAGTCGACTAAGGCCTATTCACTCTTTTTTTTATTTTTTTTTTATATGTGGGACAACTCACACACGGCCATCTGACCCCAAACTAGGCAGAGCCTGTACTATGGGTGCCAGACAGCTGATATACATACATATATGAATATACAACATCCAGACACAGGGCAAACACAAGTGCTCATCACACGAATGTTTTGCCCTGGGCAGGATTCGAACCCGCGACCCTGTGCTCAGTAGGTAGACGTACTACCAACTAGGCTACGGGGTCGTCAAACTCTGATTTTAAGGTAGGCTCGAGCCCCTCGGTGGGGACATATATGAGCTGTTAATGAATGATGAACTAAACCTCACTTTACTTGAATACAATCAGATAACTAATGGTCAGGTCAGGTTGAGTAGGCCCAGTAATACTACATCGTTCATCATTGACAGCCTACCCTGAAATCAGGAGGAATCAGTATTTTTTATTGATTTCAAATTAAGATAGATTTACTGAAAAATAAAAGATAGCTTTATTTAATCAAATTATAATCTGGGTTCAATACCTATTCAAAATATGAAATGGCAAATTGTATCATTAGTACAAATCAACTATAGCAGATAATTTCCATTTACAGTCTAAATTACAATCCAAATTAGAATGAACCATAATAATATCAGATTATTAATGAATAATTATTTTGCACATAAAATGTTTAATTTAATTGAGATTTGTATGCATTTAATTAAACTTTTTTAAAGAACCTTATTTGACTTTGAATGAAAATCTCAATTAGATTAAACATTTTAAATCAAAGAGTAATTCTTGTCATGTCATTTATTACAAAGAAACAAAAAAATAAATTATAATGGGTAGATACTTAATTTATAAAAAAATGGTAGAGAAAGGCTTAGAAAAAAATATTAATTTAATAAAATTCCAAATTGATTATTTCACTTAATTTATTTAACAAATTTATTTATGAAGTTTTAAAATGCTTTTTCCGTCGTGGTGGTCGTCTTTTAATTAAAATTATGATATTTCTAAATATACAAATATTTAAATTTCATAATGTATTGTTGTTGAAAAAGTAGATAAGAAGGAATGGATATGGTACACGAAATATAATTCACGGTACAAAATATTGAAAATAAAAAATCTGCAAAACCGAAAGAAAAAAATAATATTGTTAAGTATTAATATAAGAAATTTTAGTTCAAATAACAGCAGGAGATTTAGAAAGAATCGTTTAGAAATTATTTTCGCATAAACAGTGGCAGACAAAAGCCGTCATCAAAATATTCGTCAACGAAACGGAATTGTATCCCAATGATGGTTAATTTCGGAGTTAATTTATTCTAAAATAAACGGACTCTGTCGACTGGCTTGCATAATTAACTGAACGTTGTAGGGCTGTGATAATAAACAATGGATTATGTTACAATTATAACTGTGATATTCATCTGTTTTAACTATTACTAATAAATTTCGGAGTATGATAAATTAATCGTGTAATGGTGAATATTTATTAAATATGCCGGTTTATAGTTTGGCAAACAAAAGCACTTTTTACACTACTTACTTATTTTATAACTTTATTTTACAAAATTCATCAGTTTTCGATATTTTTGAAAAACAATAATAAGAGGAAATGTGTCGTGTTTGGGCTCATCTTACTGTTGGAGGTTTGTCGAATATTCTATTTACCTGTTATTTTACATAAAAAGAAAGCTTTTTGCTTGTTTCGGAAAAATAAGTAAAAAAAAAAACAAAAGAAGAAAAATACGATTAGCAGTTTTGACGGCTCTAGTCTTTAGTAAAGGATTAAAGGCGCGTTTTAACCGCGCGTTTTAATTGCATTAGTTTGACACTACATGGCGCGGCGACTGAAGCACTGAAGTACGTACTTTTTTATTGGCCGTAGCACGCGAACCCCGCGAGGGCTGTAAAAAGCTATTATCTAATGACAAAACGAAGTCGCTCAGGTAGTGAAAAAACCTTAATTTACGTATACGTAAGTTTTTTTTACTACTACTCTGACATGTATACAATCTTGTTTAGGCAAATGTTCCATTTATTGAAAAAAATATGGATGTGAAAGTATCATAATTTTTTAGGAGTAAAGCGACAGTAGGGTAAGGAGCGGCGAGATCTTTATAATAATATGCTTAGATTAGCTGTAGTCTGCCCGTGGCTCGACTTTTCCGTAGTCAGTTTTAACCACGGGAACTATCAAAAGTATTCAAGATGTTGATGGATATATAATGTACCACCATGAAAAATGTGATTCAAATCGGTCTAACAGTTTTGGAGATAAGCCCGTACAATGTGCTGACCCGTATGAGTTACCTACTATAGTTTTTCTAGTAACCACGGAAACTTTTTATTTTTCCAGGATTAAAAGTGTCTAAGATGTGGACTAGAAAAAAGATACCACCATGCAAAATTTCGTTCAAATCGGTCCAACGGTTTCGGAAATTAGCCCATACAAACAGACAAACAGAGAAACAAAAAATGGAAAAAATCTGGATTATGTTCTATATCGCTTCTTACATCTCCCTGAATCGGTTATTATCATTTTTTTTCTATGTACGGATTTCCGACCTTTACAGTTTTATTATACAGATTAGTATTGAAGTTGTGTGTCAGCAATGCCAATTGTTAGAAGTAGAATAAATTAAGGATTTTTTATATTTTACTATTTGACTTGTTCAAGCGCAGAAACAAATCTGCTTCTATGGTCATGTAGTTTTTTTATTTTTATGGTCGCTTCGCTATCACACATACAGTTTATGGCAAGGGTAATACAAATTACATATGGACATTAAATATCTGCATGATGTTTGCATGTCTTCATTGTATGTATGTCATTGTCTGTCTGTGTTTTAAATAGGTCTCCATGTCAAGTCAACCATCTCGTCCTGGGTCACTATGTGATATTTAAGACCACGATTCCGGCTCAAGCTACCAGCTGTATATAACATGATATAACGAAGACTGTATAAGAACTGCTTAAATAATACATCGTTACGTTTTTGTCATTTTGAAGGTTTCCATAAACCCATATTTCCATAATTTACGGGTTTGTTATAACGGTCGTCTTTTCATATTTACATGAGAAAGTCCTATCATAAAAGTTTTCTAGAAGAAATTTCTTTCTAGCGTTAAGCTTACCGCTTATCTGTAATAGGTACTATCACGACGAAGGCGCCGTCAGCAGCACTATCCTGTCGAAGATTTCCCTCGCCACATAAAACGAGGATCTGGACTTCCAAATTATTTATTGATGAAGAACATGACATAAAGACCAGCTCGTAGCTGGAGCTACGGCCGTCTGCGTTGGCAGCCACTAAATTCAAATTCATTATCGCTTTTCATAATTAAATGGCTCAAACGCGGAAAGAGGCTGCCAGCACGAACGCGGTGAGCATGTAGGATGCATGCACACCACAGTACTTACACCTTTGTCTCTTAGTGTGGCATTTTCTTTAACTGAGTGCGTAGGAAATTATATTTTATGAAAACATTTCCCTCACACAAAATTCTTGTTCAATTAAATAGACCTAGTGAAGTTGAAATGAAAATAAACTACTAGGAATTAAGGTGCGAGCGACAGAGACGGCAACACTGCGCTTGTAGTGGGCGGAGCGAGGTGTATATAATATACAGCAGAGCCTCTAGGCTTTACGCAGAAAGATCTCAAATGAAAACACAAAGCTATTATTAGCCTGAGTATAGCCTAGCTGGCTAAACTTCAAAGTCTCGAGTTTAGTTCTTAAGTTATCTTGATATTATGATTTTTGAATAGTATTTTTTTACCTTTGTTAAATTATTAGTTGTCCAGTAAGTAAGTGTTGTAAGCTTTCACTGAACCAAACGAATTCTGTACGCAGTAGTGAACGCATATTTATTCATGTTAAGTCATTCAAAGGTTGTGTGTGAAGTTGACCAACCCTCACTGGGCCAGCTTTGTTTCACTCTAATGTCAGGGTAGGCTCGAGCCCCTCGGTGGGGACATATATGAGCTATTAACGATGTAAAGTTAATAAAAAATATAATTCAATTCAATTCAGTTTTTGATTTTTTATTTTGGGTGTTTCCTCTATCGATGTTGTAATTTGTAAACTGTAATCAAACCTCAAAAAAATTCAATGCAAGGAACAGAAAATAAGATTGCGTAAAAGACTTTACAATTTGAAATATAACCAAATAATAAGAATAAGAATAAGAATAAGAATGATTTATTTATGGGACATCACAACACAACAGATAAAACAAAATTTAACAAAAAGCAAAATTACCTATAAGTATACACAAAACAATTTGCTAACAATTCGGTATTATGTACTTATGACATTATCCGCATGTGCTGCGACGCCACACAAAAAGGACCTCCCTCAGCTAAAGCCATAGCCCAATTGGGCCACGGCGCTGGTCTTCCGGGAGTCCTTAATCACGTCACGGACGACTAAAGTACTATCTTAATAAAAATAAATAAAAATAAACAAAACAATAGACTGCTTAAAAAAGTAAGTATACAATAATTAAATAGGTTACTGAAATAAAATACATGTATGCTCGCATATATCTAGATTAAATAATAATACATATAACAGTAAAGATATAAAGAACAAAATAAATGTACCTATAAGAGCCCACTAATATAATACTTACACTATTATCTATATATACCTATGTAATAGGCATCTTGGCTAGTAGCGGCCGGCGGCGGCCGGTGAGTGGACGAACATCCGTTCACACTGCATCCTGCGCCTGCCTATGCCTACTTGGTTTGCCTCCTACACTAATCATTCACAGATCGGTCGCCCGCCATGCTAGACGGACGGACGACCCTGTACGTACGAGTATCATGCACACGCTCGATTTTAAGTACATTAAAGTGCGTGCAGTATAATCGATGGAAATAACCACGCGTTACAGTTAAACGTACATCTTATGATTATTCTAATACAACATGAATGCAGCCTTCACTGCATACCTACTAACTATGTGAACCAGAAAATTAAGGAACATTATATAGAACAGTGAACGCCTAGGATAAAAAGAAAAAAGAAAGATATTGTGACCCGCAGGTAAGAACACACTGTGTTTGCATTTCTGTCTTTGTAACTTATCTATCAACATTAATCTAACCTGCCAGAATTATACAAATAAAGTAACTATGCATAACTGACTTGTTTTAAAGAAAGGGTTGAGCAGGTTTACTATTCTAATGATTATGATTATAACAAATAAAGTAACTATACTTAAATAACTAGTTTCAAAGAAACGCAAAAGTTGAGCCAGGTTTAATATTCGAATTATTACCTATTATGTATTATTACATTTAAGGAGTGCGCCCGCGTCCCCCAAAATATGCTACAAGTCATGCCGTTCAAAAATTGGAAATAGATAGAAAAAACGTCTGTCGTCGCTCCGTGCCTGTAATCCACAACCTTGGGGTAAGCATAACCGAAGAAACTAGATAGCTATGGAGTGTTTTTCTGGATTTTAAGCATGTGCACTTTGAAATATTTTTTAAATGTGTTTGTTGTTTTTAGATTCCGAATGGGTGGCGGCAGATCATTCCAACACTTGGTCGCAACAAATCTGAACCCACCCCTGAAGGCGACTGTGCGGTGGCGCGGCAGGTCCAGGGAATAAGCGGACGAACGAGTGGGATATGACTGCACATCACGAGACCAAACAAGTTTCTTGAACAGATAGTTAGGTAGCTGATACTTAACCAAGTTAAATAACAAGGTCGCCAAATGTATATGCCTTCTATGTTTCATGAACACTATATTGGCGTCATTCAGGTACGGAGTGCAGTGCGTGCGGGGAGGGATTTTAAAACAATAACGGGCACAGGCGTTCTGTACTCGCTGTATTAGTTTGGCCGTGCGCGCGAGTAGGCGCGGTCCATAAACCACGTCCATATAATTAAATTTGCTCAATACTAGTGAATCACAAAGTTTGATGCGGGTACTAGTATTTAATGATTCCCGGATTTGATAGAGCACCTTAAGACGGTAAAAACAATTGCTGACTATATTTATTATATGCTTTTCAAATCTCAGTTCTTCGTCCATCAACAGCCCCAAATTTCGTGCTTCGTGCACTCGTTCAATTGGTTCCCCATTTATCAAGACACCATTTCTATAAGCCGCTATTTTATTAATCTGATTTTTGGATCCTAATATCATGTATTTAGACTTAGTCCCATTTAGTACCAGAGCGTTATTCTCTGCCCAAGTCGCAATCCTGTCCAAGTCTTCATTCAACAATGCTACTGCCGTATTGGTCTCATTAGGTTTACAAGAAATATACACTTGGATATCATCGGCATAAATATGATAATTACAATTATGTATATGGTCAACGACATCCGCACTGTAAATAATAAATAACAAAGGCCCTAATATCGAGCCTTGCGGTACGCCTCTCGAAATTTGTTTATGACATGATCTTGTCGTCTTACCGTCCTCGCCACACAGTTCTATATATTGACTACGGTACTTAAAATAGCTATCAAACCATCTGATGGAAGATGAACTGAAACCGTAATAATGAAGCTTAGCTAACAGTAAAGGAACGTGAATGCAGTCGAAAGCTCTGGAAAAGTCCAATAAAGTCAACAACGTACCCTCTCCAGCATCCACTGCGGTTAAAATATCATCTACCACATGGAGCATAGCCGTCGACGTGCTATGGAACTTTCGAAAACCAGACTGTTTGTTAGGGAGTATATTGTTAGCCTCAATAAAACGCCTCAATTGATCTGCCACTACTCTTTCTAGTACTTGTGATGCTGGCGGTAAGATACTAACGGGACGTAAATCTTTCAGTGTTGTGGGATTTGAATTTTTCGGTATTGGCCTTACCGAAGCACATTGCCACTCCAAAGGAAACGTATTGGTATCAATTGACCTATTAACAATCGCTGTGAGCACAGGCAAAGTAGTCGACATTGTATACAGTAGCATTTCCAATGAAATACCGTCATTACCCACTGCCTTAGACTTAAGTGACCGTAAAATTTTTAAGATATCCTCTTCACTTACATTTTTTATGTAGAAAGTGTTGCTTATCTTTCTATTAAATTCAAAGTACGTAAGTTGTGAAATGGCCACATTATAATTCCCCGGTACGTTCATAAAGTGGTCATTGATTACATTTGGGTCACTAAAAATTTGTGAAGGTACTTCCGGCCTATCTTTGATTCTTACATTATTTTTGATATGCTTCCACATAGTTTTCGGGTCGTTCACATTATAATTTATGTACTGATCAAAATATGCCCTCTTTTCCCTGGCGATAGCCCCATTGACAGCGCACTTCAAATTCTTATAGTATTCTTCATGTATCTTTACCTTAGTAGCCTTGGCTCTAGAATAAGCCTCGTCCCTGCGTTTCATCAACTGCCTAATGTTATAAGTAATCCAGGGATATTGCTGGAAACGAATTCGGAATGCCTTAAGAGGTGCATGTAAATTAAAAAGAAAATGCATAAAGTTATTAAAGTAATATACCATTTCGTCTACGTTCTCCAAAGTCGACACATAGTCCCAATCCAATGAGACAAGATCTTTTTCGAACTGGTCCGCGTCAATGTCTTTCAAGGCTCTGCGTATCAATGTAATAGGTTTAGGCTTAAACTTTGGCAGATTTACTTTACATACTAGAAAGGCGTGTTTGCCCAAAGTTTCGATATGATCCACGATCACCGTGCACCCATTCACATCAGTACACACTAGGTCAATGAGGGTCTCGCTATGGGAAGTGAAATGGGTAGGTTCCCTTACCAATTGCGTAAGCCTAAAGCAGTGAAGAAAGTCAAAAATTTTGGCTGAGTTGTGGTCCACTCCACCAAGCAAATTTATATTAAAATCGCCTAGTAGTATTACATGATCTGTCCACGAAAATGTCACTAAGGTTGATGAAAGTGCGTCAACAAATGTGTCCACCGCTAACCATGGGGGGCGATATCCCGTTCCAATTAAGAGTCTACTACCACCCATTGTGACCTTAAGCCACATTTGTTCTACATCCGTAGTGGGAGGATGTGCTAAAACTTGGGCTACGATCCCCCGACGAATATAAAAGCCTACGCCTCCGCCGCGCGAGCGCAGCCCTGGTGGGCGCGGTATGTGTCTCAACCGGTATCCAGGCACGGCAGGGGCCCGCCCTTCTTCTCCCTGTCTTAACCACGTCTCGTTTATAGCCATAACGTCCACGTTGTGACGATGCATAGCCACTAAGAATTCGTCATGACGTGTACCCAGTGAGCGTACACGCCCTCCGTAGTGGCGCCACGCCGCACACGCGCAGCCTTCAGTATCTCGTCCCTCATCGCGCGCCTCGCGAGCCGCACGGCGATGGGGCGCGGGCGCGGCGGGGCTCCCTCCTTGCTGGCCCGAACGCCGCCAACGCGCGCACAGCTGACAAGGTCGTGCTCCGCGAGCGACACTCCTAACTTGGACAGGCACGTCATAACCACATGCGTTGTATTTTCACCGCTGCTTTCAGTTATTCCTGTAAGGTCGAGGTCGTTGAGTAGGAGCTCCTGATCCCGGTCGTTAATGTCCAGCTTCAACTGCGTCACAGTAGACTGCAACGCTTGCATAGTTTTGCTGGCTACCGAATCTTCGCCCGCATTACCGCCTTCATTTTCCAGCGTGTCCATCCTGTTCTCTAATTTACTTAAGCGCTCCTGGCACGTCTCCACCTTTTTTTTTACATCCAAGATATCCTGCTTAAATGCCCTTATTTCTTGTCTAACCGTGTCTAATTTTTCACTGAAATTATCTTTTAAATCGTCGCATATACGTTGCATTTGATCGAAAATTTCAATTTTCCAAGAGTCACGTGACGGCGAATCTAGGGTTTCAGGCGTAGTCTTATTTTTGTCAAATGTTTCCGCTTCAAAACAAAGAGCTTCGGCCGTTTCTGGTGGTTTTAGTGGCGTATTTTGGTTATTACCCTTAGGCAGCTTAGCAATACACTCAGTACATGCCCAATTCTTGTGTACCTGAAATTCCTTCGTCACGCCGATACAAGCTCTGTGACTACATTTTTTACATTTTGGACATGTCACGCCCTCTGGCGAGTTCGGCGATAAGTACTTACCGCACGCATTGCACTTCGAAACCATGACTCGTTATTGCGGACGGCGACTGCGCAGTTACCCAACCGTTGATGAATATGATTTCGCTGTTTACCGGTAGATGGCGCTGCGTTAAATTTAGCGTAGCGAACTTAATGTTGTTGTGTTTTTCAAAATACTGTGGGTAAGCAGTATTGATAATAAAATCAACGTACCTATTTTATTTCTTCAAAATAAACCCTTGTTTTAATCTATTTTCCCTTCCTCTCGAGATATATTGATTTAAATGTAATGCCCACACTGCACTCTAGTTATAAAAACCTAAGGTTCAAACGCACACTACTATATCACCAGATGGAGCTCCGAAGTATTTTATTTCACACCGAAAAGCGACAGCAGGTTAGCAACGAAAGGCGTCCGTGACGTCACCCCTTACTATTTCTTTTGTTTATTTTAATAATCTTAGTGTCATTGTCACTAGTAAGTAACACCTATCACTAGTAACACCCTCAATTTGAAACAATAAAGCCGTTTAGGCTGCAGGGCGTTCTTTGGAAATAAAATAAATATATAGTTAGGTATTTTTATACGCTCAAAAAACATAACTTTTGAAGTAAATAAAATATATGGAAAATAAGAAATACGCATAACGAACAAATACGGAAATTGTAGTGAAACCAATCATAATTCAAAATAGGTAAACATCAAGTTTGATTCGCTCGCTCCGTACAAAATGTAGGTAACTAGGTCACGACCTAAATATTGAAAATGGAAGTAAATAGACATTATTATGAACTGGAAATTGAATAGCATTACTCTAGTTGGAATCGCAATTAAAATATAGACTGGTTTCATAATATTACTACAGTTGAATCGACTGAGTCTTGTCTTGTGGTTCATGGGTTAGAATTTCCTTCACGATGTTTTTCAATTTCAACGCGCTAGGCCGTGGTCCGAGGCTCCCTCGAACCGCTCCTAGACGTGGTGGTATATGACATTTTTAGGGTAGAGTCTTCCGCTCCCCCGCAAGTCCGGTGAAGCTTGATTGGTCGTACTTTTTCGACACAAGTATAAGTCAATAAAAAAAATGCTTAGAATTGTACGTACCCAATTATTTCTATACATTTACATCATTATGTACAAGGCAATTAAAGGTACAAAAACCTAGTGGATGAGAAATATAGATCATCTGTGTAATCCAACAACTGTGATGCACGCATAGGAATTACGTAATACTGCATGACAAAGGTTGAGGGCCAGTAGTGGGCAGATAGATAGGTGAGAGCGTCTTCGGTGGCCAAGTGGCTAGGGCCGCTGACTTCCATTCGGAAGTTCGCGGGTTCAAAACTTGACACGTATCAATGTGTTTTCGATTTTCAAATTCATATACTTATTCGACGCTTTTACGGTAAAGGAAAACATCATGAGGAACCTGCACGTACTTGCGAAGTAAATCAGTTGTGTGTGAAGTTGACCAACCCGCACTGGGCCAGCGTGGTCGACTAAGGTCTATTCACCCTGATTTCAGGGTAGGCTCGAGCCCCTCGGTGTGGACATGTATGAGCTGTTAATGATGATGATGAGGGGGCAGATAAAGAGCTACGACTTGGTAAGTGATATTGTTCACTTTATTTTATAATGCTTGCTTATTCTAATATTGTTTAAAAAAACCGTTTACTAAACTTTTATTCATTCGAGCAAAGTAAAGAACCAAGGTATAATATATACAATCTACCTTTATGTGTCACAGAAATAAAATGTAATTTAAACTAACTTTCAACTTAATTAAGGGCTATAAAAGGTAGATTAAAACAGCTATCTATCAGTTTGTGGAAACCCTATTTAGCCACAGATATTATCTGCTCTAATAGCGAGCGGACAAAGGACGCTCGTAAAATTCATAACGACATCACTTAATGGATTTTTGAAATTTTCATTCGCTTTTACCTTTCACTGGGCAGTTTGGTAAGAGATATAAGATTCATATTCATAACCTTAAACTTTTGAAATCAATTTCAACATTTTGAGGTGGTTAATGGGTAGGATACGTTGTTGAACCGAAGACAAACTAAAAATTTACAAATGTGTATGATAGTGGGTGGACCTCTTGCGGCTGAGATGATGATGATATTATGATGATGATGATGATAGTGGGTTTGTTGGTTTTTCCGAAAAATCCGACTTTAAATATCAAAGAGATATTGAGAACAAATATTGAGAATAATTGAGATATTAAGCTGATACTCACAATATTACTGAAAAAAATTCTATTACTCGTAATAGAAGTTGGTATGTAAAAAATGTTTAAAAAGAAAAGACAGGTTCAGTTTCTAAGTGGGTTAATAATTTTATTATTTAATTATCAAATTAAATTTGTGTCAAATATCAAATGTCGCCGACTTTATACAAATACTAGCTACGTCGTAGCACATTGCTACGAAAATCGTAGCAATTGACTACGAAAGTACTCTTTGTAACAGTCGAACTGTTAAACAATGAAATAAATTGAACAAATTCAATTTAATTAGAACAAAAATTACCAAATTTTAATTCTCACAACCTAATTTGCAAAAACAATATTTATTCAGACAGTTCAAACAATACATACAACAATATCGTTTTGATTCTGGTTCATTATTTGTTTAGTGGTCTTAGCCATACAAGAGTAGGATTTGTATGAAAATCGTTTGTTTTGTACAGTTCAGTTTATAAACAGTGGCCGGAAACTCAAACAGCTTAATTAAAACACCATTATGTTAAATTAGCAAAGTTCGGAGAGCGGTAGAAAAGCAAACAAGCCACGTTATGATATTTAAAAAAATGCTTTTTATAGGGAAATGTGAAAGTAGTATGTCGTCGTCGCTTTGACTCTAGAAAATTTATCCGATAAACATAATATTTAAAAAAACTTAATGATTTACTTACGTGTTCTTACCTTTTGAATAATTTTAGTCATCTATTACAAAATCTATGACGAGAATTTCTTTATTTTTATTAATGTTAAAACTAACAAATTTTCTTCTTATTAAGAGTATATTGGTTCCACGATATATTGACTATCTCGTCGTTAATTTACAACAAAACTATAAATACGAATAAAATAATTTGAAGTAAAAACTGCCACTAAAGTATTCATTATTTTAAATAATAAAAAAAATACTAACATTAAATATAGGAAAGTATAACAAAGTAAAATTTTTTGCGTATTTTTTTTCCATCGGGCGGCGGGGTTAAATAGTGGGACCCCAGATAGTACCTGTTCGATCCCGGGAAGGTCAAATTGATGAGACTCGGTGGATTGCGCCCTTGAATTAACGACCACAAGTGGACCTGTGAGACTGTTACGATGAATGTATTTTGTTTTTATTTTTGGAACTTCGTATTGGCTGAAAAAGTTACTATGCCGGCCATTTTTATTGGAATTTGTAAAGAGAACTAGAGAATTGCTGTTATGTTTTTTATTTAAAAATTTAAGGTTGGCTGGTAATAAAAATAGGATACTGGTCATTTTGGTAGATTAGATGGTTATTAAAAATTCAACAATAAATAGTTGTAAATTAGCATAAAATATTTTAATAGGATACATAACGGTAACTAATTTAAATTGTCTGCATTTTATGAATTTTTGGGCCTTAGCCCCGTATTTTGTTTTCATTTTGTAAATTCTTAATTCTTGTTACATATTTATAAGCAAGGCCCATGCCACACATATTTATTTATGATTGGATTTATCCTATCAAATGAACAGAGTATCAAACAGTATAATTATAAAAATGAACTAGTCACAATAATTTAAAAAATATTTCAAAGGGGAAGCAGTAAAATTTCCGCAATTTTAATTACACTTCAAAAACTTTCTTCTGATAAAAACAAAATGCATAAAAGTTTCAGAAGAAAATAGAATCTTGAATCGAGACAGGCATTCGATCGACATAAAACCCAATGGGGCTGAAAAATTTGTCCCTTTTCTTCGTAAACAAACGACAAAGACACTAGATCTTCCCTATCTTATCCACCTATAAGTTTCTCCAAACTTGGCCACCTTTTTACCTACTCGAGTAGGTATGCTACAATTTATTACTGGACAGAACCTTTGAAGGTTGGTTGGTTGCCGTAGCTATCAAATATCATAAGATAGATCGCAAAAACAAATGTATAATTCAGAAAGATATTGTATTTGAGACGACCACTGTGCCAAAATCTATAAAAATCACTACTATATTAGTCTTTCCAGCGCAGGACTAAATTCTTTCCTAAGTTTTTTATTTGACAAACAAATATATTTTTTGTTGAAGCATCACTAATCCCTTTGTAGGTTTGTCTTATGCCAAGGGTCACTCATATTTGAGATTCGTTGCCCATTATAACTAGGTTCAACTAGTTTTGGGGATTGCAGTTGTCGTTAGTAACACTAGTGAATGCTGCTTTAACTCCTTTGTGGTCCTTTAGGCAAAACTTGAATTTATATTATTTTTAAAGAATTATATAATATGATATAATTTCGATACAAGTAGCATAATTAGTATTTGTAATAATTTCAATAAAATATTTATAAAATTCTTTAATTTGAATTAATTTGCTGACTCATTTGTTTTTATTTTTGCTAGAGAGTTTTGTTGATTTGATGTAATATTTTGACATAATATTATTTTTATAATATATTTATTTTGCTAAACGAGGCAGTTGCTGATTCCTTACTCTAAATAATGAATATCATAACATAGACAGAAATTTATCTCCGACCTCGTACAAAAGATTTTGAGGACAAAACGAAGTGTTACGAAGAACATACAATAAATTTTACTTTATTTTCCTATCAACACAATTCATAACTATCTGTGCTGTCTCAGTTTTTCTAACAAAAATTTTCATTAAAAACTTTGTTAAAAAATGAACTTTTTCCCAAAAGTGTGACGTAATGGGGCGAGAAAGGGATATGTCCTCACAACTTTCACTCGACTAACTGGTCGGGGCATGATAAAACTTTTTATGTTGTGCTTATGTGTGCCCCATCGTTGTGGGAAACGCACTGAGTGTTACACTGTACGTTAAATATTAAAAACGGTTGAGTGGCGGTTCGTTTTTTACCAAACCAGTTAATTATCTTCGAAATTCTCAATAGCCATGCGTATGTGCATATTTTGACTTTACTGAGCAGTATAGAGCTGCAATAACTAAAAATAAAGTTACATAACAGCGATAAAAATTATTCACCTGACTTTTATACCCCCGACAAGATAATAAGTGAAATGTCCAACAAATTTTAGGACAAATTTCCCAAGTTTCCCCCCCAATTGGAAAGTGGAAAGAAAAATAAGGAGGGGCCGTGTTTTTCTTAACTTTAGCGCGGCCCTGACTTCCTTACATTACCATAACGAAAGTTGTTTCAAAACATTTGTGAATTAAAAAGTGGGTAGTTTGTTCAGAAGAATATTCAAACGTCAAAATTATATAATGGCGTCTAAACTTTGAGTTAGACCTAAAACACGGGATTAAAAATAACCTTATCGCAATAACTTATAAATGACCTACCGTTTGTAGCTCTATGGTTTTATTTAAGGGTTTTCGTTCGTCATAAATTTCTCAAAATCATACTTTTTTGTTCACTTGCATTGTGAACTACAGAGCAGTTGTTTATATCTATACAATAAAATAATAGAATTTGAAGAATTATCAGAATGTCCTGGTTATTTTAAAATTAAATACATAAATACGTTGGGAGATTTCACACAAGGCTATCTGACCCTAAACTAGGCAGAGCCTGCACTATGGTGTCAGACAGCTGATATACGAGTACCTACATATAGGTATTAAACAACATCCAGATGCAAAGAAAACACAAGTGCTAATCACACAAATTTTTGATCTAGGTGGGATTCGAAACCGCGACCTTGTGCTTTACAGGCAGACCTACTAGCAACTAGGGGTGGACAAATTAAGCAACAATAGATATCTAAAAGAGAATCTTATTAAATTGTCCACTTCATTACGTCTTCTAATGTATGACTGCCAATTGCTCTTCTTTGAACCGAATTTGTAAGTGAATAAAAATTGACTTTTAGCACTTAAAAAGAAAGTGTGAACATGACTATGGAAAAGATTTAAAGTGTTATTAAGTCATAAAATAATTTTCTTTGAATGATCGTAATTAATTCATGAAGCCGTTAGCTTTCACGTCTTTTATAAAAACATTTGTAAGTCAAAACTGTTAACTCGGTTTTACAAAAAGTGATGTTTTATTTTATTTTTATATATTTGGCCTGAAAATAAAATAAAGATAACTCTACCTTTTTATGCTTCTTTTTTGCGAATATAAAAATTCATTTCCAATCTATTATTTAAAAATGTACCTGACTATTGTCCTAAAACTAAATAATACAACTAAATTATACAAACTAATGTATACCTACATTTTCTTTATAGTATTATATAAAAAGAAATACAAAAACTCAAGGTGAGCTGAAAGTATGTAAACTAGAAATATTTTTTTCTATACCTACCTGCAGGCAATATTGTGTTTGTTGTTTAACAATGTTCATAAAATAAAACAAAATATGGGAGAAAAATAAAATATTCAATGAATTGATAAAAACATAATTTTAATGAATCTTGAACATCAATCAATTACAAACCAAAAATAAAAATACTTCTTTTTTATTACTTCATTTGTTTCCTAACTGCAACACAACTGTACATTCGGTCTCGTAAGCTAATTGGATCCTCCAAAACTTTTGGTCCGCTCAAAAAAGTTAGAAAGTTAACAATTGAAACTAAATAAACTTAATCACATGATCACTCCTCCAAAATACGAATTCCCACCAAACTAACGACAACTCCGCCAAACCTCATTCTGAAAAACAAAACAAACAAAAATAAAACAAAAATACGTGATCAAATGAAAACAAGACACTTCTCGACAATTTTCTTTATAATGTAAATGATGTTTACTTACAATAACAGGCGGCGGATAATCAACTTTTGCCGAACGCAATATATCTACCAGATGAACCATATGGACAGTTAATATAGTCGCAGTTCGTGTGAAACTTGGTTAGATGCGATTTTGAGTTGCAAGAGGTAGCGGGGAGCGCGCGGTCGCGGCGGAATCGGAGGTTAACTCGAAATGGGAGAGCGACAAGAGAGATCTGTGTCGCTCGGACGACGGAGTGCGACTGACTGAGCGCGCGCGGACACGCATGGGGAGGCGGGGGAACGCACGCACGCAGCGCGCCAGCCAATCGCGTGCGTGCGCCGCGCGCAACCCCGCACCCTTTTCCCCGCCCCTCTCCCGCCCGTCACCTCACAATCGATGCCCTATATTGCATTAATTATTTAGGAAACACGCAATAAGATAACGCGAGGTGGCAGATAAGGGATCTTCCACGTAAGTTTAAATAAATCATCGTATCTCCGGCCGGTCTCGACTCGGACTTTCTCTTTCACAAATGGCGGCTGCGTGTTGTTTTGGCTGATAACGCATTATTTACGTTGTCACGCCGCGTGGCACATTTTCTTTGCGATATTTATTTATTTATTGGACTAGGTTATTCGCGTGTTTTATGTTTGCAGCAGAAGGTGTTTTCGATATACGTGTCAGCGAGATGATAATATGGAGATAGTTTTTGCCCCTTCGAGTTTGGCAAGGTTGGTTTTGTTTGCGTAGGAGTAGGTAGGTAGGATGAAAACAATTTTATTTTCGCTATAGGCTACATTTTTGGAGTCTGTCAAGTTGTCACTTAGTAGGTACGAACTTACAGCCGTGAACAACATCATTTGCCGCTTTTTTGGGCTAATAGAATCTGAAATTACTTTACCATCGTATTTTTATTTAGGTACCTACTCGTATAACGACAGGTAATAATATTTAAAAGTAAATGTTGTAAACTCATATTTTAAACATGAAAATGACAGCCAGTTTCACGAGCGACTCAAGTAAAATTAACTAATTTTAATAACACTTGAGGAGGTTTGGCTTTTGAGGTTTTTTGTAAGGTTGGTTAACCTCGCAACTCACACGCTAAAGAAGAAGAAGAAGAATAAAACTTGGCAGAGTAATGAAAAGGCTTTAAGGATGAAGGTTGACTTTTATCATAAAAAAAAGTTATTTCAACAAAAAAAATTAAAATCGAGAATAAAAAAAATATATTATATTACTTTTTGAACACATACCTACTTATGTTTATGTATATTACTACTTACACAGTAAACTAAAAATAAAAAAGGCAACGAAAGATAAGTGTACAGCCAACTTCTGTTTGGTTCTTTTAAACAAATGTTAATATAATGGAAGCAGACAGCAGCATGACGGGGAATCCCGAGATTGTTCCCCAATCTGGGACATGAACGATATTTATGTCGTATTATTCTCGAATCTATCATCTGGCGTCCGACAAAGATCCGAGAAGAAAAGTGGATGTGCATGTAACTTAAAAAAACACTTTCGGAGACTTCTTAGAAACATTGGGTGTGATACATCACTAGTTTGTGTAGTAAACAAATTGGATGTCATACAGCCTTATTAAAAGTCACTTAAAATCAAAAATTGTTCGGAAAACGTTATTATAAATACTGCTTCTAATCTGCCTAATAATAATAAGCAATTTTGTAATGATAAATTATTATTAAAAAAAATTGATGCGATCCTTTGGAGTTTCTTCGGCGGGTTCTTCTCCACAGCAGTGCACACATTGCGCAAACCTGTCAGTTATGTTCAAACTAATATCTCATCGCCACCTCATCGCCACTTAAAAATTAAGTGTTTATTCTTCATTAGTGTGCAACGAGAACCAACCAGCCTTGGTTAGAGCAAAACTTAGTAACTTCATTAAAATTTGACGTCGAATTAAAAATTTTTTTTTTTTTTTTATCTGTACGAAATATTGATTCATTTTCCATATTACTTAGGTGTGTAAAGGTATAAATTTATATTCAAAAACTGCGTTGTTATATAAAATTTAATGGATCTGTCAAAAATATTATTACGTTTGTAATTTGCAGCGTGAAAGCTATAATATGTAATTAAACATTAAAATTGAAAATCAACTAACTAAGTAAAAACACTTCAACTTATGTTTATTTATAGTTTATTTCAAAACACTCTTTAACAGGTATCTTTATAGTATCACTATTTGTTAGCTAAATTAGCAATTTTTAAAGATGGTGATGACTTGGGGCGACAACACGATCTATTTCAGTACTTCTAAAGAAATCTTAGAAATATTTGTCAAATGTTTTAAGCTTGTTTTTGGCAACCCAAAACTTTGAAATGTTTATCATATTATTATATCGTACTATTATTATAAAGAGGAAAGATTTGTATGTGTGTGTGTGTGTGTGTGTGTGTGTGTGTGTGTGTATGTTTGTAATGAATAAACTCAAAAAATACTGAACCGATTTCAAAATTTTTTAACCATTAGAAAGTGAATGTAGCTTTCTAACAAACCATTAGAAAGTTACGTTCATAGGCTACCTTTTACCGCGGGAAAATGCCTCATTCCCACGAAAAAAACTATTAACGCGGGCGGAGCCGCGGCGGAAAGCTAGTTTCAAATATATTGGTTACTAAAAGAGTAAAAAGTCAATCGCTCTAACTGAAAATAATAGTCAATCAAATAGTCTATGTAAATCCTAGTTACGGTAATGTACCCAGCTCTAGCATTCCCCGACATTTCACTCAAGATTCAAGACGGGGAATGACCGCCACCTGTCCCGTATCCTTTGGGAATCCCAACTAGCGCGCCGGTAACAATACCACCAGATTATTATAATAGCTTTCCGTGATCTGCAACTGTAACTAGATTTAAGACTTTTTCCTTACAGCACACGTTTTCTAATTATTTTCGGGGTAAAAAGACTAATTTTATTATTAATGCCGTCACTTGAGCTGTACTTTTTTTGTTGATAATTTTCTGCGAAGATAATTTTGGTTATACATTTTAAAACTAATCATTTGACAAATTTATTGGGCCTAGTTTGGAGTCAGATGGCCGTGTGTGAGATGTCCCACATATTTATTATTATTATTATTTTATTATTAAATTATGTCTACAAAACCCAATTTTCCCACACTTCTGCTATAAATATGTAAGTAAAACCATGTCGTCTGTCCATCTATCTTCAGATAAAGATAGAGATCCTTTTTTAAAGAGTAGGTATATGTAATATAATAATATGGCCTCAAAGTCAAATTAAAAATATATAGTTTCATTATATTAACTTAAAAAAAGCCTAATTAATTCAGAATTTAAAAAGCCATCAAAAGCTGGCTAATACTGATGAACAAGTAAAAAAATAATATTTCAAAGAGGTCGATGCGATTTTAGTTTGCACAATCAAAATTCATTCTTGGATTTTCGCGTTTGTAATTGCACTTACACACATTTTCACGGGTTTTCTCTACGATTTAATGCTAAATTTAAAACGAAATCGTGGAGAAAACCCGTGAAATATGTGTTAGTGAAATCAAAATTAAATTTAAAAAGCAACTAGAATTTATATTCAGGTTTAAAAAAAATCTATCTTTTGAGACAATAAACCAGTGATCCTATTGTAAAATCGAACTATTGTGGTGTATTTGAAGAAATGGAGACTTGAGGTAAATAGATATCTTTGAAAACATGCCCTTCAGGAGACATGGAACGTAACATACCTGCCCTGTGAAGAGTGGCCACGAAAACAGCGTTTCGAACCCGATGAAACTTTGTACAAGCCAAAATAAACTTGAGTAAGTCTTAAGAAAACTCGTACAGTAATTTGTAAAGTAATAACAGATTTTTTTAAAAAGAACTCTTTGTCTTAAACGTTTTGAAGTTTGAAGAATTATTTTTTAAATTATTTTACTTCTTTCGGTTGAGTTCATCTATATCTATTTATTTATTGTACACATGAACATTACATAATTACAAACGTAAATAACGTCGACACAACAGGTACTACTTATTTCTAAAGAAATGTTTTCTAGTAGACCTAGTCCTATTTTAATGAAATTGCACTGCCTACTTTCTCACTATCTTCATTTTTTACTTTTTTCACTTTACTGATTACAATTTTCAAACATGTTTAAATAGAATTGCCTTATTTACTTCGACAGTTCTTATTCTACTCAAAACCAATTATAGGCTCCCTCAGAACACTTAATTACGTCATATAAGATGCTAAAAAGCTTTGCTCAAACCGAGACCGGCTCTCGTCTCAAACGAATTACAAGTCTAAGCAATAAAAAATAAAACAAACAATCTAAAAGAGGCGATGCGATATCAGTATAATAAAGAGAGCTCCCTTTTTCCTGATGTTTATAAATGTGTCATTATTTTCCCCGCTTTTCAAGAGTCATGATACCCGCTATGTCCACCGCTCGTTTCAGGGCTCTATTCCCAGTACGTCGACCGAATCATAAAGTTTGACCTAACGTCCTACAGACTAGACTAGTGACTTATTTTTGGCTTTTAGCAGATAGGCTTTCGCCTAGTGGGCAATTTTAATAAAAGGTTTTGTGCAATGGCTATTATGGTGGACTTAAAGATGTGGAATTGAAATTTTATTTGCAATTTTTTAGTATGTCTTCGTCAATTTTTATATTGTTTTGTAGGATAGTGTATTATAAATATTTTCTTACGGTAAATATCTGCTTATAACTCTTCCTATCGTACTTCTTCAACTCCCGGTAAGATGATTCCTGCAGTTGTAACTCCAAATTTACACCTTCTAATATTGCTAATGATAGTAACTCTGTCTGACTGTTTGTTACGCTTTCACGCCAATACCACTGAACCGATTTTTATGAAACTTGGTATTGAGATAGAATAGACCTTGGGGACGGACATAGCCTATACCGCGGCAACATACCTCATTCCCACGGAAAAAAACCGTAAGCGTGTGCGGAGTATCAAAATTAGAAAAAAAAAATTTTTTTCATCTAACGTAGTCTAGTAACAATTCTGACTGCTGACTGAAAATAACCATGTAAAACCTGACCAAAAAAATAAAAAACCTGCTCTGAGGGGCTCCACGTGTATATTTTCATGTTTATGGCAACAATTTCCATTATAAAATTAGTTCCACTGAAATTCCGCAATATGGCGAGGTTTTTATTTCTTTGGTCAGGCTTTATACAGTAAGTTAATATGTCTACCAACTGTGAATACTTCCTTCCAATACCTTTCAGAGGGCAATATAAATAATTCAGCCTGTCTCAATTACTCGCGAGTTAAGATTTTGTAACCGAATGGCGTTTCCTTTTCATTTGATCGCATTATGAATAAAATATGGAAAAGCTGACTCGACAAGGATTCTTGTTATTAGGTAAGTAGGTACTTCAAAAAGGTAATGGAAATGATAGGAGATATGCTGCGCGTCTACGGAATATCTAACTTTTGTTGACGATATAATCTTTAATACTTAACAAGTTAAGATAGTTTTCACGTACAAATGATAGATGGATGGATATGTCATGATGATTGTGAATCTTGTGTTATACGAGTATGGAGTCGAGGTAAAATCAGTAAGTTTTCTAGAACTGTTTTGCTATGTGTTCCCCTACTAATAGTATTGAACTTATTAACATTTCCTGTTGTTTGAGGTACTTGTAAACAAATTAAGAAAGTATCCAACAACCCACCTAATCCGCCTGCCAATACCCCGCCTACATCCCTCCCCTTCCCCTCTAAGACCAGCAGTGGTCTGTTATAGACTATATTAGTAGTAGTAAACGTTTCCTCCGTAGCCGAGTAGTCAAACACCCACCTAACGTAAAAACGGTTCCAGGTTCGAAGCCCGGTGGGAAACTTGTCGAACAGAACGCTTTGGAATTTATGAATGGTCTATTGTCTAATCAAGGAAGCCACGAAATTTATGAGTGCTTCATCATCATCATCATCATTTCAGCCGAAAGACGTCCACTGCAAGACAAAGGCCTCCCCAAAGGACCAAATGCTTACTATAATTTGAATATAATCTATTGTTTAATTAAGGCAAAGTGGCATACGGCCACGGCTATCTTCTGACTGAATATCACTACGAATAAGTTATAAGTACATTTAAATATTCCCTTTACGTAAAACATTTTTATTACATGAAAGATAAATTATTGAATAATTTGTATATAATGATTCCTGCTGAAAATATTTTCTTGTTTCTGTTTTTTTAGAGCTCGAATTATCAGTAGTCGGGTTTTAGTTTTTGAACTTATTATTTTTATTTTATTCTTTCAAAATCTTAGCGTAATATAAAGTCCGTATAAGTTTTTTATGTACAACACAAAATAAAATCACAAAAAAATAAAATTTCTTATTTAAAAATATGCCTTTGCAATACAGATCTTTGCAATGTAATGAAGAATTCGTAAGTAAACAAAGTATTCCTAAACTAGGTAAGCATTTACCTGTATCTTAGGAATAATAACAAAATTGTGGAAAACTAGCGCCTCAACTAGACGAGTCTGTATTTCAGGACACCAGGTGAAAAATGATTCGATGATTCGGAAGGCACGTAAAGCCGTTGTATCCGACTACTATCAGCGGATGTAGTCGTTATAGGAGCTAAGTATCCACTTATTTATGCTCGATAGTAGGTAATTGTATTGATACAGGCCCAGTTTGTTTGGGTTGGCAACATTCAACAAGTGACACACATTCTTGACACACATATTTTGTACACAACCGTGTTGGAACAAGGAAGGAGGGAGTTTTTGCGTGTCTAATTGAGGAAAAGTACAACATATAATGTATTAGCTTTACGACGCGCCCCGCTGTTTTGCTCACGTAATTTTTATCTTAATTCATTCGTTCCTTCAGCTCTAAAGAAATGACAATAAATGTATTATTATGAAGATACATAGTTGCCTAACAAAAGGTTGTTATACTTCTGCAATTAATAAAACGTGAAATGAAAAAGATGTGATTAATTTTATAAAACGTACATGTCATGTCAAAAATTATATTTCTGAGTGAAACGCTACAAAAAATTTTTAGGGTGAATTTAGTGTTAACGATAACATTGTAATAAAATAGTAGAAGTAATAAAAGAAAGATGATAATATCATGGCAGAAAGAACTAGCTCAAATTTCAAAGTGATATAATATTTCCATCCCATACGGGGAAAAAAATACCATACTAAACTTCGTGCCGCAGGGCTAATATTAAATTAAAACAAAAATATTGGTTACACGGTATTCGAATCAGAGTAAATAGACCAATTTAGTATTGTATTGTAATTGTAATACCCAAGCAATGTCTTCCCACACACCATAAAGGATTTACGTAATATTTCGTGCGTCTAGTCTAATCTTTATTTCAATCGTATTGAAGCTGATTTTCTGTTAGGAGTGAACGCAGCCTAATGGCCCTCGATGGAGGAAAACCGCACTTTTATGGCTCTCATGCATATGAGAGATCTCAACACACTATGATAAGCTTTATTGCTATGATGATATGCGATAAATTGAGTTTATCTGTTATTTTGTGACGAATAATTTGGAAGGATTTGTTTTTTTTTTGTTGTAACCTTGGCTAAGAAAACAAAGGTCTAACAAGAAGACCACGTGACTTGATAGAAGCCTACGTCATCTGCTGTTCATCCTTGTCGAATAATACGCATTCGACAAGTATGAACAGCAGATGACGTAGGCTTGTGTCAAATCTGACAGTCCGATTGTTAGACCGACCATAGTTGTAGCGTAGCTCAGTAAATAGTTGATAACCAAATGGAATCATGCGCTTCTTGATTTGCGGTTAACCTAGCTCACAAACACAGGCGTCAGATTTATTAAGCTGCTTAAAGTAAGATGCCGGTTTGATTCTTGTCACATTCTTGAGATAACATCTCAGGTGCTCTAAAGTGCTATTATAAAAAATCTTTGTTTCGGACCCTATTCATAACAAAAAAATAATAATTGGTTGGTTACAAGTTACTTTAAAACCGACTAATGAGATTTCTCAATCAGCAAGTACTTACTTAGTAGCTAATTAAGAGTGATTTCAATAGTCACGTACTCAAGTGCTAAGTATGACTAATTAAGTCAAATCTATCAAATTAAGTGACTAACAGTGTGGTTCTAGATTTGAGCTGAACCGACTAACACGTATCATAGTAAAAACTGCGGTAAAGAATTCTGCGACCGGAGCCCAGTCCATAGTAACAACTGCGATCCCTAATCCGCCTTCCAAGAGTGGGTGTCGTAGTTTTATTTTCTTTTCAAAGGCCTTAGTCCAGCAGTGCAGTCGTAGCCAAGTGGTAAATCGCTCGCCTAACATTACGGAGGTTCTGGGTTCGAATCCCGGTGGGACACTGGTAGAAACAATAAATATAACTATGCGAGACTTTCCCCAGATTGGATACAACATTCCACAATCATCTGATGGCCTGAAACAAGAAGATGATTTCATGCTTCCGAAAGCGCGTGAAGCCATTGGTTCTGGCTGTTATTTACTGACGTAAAATAAGTTATTTCTTACTCTGTGACTGACGTATGTCGTATAGCCAAGGATTTAAGTATGGTACCTTGCGTATAACTAGCCATGTCAGAATCCACAGCTTAACAATTTTGACATTTTGGAGTAATAGTGTTCTGTGCTCTGACACCATAAGGCTTGTGAGGTAGGTTAACCACGAAACGCACACAATAAGCAAGCAAGCAAACAAACAATAGCCTGTTATATTATGCCGTTGTATTATGAATTCAAATAACGTTTTATAATGTCATGCCTGCAGCTGTTTTCTATGCTAACATAAAAAAGAGGAAAAATTTGATTGTTTATCTGTTTGTTTGAATTTAATAGGCTCCGAAACTACTGCAACGATTTTAAAGATAGAACATAGTCATGAGGAAGGACATAGCTTACCTTTACCATTACCGCGAGGAAATTCCTCATTCCCACAGGAAAAAACGGGCGGAGCGGAGATGGAAAGCTATATAGTATTATATAAGTTCGAATAATGTTTTGTACAGGAAAATCTGAAACCGTGCCTTCGATCCCCGCACAACAGCGAAAATACGTTAGGCATCTAAGTTATTGATAGCATATTATATGCTTATAAATTTTAATAAACCTCCCGAGCGGGGACCATAAAAAGGTAGGAAGCAGCAAAAAATGATACACATTACTCACTAACACGGGGAAAAGATGCAACGTCTTTGGGGTTTGTGGAGTGAGCATAACGTGTTTTGATGAAAGTGACATCTATAAAATCTGAGTCAATTTAATGCAAACTAAAGTTGTCTTATTCTAAGTATAAACTTTACATTTTTGTATTAACTACTTGTATAACACGTTTTTACCCCCGATGAAAAAGAGGGGTGTTATTAGTTTGACGTGTATGTCTGTCTGTTTGTGGCATCGTAGCTCCTAAACGTATTCGCCGATTTTGATCTAGTTTTTTTTTGTTTGCAAGGTGTTACAATCGAGAGTGTTTTAGCTATGATTCAAGAAAATATCTTCAGCCATTTAAAGATTATTGTTGAAAGGATCACGTACGGACGGCTTTGTGGCGTGGGTTTTTATTTTTGTAAATTTAATGTTATGTTTGGTTAAATTGTGTGAATGTAAATAAAATATAACTTTTTTAAAATTTTCTAACTTTGGGAAATTTTGCTCACATACACAAAACAATGTCTATAAAAGTTCATAACCAATAGTGTAGACATTTCATTCAAAATTAGACCATATACACCATTATCATTACAGAGTACCAATCTCGTACTCAAACAACAAACTTTATGTCACAATTTTAAAATTATTATGCTCTATCCTCCCTCACGGACTCATTTTACCAGTCCGACATCGCCTGTACAGCTTTAATACAGAAACGGCGCTCCTCCCTTTAATATTGGTACAAGAAAAAGGACGTAATTCAGGGTCCCTTCTAATTTTCCGGGGTCACAGCTTCGGCACAGTTTTACAATTTGATTGACCCCCGCGACGGTCGTAGACTTTTAGCCAGCCATTAATGTCAGGATGGGTTATGGAGTGGACTAAAGATAGTGGGGTTACTGGGGCTTTCTTCCATGTTTCCATTTTTAATTCAATTACTAAGATTTTATGATTAAGAGAGGAAATGGTAATGTATTTGAAACAGAAGTCGAAGTCTAAACTATGGACGATTTACGGCTTTTGTAAACTGAAATATTGTGAGAAGTCAAGGTATGATTGGAAGTAAATAAACATCGAGTAGATCAAAGAGGTAAAAAAAGTTTAAAAATCTAGAAATTAATTATATTAAAACTACAGTCGGAGCTTCGCTAATCAAAATAGTTAGTAACTTATCTTTTGTAAACCGAATGACATCGCTATATTTTTTTTGGAAGAACTTATTTACGCTCTTTTTATATAATAAATATTGTTTTTTGTAATTGCTTATCATGTGGGTTCGGAGGTTAACCTAATCTAATAGGTACAAATTTAGTAAAGTATAATCATTATACTTGATATTTCTTTTCAAATTACACTCGTAACACTTTGTGAACAGAAAAAAGAATCATCATTTTCGCGGCTGATTTCCTCAGTCTTTGCTAAGAGGAAATCTCCCAGTCTAAGTAGGAATATGTAGCCTTATAAAGGTAGACGTATTGTGAAGGGCATTTTGATGACGTACTAAATTGGGTAATGGGGTTTTTTCGTCCCGCAGATTTTCCGTTCACTGTGTTGCCAGATTATATTATAATTTTGCTACATATACAAATAACGCAAATAAATTACTACATATTGTGGTTAATGTTATTAGTTCTTCTCACGGAAAATTAATATATACTTTTCCTATACCATACAATTAAAAGCCTGTAACATCTTTTTTTAGTAGAAATGAAAAAAATTCGTTTATGCGTAAATGATAATATTTCTTTAGGGTGAATTACTTTTACAGACATAAAAAAAATTGTACATGAAACAAAATAAAAGAATCGATTGGGCCGCGATACCGAGCGAACTAATTTAAACTTTCACCGCGTTCAAAGTCAGTGTTTGCCACGTGTTTGGCGCAGTCAATGATAAAGTAATATCGGGATCAGCTGATGTAGTACTCTATAAAAGCAGCTACCAACAATATCCTCACGTTTTATGCTTGCCTAGTACTTGGCTACTTACGACACTTCTTTTTTATATTTTTTTCCATACTGCTGTGGCGATTCCAGCAAAATCTCTTTTTCAAGGAAGAGGCCTTAGTGCAATGTAACATATTGTTTTCTTTGTTTGTGTAATTTCTTTCGTATTTTTTGGTGTCAATAATATTTGTATTATTATAATCCCAAGTTCGAGATCACGCTGGCCCAGTGCGGGTTGGTCAACTTCACACACCTTTGAATTTATTCGCATGTGTGTAGGTTTTCTAACTACGTTTTTATTTACCATGAGAACAATTAAATAATAGTAAAAATTGTCTTATTGTTTTTTATACCTAACATGTTTGAATGGAGGTATATATTTACACGCGATTCAAACAAAATTTTCGGTCAAATGTCTCCGAAAGATTTACGGTCTAGCAATTTGCATAGGAATATTCCCTAAAATTATTCCGTGGTATAAAATTTTAGTATTCTACTAGCTTAGACAGGTAAGAATAAAAATATAATAAAATTAACTATCGCATAATAGCTGACATGGAAAATGCATGGGGACAACATAAACTTATTCATATTAGTTCAAGATATAAAAAATAAGCTAAACCAAAAACTTTAGGGACTATTGGTAGTTTAAACTAATAATTCTAAATACATATTTTATTTTTTTATTATTATATTATGAAGACTTATAATTGATTCAGAATTTCAATTTGTTTGTTAAGTTTGAAAAGTGTACAACAAGGATCTAAGAAAGAACATACTGCGCAACCGTCCACGTTTATTTTGAAGCTTACAATTCACAATCATCTTGTGTTAACGTATTGACATAAAGTTGAAAATCTTTCAACAAAATTTTCATCAAATAACTGCGATAAAAAAAATCTTCAGAAGTATTTTAGATTGGATTTGCAGGCAAAAGACGGATACCCGTCAAAGAGGGAAAGATAAAATTGCTTGCGTAAGATTTGTCAGTTCAAAAGTCTATCCAAGTTGTCAGGTGCCTTGAGACGTATAACGAGGCAGCCTGTCGATCAAGCTTGTTAAAACTTGTTAAAGATAGAAAAAAATAACTTTTAACGACCTTCGAGATAGATAAACATGATCAAAGCATTTTTATTCGCGCCATGATGGTGTTGGTTAATTTTGTCGGAGTTGCGAACGTCTGTTCATTTCTTTCGATTTTGTAAGTTGTTGTGTAGTACAGTTTGAAGGTCATGGATGGTATATTTAAAATTTTGTTACGAAAATACTGGTCGATGAAAATTTACATCTCTTTGAGGTGATAAACTTGAGATACAAGAACAAGTAAAAGTACTGTGGGTTTCGAGGTTAACCTACCTCACACACCCTGATGTTGGAATTATAGAACCGCTTAGGCTTCCGACATGGCTCCTATAACGACTACATCCGTACATAGTAGCCGAGACTAACAACTGTACGTGCCTTCCGAAGCACGGAATCATCTTTCTTTTCGGACAATCAGGCGATTCAGCCTTCAATGCCCCAAACAAACTATGGAAAGTCTCACAAAGTGAAATTTGTTCGACGGATCCCCACCGGGATTGGAACCTGGAACTTCCGTAACGTCAGGCGAGCTCTGGACCACTCGACCATGGAGGCTACATTGATTAAATGTTAAATTCTGTAGGTAGAGTTACAGATCCCGCTGCAGAAAACCGCAGCTTATTAGTTTTGAAACAGCTAGTTGAAAATGTCCACCATTGGCGACTCTCAAAGTCCACCTGTGACGTCATCCCTTTGTTAATAATCGCATTGGCTATACCATCTCTGTTAGCATGTTATTGGCGTTAATTAGATTCGTCTCGATCCAGGATTTCGGGGGATGCTTAATGGCATTTGAGTTCAGACGTCATTGGATTTGCAGGTCCTGTTTTTACGTCACAGGATTATCACCTGTTTTTGTCGAAATTGTATTATTTATAGCTTATGGTGCAAGGGTATTGAGAATTGCTTAATGGATTTCCATTAGAAACCAATCGCAAGATTTTTCTGAAAACTCATGTTAATTAAGCAATCCTTTTTATTCCAGGGAAACAATTTTTATCCGTGATTTTCTTATGTATATAAAATCGTTGAAATTTTAGCGTTTCAGCGTAAACGAACTCGACCTTATTCTGACAAATAAGTTGATTTATGTCATAAATATACCTATAGATGTCTATGTAAGGATATTAATACGACAGTTAAAAGTACATTATACTAGTAATAATAAAATATCTTTGACCATATAATTATCAGCTAAATGATGTTCTCAAATGAAGGGTAATTTCTGGTCTGTCTGAAGCACATTTCGGTAATATCGACTAAGGTGGATAACTAGTTTGAGGTCTCAGTCGCTCACGTGCTTAACCAATTAATTAGTATGCGTTTAATCTATGTCTAATCATGTCTTGGTTAGGTTACAAATGCATGGAATGCAACGTTTCAATCGCAAAATGTTTCTGAGTAAAATTCCTCCCATCGATAATCTTCAATGGTAAGAATCTTTCTGGTAATAGACAGCCTTATACAGAATTTTAATTTTTTATCATACAAATATGTTTATTTTATAAAAAGCTAGTTTGAACTGTTTCATACGTAGTAATGTATTTAAAAAATGTAAAAAATCTGTCATTTCTTCCTTATTGCTCGTTTTTTACGTAATACCATATATGTTATATAATTCTGTGCAGTGTAATCCTATATTAAAAAAAAATTTGATGATGTTTCTTTCAAGTAGTCTTTGACTTAGAATTATGTATAAAGTGTTTGAAAAAATCTATGCTGAACAAAGAAATTTGACTTTCAACTAGAGTCGTTTTCCAATAAAACAGCTCTAAAATTTGAAGAACCCCCAGTCCGAATTCAAAAGCAGAATTTAAGACAACTTCAATTTTTCTCTCCGCAGCCGAACCAAAAAAGCTATCTTCAATCCGTGGTTCCTAGCAACCAATGGGAGTCCTTTTGCTTAAACTGGGATGTAGGAAGGTCCGGTACGAGTATGTCACACCACCGGAGTAGACCTGTTCTGTGGAAAATGAAACCAATTAAGGCACTGGTTCAAGTCACGAGAGGTGATTTTGTTTACAAATAATAATATACTTGCTTGCCTTACGTTTATTCTTGCTTGCTTGCTTATCGTGCAGATTTCGAGGTTAACCTACTACAGGATCTCTAGTGGCAGAATGTTATAATAATTGGTGTTTATTGAAGCTTCAATTCGAAATTGAATATTTACACTCGCAAAAGTTTTTTTAAAGTTATATTTGATGATTCAAAGTCTCACTATTGATATTTCAGAGATGTAGATATTGATGTTGATTTTTGTGAGAGCGAAGACCAGTCATCACCAGGATTTACATAGTACACATTGTATTATTTTATTTTTGAAATATACATGAATTTACATAAAACTGATTAATCCAAGTACTTTTAGTCATGGCTTCGGCGGCTATTAGTGCTTGCAACTGAATCGAAATATCAAGCACTCAATAAATAAAAACCACGGTAAATACCCCGTTTTAAATCTTAGTAGCATACTTTTGCACACATTAAAATTTACCGGACGTACGAAACGAATTAATATAAGTAGTTGTATTCTCCCACAGTTTAAAGTCATCAGTAACAGGACATATAAAATATGTCCCCACCGAGGGGCTCGAGCCTACCCTGAAATCAAGGTGAATAGGCCTTAGTCGACCACGTTGGCTCAGTGCGGGTTTGTCAACTTCACACACAACCTTTAAATTACTTCACAAGTGTGTGCAGGTTTCCTTACGATGATTTTCTTTACCGTGAAATCATCGAATAAACGTACATAATAATATGAATTCGAAAACCAGAAAAATAGTTCAAAGTGGTTAGAATTTATCGTGCAACCGTAAGTTTGTGCCTTGGGCGGTCGTCCGTCGGACATCCGGCGATCGCTTTCGGTATTGACTCCCTGTAAAACACCCCACATGTTCTCTTAATGAGAAACCTCGCTAAATTGAGTGTTAGAAATATCCGTCTTCATACGAGTATTACGTGGCGGAAGATATTTTGAGAATTTTATAAGTTCTATAGAACTTAAAAAGATATAGATATCTTTTAAGTTTTAGTTTGAAAGTATGGGTGGGTTTTTGGTAGAGGAGTTGGTTGAATTTCTTTAAGAGGATTTAAAAAAAATCTCGTTATGTTTAATAAATAAATCAATAACACTCGTCATTATAATAATTTTTTCAAAGGACATATTTTACAAAATGATGATACATATAGACTAAACATAACTTGGACTAAAATAAAAATATATAAATGTGACAAAATGTATTATTTTGTTTCTATATTTTTGATGTAGTTAGTACTCTCTTACGAAAAATCTATCAATGCATCCGTCAGTTAGTTCTTCTACCGCCTGAAAGCGGCCACAATTATTTTTCGTAATAATTATACTGGTTTCATTGAGGATTGAGGTTTTAAAAATTGATATTTTAAGCTTTTAAGCCATCAGTGAAAATTGCCATCTTAAGCTTTAAAACTTCCACAACATTGCTAGATCAACAGCCTGATTATTTTAAGTACTGTAACTTCTTTATTTACTGCCGTCTGATCTCAAACCAGACAATGATATTTTCTATTATTTATTTATTTATTTATTACTATTAAATGCATTATGGTAAGAGTATCAGACATCTGACATAACAAATAAGTATACAAACAAACAGACAGACGACCATAATTCCTCCCTCATATTATTCTAAGCATTTTGTGTCCAACTGACAATATCCCATGAAACATTTTGTTCATGTAACTATGTTAAGCTACTTGTCTCTGGGAGTTGCGCTATAGCATTTGTCGGCATTGTCCGTCTGTATATAACTGCACATACGTTCAACCCTAGCAATTGAAAGGGTGCTCGCTCCACTCACAATCACGTTCGCTGCAATAGTTTTCACTACACGCTAGGGTTGTAAAAATTGATATAGGCGAATTTCAATTTATAAAGTTTTAAACGACTGACTGAATGTAAAGTACGTGGCAAGTTAACGAATTTGATAAATTATCGTACCGTATTTTTCACCGTTAAGTTGGTCCCGGCTACTATCTACGGATGTAGTCGTAATAGGAGCCATGTCGGAAGCCTAAGGCTGCTCAACAATTCTGACACCAGGGTTTGTGAGGTAGATTAACCTCGAAACTCACTCGATAAGAAGAAGAAGACTATTGAACTATAGTAGTTAAACCCTCGACGGAAAATTGCTCAAAAACGTTTTTTTACTGAGCATCTCTTTTCAGTATTTGCATATCCGCCACTTACGCCTTGTATTATATTACTAGCTGTTTACTATTTGCCTTGCAGCTTGGCCTTTATATTACCTACAAATGAAAATCCAGATGGACCCACTAGTAGAACCTAGCGGTGGAACCACAAAACCTAAAGTTTGAACCTTCCCTTAATTTCTTTATTGTGTGAATTTTGAAAAAAATCTTAATCAGCAGGTGTTAAAGTCATAACAACTATCTGCGCGTCATATTTTACCAAATTCCGTTCAGTGCTTTGATTTATGCATATACACCTTACAATGCTGAACACGGAGTGAAACAAACATTAAAAATATGTAAAAAGCTTAACAGTTAACACATACAAGTAAAAGTTAGTGATTTTTTTCCGATGTTGCCAACCCTACCCTTCATTTAATGAAATTCTGTAAAAACTTCGCACCGTGATGAGTGCATTGTTTTGCTATAAACTGCTTTCAGTCTAATAGAATAAAATGTGAAAATGTTGCCTTTCAGACAGGCCCTAGAGTTAAATACATTCTTTTGTAAAAAAGAGAGTTAAGTAAAGAACGTAACAAACTAATTTAAACAAAACGTAAAGACGTAGGTAATTGTTTCATTATCTTCATGTAAAAATTATCAAGAAATACTTATTTCATTAGAAATATTTCTTTCAATAATGGTAAGTTACTTGAGCCGAGTATAGACAAGAATTTTAAGAAATTGGCTATTGACCTCCATACTATAATGTCTTTTATAAACATTCCGAACGTTTTTTACCCAGACGAGCCTTTTTTACGCGAACAAAACGGAATAGCCCCATAAAATATGACGATAATTTTTATAGCAATTACGATCGATATTATAAGGTGATTGTTTCAAATTGGCAATCAAAATTGATCATTATTTGATATTGGTTAAAAGTGTATTATGAGATACCTGCTATTTAAAATTAGTTGGTTATTATGATAGATAATATGAAGAAATAAAAACAATACTGATTGTATGTGATTGTGAGAAGTGATTTTTATAACTACTTATTAAGATTTAAAACGGGATATTTACCGTTTATTTGTTTGTCACAAAACAAATAAACAGTAAATATCCCGTTTTGAATTTTAAAAGTTCTGAAAACAACCGTGAAAGTTTTAAAAAGTATACTGATTTTTATTTCAAAATAAGATATAAGAGATGCTTATCATAGTACTTATAGTCGCGTAATAAAATACTGCAAGTACAGTTCTCCACATGTGGGTCACCCATAAACAACTTCATAACAGCGCTAAGCTACAATAAAGCATGTTTCTAAATTGCCGTAAAGGTAGCCGCATTCAGTCAGGGCGTCAGAAGCCTAGGAGCGCAATACGTAATGAAATTAATGTGTTAATCTTGGTAATTTATTCATTGCGCCAACCACCGCGCCTTGGGGCGAACGCGGTATACGTACAGCGAATACTTCTATACGACATTCAGATTTTATAGTAGGAGTAAGTTTGAAATTGGTTTTATTATAAAATGTACCTACGAGAAATAGAGTACGTATTTCGATTGATAGTTTAGCAATATGGCCGCCTACTGACTGCTTGTTTCTATTCAGAAACGTTATAGGTATTTCATACAAGTCCATACTAGTCTCAATTCAGAAAAAAATACTTCTCTATATTATTACTGGTGTCAACTTTATTGTAATCTGGACTCGTATGAAATATAACGTCTCTGTAAGCAAGAGGCATAGGTTCACATAAAAGGAAAGATAAAAAAAATGGTTTTATTACAGCACTTAGTTACATTAAAAAAGTATTTTTTTACAAATATAGCATGCGACATACCAAAAATACACTCTGAAAAAAAAGAGATGCCCTATAATTTTAGTGGCAAATAATTTGAAAAACACAAGACTGAAACGCGGACCTTTTTTAGATGCTTGTCTGATTATCGTATGGGTTTCGTAGTTAGTCTACTTCACAAAACCTGGCACAAGAAAAATAAAAATCTCAATGAAGAAAAATACATGTCATTGGGTGAGTTCAGTTGGAGCTTCCTTCTATGATGATGTAGCTTGTGTCATGAAAACTGCCTAATTTGAAATCAAAGAAAAACAAAATAAACCAAACTAGAGTAGGTACAACTAACTATAGTTTAAATTTAACAAGGGAACAAAAACTAACTTTGTAAATACCAAGACATGGCTCCTTTTAGATACTGAATAAAATTATCCATACCGTTATGTCTAAAACAAAGTCATCTATAAATATATCAAGGTTACTGTGGATACTAGTAAAAGTCGATTGCCCGAGACACCCCAAGACCTATTTTTCCGTGTCAATATGGACACGTAAATAAAGAGCGAAGCAGGGCCAGCCATAAGTAATGAGTCAATGAGTAACAGTGATGTAATGTTGATATAGTATAGGTGTAAGAATTGGGGTATATGGTCATAACAGGTATGAAATAATAGGTTTCTGTATTTCAGTTACTTATCATTTTTGCAATATTTGAGGTAATTAAATGTTTTTTACAACGTTACAAAAATGTAAAACATTTATTACTGGCATTTTTTTTCAAACGCTCAATTATTTTGCTGTTTTGTAACTATGCATTTCTTTTGTTTCATTCAATACTTGCTATTATGCATGCATGTAGTGGGTTCTACAAGGGACCGTTTACTTACGACTAACTTTGCATCATAATCAACAATTCAAAGTCAAATAAAATTGGCAACAGCACAACATTTTCTTTGAAAGCATAGAGCACGTTACAAAAAATATAAACGTTTTTGGGTCTGCTGTAAGATATTTCTTTAGAAATAAGCAGACCTGTTGTGTCGTCTCTCTACATGTGATTGTCCTTTGTATATTTATGTGTACAATAAACTGTAAAATAAATAAATAAATATCTAAGACAAGATTAAAAGTATTCAAAAGTAACAGATTGTTTTCACCGTTATACATCACTAGTAAGAGGGGTGGCGGCAAACGTATAGTGTAACAGTAGGGCAGGGCGCTAATTGATTGGCTGGGCGAGGCGTTGCTTCTGTCACTGGAGTGGACTCGCCACTTGCAACCATCTTGCACTCACCAAGGTTTACTAATCTTATTAGTTTTTCGGTGAAATGGGTTTCCTTTTGGCAGCCCTACGTAATGAGTGAGGAACTAGAGGGATGAAGCTCTAGTCTCAATAGTTCGGTCATTTTGTTCCGTGATCAAATTTTTCATGGTTCTGAAAGTAAACTGAAAACTGGTTGCCTGACAACTGAGACTAGAGAAGAACAATGTTGTGTGACAATGTGTTGCCTGTATCATTCCTGATTTCAGGAGATTTTAATTTATACTAAGAATTGTCGCTCTGAATAAATTAAAATTTATTGTAAAAGATAGACATTGTGAAAGTAATATGATTATGTTATAAAGTCAAAACATCCGTAAGACGAATTAATCATAAACAACACAAAAAAAAAACACGACCATCTACTAAATCAAGAACTTAATAAAGGCCACACTTTCCTGCCCCTACCCTTAATTACAAACTTAAATGCAAATCAGGTTGCGAAAAAAGTACAAGATTTTTTTTTCTAAACACACAATTTGTTACTTTTCATCGAAAGAGAAAAAATGTTGCGAAAAAGTTTTAAAGGCTACGTTTGTTGTCTAAAGTTGGATGATTAAGATTTTTCGGGTTCCGTTCGACATTAATTTCCTAAGGATTTTTCTTTGTGTTGTTTTTTCAACTTCAAAGGCTACCAAACTGTCTTATAAAACAGGATAGTTCTGTCAACTAAGTAACACTAAAACACATTAAAGTTTGATAATAGTGTCTGATTTATCAGATGAAACTTTATCAGACACGTGTCTCTCTTCTTCATTCTGTTTAGTAGATCAATCATAATTCATAAACAAACATTTCAAACCTACATATAATATTTCCATTATTTACTAGATCCTGTTTATATAGAAACACAATAGTATGTTCCTCTCCAGCCGCGTACGAAATGGGAGGTTCGTAACTAGTTACGATAGAAGAAAAAATACTCTTTGTACGATACCAGTTACTAACCAAAGTTCATCGCAAATAATGAATATCCAAAATTAAAAATATATATACTTTAAAAAGGTATGCAGAACTCAACATAATTATAAAAGTTCACGCTAGCCGTTCTGACAACGCAATGATGTCGAAAAATTTAGTAAACTTGGTCCGAGTACCGGCTACTAATTGCTTGAATAATTAGTACTTCACTCGAGAACCCCTAGTTCAGACCAACTTTTTGATGAGCACTCTCATATAATTTCGCCACTCATTATTATTTTTCTCTCGATTGGTCGATCGTTTAATAGCTTTTCGTATGATGAAATTATTATGATATTTCTTTATGGCCTCATAAAGCTTTGTCTATAAGCTCCTGTAAAATATTACAATACAATACAAATATACTTAATATTAGATGCAATGGTACAGTTTGAACAAAACTTATCTTTAATACAATTCTCATCTATAAATACTATAATGGATCAAAACTGTACTGTAATGGGTCTATTTTCTATCTAAATGACCCAAATAATTCGGTTTGGTCGACCTATATTTTAGGCTTAGGTCTTAAAGGTAAGCCCTAGGCTTAGTACGCTATGCACCTGTTTGGTAAGCTCGTTTAAAACGGCTCTGTGCCTACTGGATGCATTAGCTTCGGGGTCTAAGACGGTATTCTGAATCACGTTTTGCATAAACGTTTATGTAAGGCGGAAGAATATTTTTTTTTCCTAATCGAATCCACCTTTTTCAGAATCTTAAAATATAGATGCGTAATGTAGTGTGTGTATGTGTCTGTGTCTGTTTATAAGTCAAAAAGTTACGATTGTAATTTAAGGACCTAATTCCTCGTATTATGTAAAATGTGCTAACTAAGCGTCGCATTCTAGGTAAAGATGAAATTGATGCTTATTTTAATTAATCTTAACAGCTATGTATACGTTATATTATTTATTATTGGTAATAAAAAAGGTAATAAAATAGGGAAGTAAAGTTGCATACATGAATTAATTACTAATACAATCTGAAAAGTTTGTACTTTTATACGCTATATAAATAGTCGTTGTGTTTCGGTTGTATACCTACGTAAGCACGGTGTTTAGCTCAAACAATATATTTTTTATTTATTTATTATTACTAACTTATAAACTTAAAAAAATATATCGGTATTGACTTTCTTACTCAGCCATAAAAAGTACGTGGTTATTATGTCAAGTAAGAGATGATGATGATATTTAGACGAAATGTGTTTCGAAACGTAAACTACTCTTAGCTTTTAGAGTTTTAGCGTTGGACCTTCGCTCCAGTTCGCTCCAGTACGTAGATGGCTGGGAAAGGGATTGAGAAATACATTTTGGGTTTACCATTGTTAGTTAAACCCAAAATGTTAGTTTGAGGAAATCTCTGACGTGCGATGAAAACTGTATCTACCATGCAGGTATCGATATTCTTGCAAAAGCAATAATTTTATTAATGTCTTGCTAATTTATTAAACTGGATTCAACTTAAGATTGGTTAAAAGATTTAAAAAAATTTAGCTACGTACTCAAAGCACATTTTTTTACTAACCAAAATATTATGTGTACAATAAAGTTATTTATTGTACGTTTTAGGTCGTACTTATATTATTATATAGGTATAATAAAAATGAATCTCCAAAATGTATCTGTGTCTCTTACTTGAATATTCTTTCGTGTCTGTTATCCATTCGATATTTCACTAAATTTTGTTTAATAAAATGACTAAACAATTTGGTAAAGAAGAAGGTAAAAAGACGTAGGTGATGAGTAAAAAAAATTGTCCTCTACCGTAATTTCATAAATCCCTAGGAATTTCAAGAAATTCCTGATCTTTAATGGATTTTTTATTTTGGCTAATGATTTCTCAAATAAAATTATTATAATTCCTAGGAATTTGAAGAAACTCCAAATTTCTTTACTTCCCTGCGACATATCATTGTCAACCCCGAACATAAGCTGTAATATTCCAACAAACATAATATCGTCTTAAAAGCAGCCTACGATTATTATCGTTATACACTTTAACACATCCATTAAAAGATTAAGCAGGATTTTGAGATTACATAATATTGTCGTTGAAATGAGTCTGTTTGTTAGGTTAAGCGAGTTTTGTAGGTATAACTAGGTATGAGCTTATAATAAAAGTTAAAGATAATAATGATCATCGCAGCTTGCAGACGTCCACTGCTGGACTGCTGCCTCCCCCAAGGATCTCCTCAACGATCGGTCCCGCGCTGCCCGCATTCAGCGGCTTCCCGCCACCCTCACCAGATCGTCGGTCCACCTCGTGGGGGGCCTGCCCACAACACGTCTTCCGGCGCGCGGTCGCCATTCTAGAACCTTTCTGCCCCAACGGCCGTCGTCGGTTCTACGCGCAATGTGCCCAGCCCATTGTCACTTAAGCTTAGCGATTCTAAAGATAACAAATAATGATAAATAATAATGACAAAATATTTTTATTTTTAGCCAATGAATATGTAAGAGTTTTGACTAAATAATGGGTAATAGTACTTGGTTTATTATACAATACAATACAATACAATATTCTTTATTGACACCAAAAATAAACATTACAAAAGAAACATTTTAAACAAATACAAGAGTCAAAAGGCGGCCTTATTGCTAAGGTAGCAATCTCTACCAGGCAACCTTTATTGTATGTAAGCAGAAAACAATGGGCCCGATTCGATATACCTATTAGGTTCTGACTTAAATTTAATACCCATATGTCCCTTTCACGTTCTTAAGAACGAAAAGGGACAGGTAATTGCCAACCAACATTTAGAGACGTCAAACACCGATTTTACGCGTAATTTAGCAGGAATTTAAAAACATCCTGAGTAAATTAAGCTGAATTTGACAACAGCGCTGCTTAAAAAAAAATAAAAAAATCATTCATTCAAAATTAAATTCTTTCATCTCCCATCCTTTTCGATTCCCATATGAATGAAAGAGACCAACAACTTAAATTTAGAGATTTTAGCGGCCACGGCAGAATTGAGTCCAATGTTAGTTCAATTATCCCACTATATTTTCAAAAAGTTATGAAACACTCATTGATAAACTTTTGGTGCTTAGAATAAATAAGGTATTATCTTTAAACCTAAGGTACTGTTAAAAATAACAAAGAAGACAGACAATCAAGAATATTTATATTGTATTATTGTATTGTAAAATTCAGTTATTCTATTTCTACAGAAGCGAAAGAAATACTTAATTTTTTTTACTATGTTATAGAGTCCACACCAAAATAAAAAATGTAAAATTCGTTTTACCGACAGTAATTTCTAAATTCTTAATTTATTTTGACAAAAGCAATAATTCAATCACAAGAACTTCAAGGTAATTGAAAAATCGCTCTAAATACCCGATGTTTAGTCGATTCATCTTATTTAATCAAGCGGGAACACTCGAAGGGGATAGCAGGAAATTCTACAAGTATCGTAATAAAAGTTGTAAGGAGTTCGGGAAGCGAACTTGAACGTTCACTGCCCCAAATATTCAACAAATTTCATGCGGATCAATCTATAGTGCATACTATAGGCTCAATGTACTCGCTTTCAAGTTATGCCTGTTTTCGTGTGGATTGTGACTGGTATCAGAATTACTGACTTGCCTAGAGATTTGAAATTGAAATGAAATTGAAATTGAAATGAAATGAAATTGAAGTGGCTAGGGCTAGGGATAGTTTAGGGCTAGTGGATTTTCGATTTTCAGATTCATATGTACGGTTATTCGACGATCGTGAGGAAACCTGCACTCACCTGCAAAGTTATTCAAAGGTTGGGTGTGAGGTTGACCAACCCGCACTGGGCCAGCGTGGTCGACTTAGGCTTATTCACCCTGTCACGGTAGACTCGAGTCCCACTTCATTTTTCTGGACAGTATTTTTTTTGGACGAGGTGTTGCCTTGCCTTATATTTTCTATCTAATGAGTAGATTAAAAGAAGCTGATGATAAAAAACCGCTGTAATGTTTTAGTCCATTGAGAGTTAAAAAAAAAGAGAAAAGTACAAAAGATGCGATCCTGTAGAGTTTCTTCGGCGGGTTCTTCTCCACAGCAGCGCACACATTGCGCGAACCTGCCAGTTATTTTCAAACTGATATTCCATCGCCTCTTTTATATTGTTTGATCTCTTTTTCATTGCTTAGACTTGTACATTGTTTGAGACGAGAGCCGGTCTTGGTTTGAGCAAAGCTTTTAACTTCCGAAATGACGTCAATAAGTGTTCTGAGGGCATATAATGAAAAAAATTATTTTGAATTTTGAGTTTTGTTGGACAAAACTTGTAGAATTAAATGAAAATTATGAACAGCGCCAGAGTCAAGTTGATTTTTTCGACATAAGCACAGACTAATAAAAAAAGAAGAAAAAGCAGATGGTGTTCTTAAAAATAAAAAATTGAATTTGGAACAGATTCGTTGGCACGAACACGGAATGTGTCGAATGTATCGGACCACTATCGAACACTCGATTCTCTGGCTTGTTTGCGAAGCGCTCGAGCTCGTGGCGTCGGATAGCGTAGAATACAGACTGCTTAGAACCGTAGACGGTATTTGGAACACTAAAAATACAAAGTTTCAATAAATTTATTATTTTTTCAAGGGTAAGAAAATATAATCCTTCTAATATTATAAACGCGAAAGTTTGTAAGTATGAATGTATGTTTGTTACCCTTTCACGTAAAAACTACTGAATGGATTTTAATAAAACTTTACAGTAATATAGTTTATATATTAGAATAACACATAGACTACCTTTTACCGAGGGAAAATTCCTCATTTCTACGGTAAAAATTGTTAACGCGGGCGGAGCAGCGGGGAGAAAAGCTAGTATTTTTTTACGTTTGCACCTAGTGCTTTGTTTTTCTTGAAATTATTATAATATTTCGGTTCTCTTTTATTTAGCATATTGCCATGGATGGTATAAAGAGCCAATAAATGCTAATTTGAATATAAAGAAATGCCTTGAAAAAATACGACTTTAAATACGATACCTAAAAGAGTCTTGGATCTTTTATCTTTTATAATCCTAACTACATTATGAACCTGAACGTCAATATATTTCATCATCAAAGTAAAGAAGTGATACTTGGTTTTCATACACTACGCAAAACATCTGTATTGTTAGTTAGTCTGACGCCGAATAACGTTGGGACAGCGGCGTGTCGGCGACATGTTCTTTACACGACGTTTGGCAACCCCAATTCATGCCAGCCAGCACGCTAACCATTTTAAAAACTAAATAACATTGATAGTTTATGTTTTACTATACATATTTGGTTTATTTTTTTATAAAACTTCCTGAAATGAAATAAAATAATTCATTTTAACTTTTGGACATTTTACATTACATTTAGTGGCTAGTATATACTAGTAACACTCAATCTGGCACAAAGTATAACTAGTGCCATAAAAATATACTAAGAAGAATAGAATAAAGAAGTTAATATTTAAAGGTAGAGTTTGGGTTGCTTCTCGTAACATTGGTCGAAGGTTTTCGAAATCATTGCATGTAGTATTAGAATGGGCATCACTCAAAATTTTACAAGAAATGTGCAGGTTTAGACTGCCGCAGTCACTATAAAAAAGTTTTAGAGCCATTTGAATGGTATTATAATTTTTTTTATCGTTTCGTATTTAATAACAATTTTTGACTCGCAAAGAAGAAGAAGAAAAACAAAAAGATCCAATGAGTGTGCTGGCAGAAAAAATTAAAGGACATGCTCAATGGATCACATCAATTTTCCCAAAAAACCTTTTCACGGAAACAAGAAAAAATATTTGACCCGAATTAGGTTAGAGACTCTGGGGAAACCTGGTTCTTGTATCATTAAGGTTGTTTTGTGAGACCTAGAAATAAATATTTTGTATGGGAGTGTAAAATTTGTAGCCTTACTGAGAAAAGTTTCTTTTGGAAATTTATTTAAAACCATTAACTTTTAGGGTTTCCACAAGTTCATAAATACACAAGACGGAAAATTTCATTCAATTTTCACTTTAAAAAGTATTTCACTACAGTTCAAAACAATTTTGTTTTCTCCAAAAGTCTGTTCATTATGGCACGCCCTTTGAGACGAGCCTCAAACGCAGTCGTTCGAATATAATCCACTCTAATTACTCCCAAGTTTGCTAATAAAGCGATGGGCAAGTTCCTAGCCGTACTCCGGCAAGTTTAGAAAGGCTACAAGTCTATGTTACTTCGATACAGGGCTGAGAGGCTGTAAAATAATCGACATCGTACTGGCTGGCTATATGACATTGTATTCGACCGAACTCACTTGTTTTTTATTTCAATTGACTCATGCTTGTGTCGAACAATCAAGCTTCACCGGACTTACTCTCATTTGTCTTGGTAGTATTGTTATATGCTATAAAAGCGTCGGTGGCCAAGTGGCTAGGGCTATTGACTTCCATTCGGAAGTTCGCGAGTTCAAGCCTCGGTACGTAACAATATGTTTTCGTCGTAATTCATAGTATTATGTACGTTTATTCAACGCTCTTATTAAAAGTTGTGTGTGAAGTTGAACAACCACACTGGGCTAGCGTGTTCGAAATTCAAAATTCAAAAAGTTTTATTCGAAATAAGATTACACAAATCACTTTTCGACGTCTAATTTTAATGAAGTTACTAAGTTTTGCTCAAACCAAGGCTGACTCTTGTCTCACACTAATGAAGAATAAACTATTAAAATTCAAAGTGGCGATGTGACTAATGAGTTTGAACAGAACCACAGGAGAAAATAATAGTACTAACCCGTACAGAAAGGACACTCACCCCCCCGCGCCAAAATAAGTTTCCGCCCGATATAGCGCCCCACGCCCCGCACCCCGCAGGCGCCGCGGGACTCCGCCGGTGGTGGAGGGGGTGTTTTACATAGCGTCTAGCGCCATTGACTTGTAGTTGATATTAAAAAAAAAAGTAGCTTGTCAAAACGCGTTTTCTCTATGGAGTGACCGCCCAGTGACAGAACTAAGGTCTTTTCACCCTGATTACAGGGTTGGCTCGAGCTCGATATCGATACGTCTGTAATAGCGTAACTTAAAATGCTGAAAGGCAACCTTAAAGGATCACATGTGTATCTGTCCGTCTGTCACAATTACAGCTCATATTTACCGAAACTACTGCCGCGCTAGCATAAAAACCGTGACAAACTATATATCTCTTACCGAGCTGTCAAATACCATGACAAACCCGCCATATTGAAATATCCTCCAATAGGATAACAATATACGCACGACAAAACTACGACTGTCACACATAATCAGTCATGCTAGGGGACTGAACCGATGTTAGGCTTACTACGTAAGAAGCGACAGGCTCGAGAAGCTGTCAAACGCGACATAGTTACTAACTAGAAAACTATGTCGCGTTTGACAGCTTCGCGAGCTTGTCGCTTCTTACGTAGTAAGCCTACAGAGTTTTATTACTAAAACATACGAATTTAATTTATCTTACATAAAAAAATGTTTAATAAAAAGAATGAAAGTAGCATTCTAGCGGAATAACTACAAAACTGTATCCTTAAAATTATAGGCTATCATTTTTGTTCTGAGTAATATTAAATATTAGTTCTCATTCGTAGAAAATTTATTTCTTCTGAAATGAAACATAGGTAAAAAAAGTAGTAGTGACTATTGTATTTAATATTTAAATAGAAATTTTCCTTTTATGAAAAATACAAAATTCTTCTCAAACGTAACTTACTGCCGAATCCTGTCCACCCATTTCGGATAAAAAAGAAACTACGAAATAAAACAATTTCGCTCTGGAAAGTGTCGAAATAATGAAAATGAGCGAGCGCTTACTATTACAAAAGACCTTTGTTTCAGACTAGCTTTTGACACGTAGTTTTTCCTGCATAGTTTTTTAACTTTGTTTGTACAATCAGATAATTTATTAATGTAATCTATTGTAAAGCGCTAGAGGTCAGAATCAAAACTTATCCGAGATTACATTACGAATATACAGGAGCTAGCACATGCGGCTGGACATGTTGACCTTGAGAGTGGACGTATTCCGTAGCGGTAGGGGTGAATTTCGTAGTGTTAACGTCCAACTGCATTTGCTGGCTTCTGTACATTTAGCATGCAAAATTAAGTAACTACACATCGAGCTAGTTTCGCATAAATCGAAATGCATTCTTTTCTGTCTAACTACCCGCAAATAAAATGCACAAGTACGGTCACAAACAAATTAAATACGGCACGCTTCGCAATTTTATTCTGCTCCTTACTATAATGGTATAGAGTACAAAATGTATAGCTTGATCAGAGTGTACGCGATGACAACTCGGCGAACAACCGTCTACCATCACTCGACACGTGTTTACCTCAAAGCCAGGTATTATCAGGGGACTCTAGGTCTGAACAATGCTGGAACAGTAAATTCTGTGAATTCCAAAATCAAATAGGCTCTATAAATACGGTTGTGTGTTAAGCGTATAACTTGGTAAGCGGGAGAAGCTTAAATAACACTAAAATAGATAAAAAAAGGTCAAATTCTGCTATCATAACAAAAAGGGCGCCTCATGACTGATTTTCTCAAAATGAGGTATAACACCGTTATAATGTACCACGTTTTACTGCGAAAATTCTGAATAAAACGATGCTTTTAACAAATTTTGAAAAATATAGACCTAGTTTTCTTTCTTATTGAAGATGTCATTATAGGTATTCTTTTTTATATAATTTTGGTATTCTAATCAAATTAAATCAAAAGGTTTTTATACTAATCATTTTTTAACATCAAATCTAACGCTTAAAAGTTAATAATTTCTGACAGACATTTCAATTATTTTTTTTAACAAAGTTAATTTTAATAATCAAGTTAAGCTAAGCTTCAATAGACATAGCATGGTGCAATCCAAAGTGTTCGACTTAGCGAGCTCTTGATCTTACAATTTAAGTTACAAACTCGGGTTACAGAAAGTACTTGATATTTTTTTGTGTCACATGGATAATATCAGTATTTAAATAACAAACAAACACGAAGACAAACGGAAATCCCAGTTTTATTATAGCAGACGTTAGTTCGCGAAGAGTGTTACATAGTGAATGGGATATAATTGGAAAACGTCAGGCGCAAACGACATCCCGCGGCGTAGAGCGGATTAGGGTCCGCTGTCAAAACACCATTCCTTCCTAGCCGAGGCGGCTGGTGCGAAGAAAGAGATGAAGCGATCGTTCCTTTTCATTAAATTTTGATTCAATGTTTCACAAAACCATTTTTTTTTAATGGTCATCATCCTTTAAATCACAGATGTGGAGAAGAACGAGCGGAAAAAATACCCCATCGTATTGCATCTTTTCAAATATTCATACAATTTTCCATTGCTTTATTGAAGTTCGTAGATATGGGAAAGCCACGCTTTGCTTTAATTCAACTATATCGTGTGACATATCAAATTGTTGTCATTGTAACTACTATTTTAAACTGAAAAAAAGAAAAGAAGCGGAAATCCCAATTAAATCCGAAATAGATGGAAATAAAATTTAAGAAAGAAAAACAATAATTCTTTGACTAAACTTGCAGGAAAGTTAAAAGATAATCTTTTGTATTTGAAGTTCTAAAATACATTTTTTATTTATACTCCAAACTGAGATATTTCTAAATATTAGATTAATGTAAGTAAAAAAATTTTAAAAAAAACAGTCGTAATTTTAACTTAAATCGCCACCCGAAAAGGAAATTGTTAGGCTGAGTGGCCCTTTGCCAAGACTGCGACTAAAACTAGAAAATTACCGCGATTTTTATCATTTTAACGTCTTGTGCATAGAGCTTAAGTCTCTTTTAAAATTACGAATTTAAAGATTAAAAGGCCTTTTTAGTTCGGATTTATATTTGCAGCAATAGGCTGTAAAACCTTGGAAATTGTGACTTTCTTCTGAAATCATGTTCAATTTTAATTTCTAGTTGGGATTTGAAAACACTGACCTTTGAAATGCTTTAAATAAAAAAGAAGTCTTTAAAAAAATCGATTCATGATAAACAAACGATTGTCACTATTTTTAAATTCAATATTCTGAGTTTTAACGAAATTAGAAGGTAAAATAAAATGTACCATTAAGGGTAAAATTTAATACAGAACTTCAGTTAAAAGCAAAGAGCTACTATAAAGTGATACGGACAGTCGTCTTCGGTCTCAACAGATTGTTTTATTACGGTGACACAGCAAGATACAGTTTATTTGCAGATGGCAGTAATTAAAAATGTTAATTAGGGCCGTCCCAGTTTCTCTGCCAATTATAAAACTGTAAGACTCCGAAAATACGTTGTGAAATGGGAAAATATTTATGAAAATTAATATTATTTCTAAAGGTTCCATAGCGATGCGTTGGACGTTGATGTTAGTATTGCCACCAATTTTTTGAAGTATTTTTAAATGTAAAGCGCGACTAGACGAATAAAGATCCTTGCCATTTTGCGAAATTTAATATAAATTTGTTGCCAATATAAAAATATATACGTGGCGCCTCCCGAGCAGGTTTTTTATATCTTTAATAGTATTAACCCTTTAAATAAAATGAAGAAAATCTGAATGATAGTAATTATTTATTAGGTTCCTTTTAACGACATCGCAAGGCGAAGGAAAGAAATTGCGAAGAAAAACTCTAGTTTCTATACAAGGAATGGTTAATAATTTCCCGCTGACTCATTCTATAAACTAGAAGTTTCTAGATTTTTCTCATGGAAAACTTGCAAACTTGTAGTCACGACAACCTTTGAACAAAAGGACCCGACAAAGAGAAGTTGGGTGTAAAAAGTCAGCGCATTATAAAGCTCTGAACTTCATTGCCCTAACTGAGTGTGAGTGAGAAGGAAAATAGTTTGTTGTCCTGAAAATAGGCACCCAAGCAACTTATTTTCTTTAAGACCAGTATATTTTTTGTTTAACATTAAATATGTATTTTTGTAAGTTGGCTATCTATCGCTGTACGACCTTAAGCCTTAATATGCTGGGGAAACATTGTGTGGTTTGCGGAAAATTGTTTTGCCACAATGATGCCTCGTAGTAAAATATGCTGCCGTATGCCGCAAATATATTCTATTTGTAACATAACAAAATAATTCCGCCGCACAATGTTGCTCTAGTACAATTATGGCTTTACAAAAAGTTTTTATTTTTACTTTGTGCTAATAATTAGTCTAACCTAACTTACGAGCATGTTACGTAAAGCATACGTTTTAACCCCCGACAAAAAAGAGTGGTGTTATAAGTTTGACGTGTGTGTCTGTCTGTCTGTGGCACCTAGTTGGGCTGATAACATTACGTCTTTCGGCGCGCAGTCGCCATTCAAGAACCTTTTGCTCCAATGGCCGTCTGTTCTACGTTGGGCTAAATCAGTGTCTCTGGTTAGTTTTTGGATCTCTTCATACCTACATCAAAATACTTGTAATATAGATTTGATTGTTTGTTTGTTTGCATTGAACAGGCTTCGAAACTACTGAACCGATTTTAATAAAACTTGGTGAAAAGATAGAACGTATCATGGAGACTAACATAGGCTACCTTTTACCGCAGGAAAATTTCTCATTCCCACGGGAAAAACTGTTGTAGCGGGCGGAGCCGCGAGGGAAAAAAACTAGTAGTTCAATATTTAAAGTCAGTTTTTATATTACTTCCTAATCAAACATACCAACACAAAGACGTAATTTATTAAGTTTTAATTGTCTTCCATTTTGTTGGACTTGGCAACAAAATTATTTCATTAACAAAGTTTGATTTGTTTACCTTCAGTTTCATAGAGTCAAATTTTCTAAATATTGTAATAAGCACACAAAGACTCAAACCTTTGGAAGCTTTTGAATCAAAGTGCTTAAAAGATATGTTATTTTTATTTTGCTATGTTTTGTAATATATGATAGGTATGTCCAAAATTACATTAACAAGTACACACACAAAACATAACAAAAACTGCACCTTTTTAACAAAGAGTTAAAAATCTTTAACACCAACTTAATTTCATTGAAATCCTTTGAGAAGTTTACAAGAAAAAAAAAAGTCTTTGTAATTTTTCGAATACTAAAAGTACTATTTACAAGTTTTTTGTACAAAGCTAAAATCTTGCCAACACATAATACCGAAAAAATAATTAAAATTTGGAATGATTCCAAATTCAATCTAACGAATCAAATTAACGAGGGCTTGTCAATTCGAAAGGCATTAGCCTGTTCATTTCATCAAACATGAAACCCGAATGCCAACTAATTTGAATCACGACGGTACATAATTAATTACTTGAAATCGAAACAAGGTTTGGGCTTAAATTATTGTCCCTCACATAGGACACGTTGGATCCAAAAATGCGAACTAAACAAATATTTTAAACTTACAACTAAGCATGAGCAAATCGTTTCAAAAGATTATTACAATAAAATAAGATAGAAAAGTAAAGCGAAAGTATTTACATTATAAACGAATCGTGGCACAAATTTGAAACTCATCGTTTGACTACTTACCATGTAGCTCATTAAAGTAGTGTGCGTGTAGTAGTGTGTAGTTTATAGTGTCTACATATTCTTTTAATATTATAAACTAGCGACCCGCCCCGGCTCCGCACGGGAAAATGGTTATTGTGGGTTATCCTTAAGTACATTATGCATGTATTATACATATAAACCTTCCTCTTGAATCACTCTATCTATTAAAAAAACCGCATCAAAATCCGTTGCGTAGTTTTAAAGATTTAAGCATACAAAGGGAGGGACATATGGAGGGACATAGGGACAGAGAAAGCGACTTTATTTTATACTATGTAGTGAAGAGTAATATTTTAGTGATTACTTTATCTAAAGATATTTTGATATTATAAATACGAAAGAAACTTCTGTCGGTCTGTTTGTTTCTTTCACGCCAAAACCACTACTGAGCCAATTTTGATGAAACTTGGTACTTGCAGAGATGAAAGGAATGATGAATGGTTTTTCCCAAGGGAAAAACTATTAACGCGGGCGGAGCCGAGGGGTGAAAAACTAGTTCATGAATATGATAAACACCTTTTAGCAACTACAAGTAATACTATGTTAGCGAGTGAACGCAACGAATAAAAAGTTAAAAGTTGAAACTAGGCTTAATTAAAACTATTTGCAAAAAAGTTATCAAATTTTTTAGTACCTAGCATATGTTTAATCAAATAAGCATTTATATATAGGTGAACATCAGTCTATAAAATTTGTTTTCCGAATACCTACATTTCAATTTTAGTCTTAAGGCTGCCACACATCGGATGCGTCTGCAGCACGACGCGTTGCGTCTGCAGCACCGCGCAACAGAGGCCGTTCACACAGTATCGCAGACGCATGCAGCAGCGCGGTGTCAGTGTCAACAGGAAATCTCGTGTAATACAAACATACAACGTTTACGTCCGCCTTTGCGCGTGCGACGTTCCCGTTCCGCTGCCGCGCGCGCCAATTCGGTCACAAATATAAAGGAAAATGAACTAAAATACACGATATTTTTTACGCAACTGACATCTATTGATTTGTAACCATGGTAACCCATGTCAGTTTGTGTTGTGTTCGTGCCGTGCGTCTGCTGCACGCAGACGTGCTGCATTGCGTCTGCGACACTTTCAGTGTGAACGTCGTATTTCAGGTTAATACATTACAGATCGTGTCGCACGCAGATGCAACGCAATGCGTATCCGGTGTGTGGCAGCCTTTATAGGTTGCCAGCATTATGAAATCGAACTTCTGTCAAAATTTTGTCTCCGTTGACACTAATGGGAAGTACAGACAGGAAATTGGATTCATTTGTCCGCAGCCGCCCTTTGACCGACCTCAAAGTCGGCGTCCAACATTACAGACACTGCTGATAAGTCTCCAAAGTCACACTCTAAACTTAAATTTATGTTGCGGTCTTTTTCATTCGTAGGTATAATAATTAAAAAGGACGAAAGATGAATGAATCTAATTATTCATCATCTCAGCCAAAAGACGTCCACTGCTGGACAAAGGCCTCCCCCAAGGATCTCAACAATGATCGGTCCTGCGCTGCCCGCATCCAGTGGCTTCCCGGGACCCTCACTAGATACGTCTTCCATCGCGCGGCCGCCAATCAAAAACCTTTTTGCTCCAACGGCCGTCGGTTCTACGCGCAATGTGCCCAGCCCATTGCCACTTAAGTTAAGCGATTCTTTGGGCTGTGTCGGTGACTCTGGTTCGCTTGCGGATCTCATCATTCCTTATTCGAATCTAATTGTTAATAAATTATATTTGCACCTTTGACGAATAAAATCTAAAATCTCGTGTCACATAAGTGGAAAAAGCGCGCTTCGCGATCTCTTGTACTTTTCAACCCTGACACTGGCGGAATTGTCACTAACAATAGAAGCCATTCCTTATAAATATTGAATTGAAGTCAGATGTTTTCGCATGCACCCTTAATTGATTATATCCTGTCCCATTATGTTATTAAAAAAAAAACATTTCAAACAATGTCCATATTTATTTTTATAATTCAATTTATTTTAAAATTTTAATTTATTTTTATAATTAAATGTACAGTTGGCTGCACAATACTAATATTGAAAAAAAAAAACAACCATACATTTCTTTCATAATTGGTACCAACCAGTAAATTTACTTAGATAAACAGAAAATTACAGAGTACAAGAAACCTAAACAAATTATTTTATATACCTATCTTACAAAGGCCTTGGGGGAGGCCTTTGTCCAGCAGTGGACGTCTTTCGGCTGAGATGATGATGATGATGATGATCTTACAAAATCAATACACCTTAACGAGTTGTCAATAAGGTTCAATTTGTTTACCTGAAAGGCTTTAATAGATACTCTTGAATAATCTCAATCAAGGTTCCATCTCTTTTACATGATTACAGTGGCTGAATGTGATTATTGGCCACCAGGGGGCGTAATCATCGTTCAAACTGAACTAACCGGTATGTTATACCGGTTAACCGGTATGAGTCCCTCGGGCGGCGTATGACATACGGTTACAGGTAGAGGGTTTGTATGTAAAGACATAGGGTACAGTAGAGAGCATGCGCAGCTGAACACTTCCAACTGTTCTATGTCTGTTGAGTATTTGCAGTGTGAACTTACATTGCTCTGGATTGTACTTACAAATTAAAGGGTTCTGTCTGTTCTGTTGTAGTGTAAAAAAACAGTCTATATTTAAGTAAAAATTAATCCGTAGATTGAATGATTGGATTAATAATACTATTGAAATAATGGTTTGATTAAATCTATACTTATTTATGTGTAATAATGTGTATTTTTAGCGAGAATATCTAAAGAGAAGAAAGCACATTGGTTATATAAACTCGATAAAATTAAATTTAACTTTTCAAAAGCATATTTTTTAAATGTATTTTTCTTTAAACTTTGTATTAAAGCCCGACTAGAAAAATTAAAATCCTCACCCATTGCAGAATTTCGACAAAACCAATGTTATAATAGAAATCATAAACATATACACATGACATGACGCCCATAGAGTAGGCTTTTATTATTTTTCTGAATTTTATTTCGAATTAAAGATTATTTTTGAAAGTTTTCTTTTTTGAAAATATTTTTTTCTCACCACGGTATAATAAAAATATTAACAACTCTATCGGTAAAACAATAGGTACTTTACAGAGATGTTAAATAATTACAAAATCTGAAACAGGTTAATTTCCCGAACTAATAGCGAAGCTAACGCAATCACCGCTTAAATCTAAACTACGGAGGTTAAACGGGAGTATTCCCTAGGGAGGGCCGGTGCTTATGACAAACCAAAAACAACCTAATAGCATTGATTTTAGACATAAATTTGTAAACCATATGAATTTCTGCTGGCATAGAAAACAGGTTTGTGAAAAAGAAAACTAAAAAGTTTTTTTTTATGTTATGACTATCTGTGGCTCTTTTTTCTCAATTTACAATCTGTGTTGGCTATTTCGACAAAATGATTATGCGCTTTAATCTATACAATAAAACTGTAGAGGTTGAAAATCTCTACATAGAAAAAAATGCTAAAAACCGAGTCAGGTGGATGTAAAAAGTGTTATAGAACATGTCCAGATATTCTTTTTTTTTTTTTAATTTTCTATTTGTCTGTTTGTGCGGGCTTATCTAAGAAACTTTGCATGGTGGTCAACAGACCAATAATATAATCTAAGATAGTTTTTACCGCGGTAAAATTTGTCATTCCTACGGGAATACCTATGGACGGAAAAATAAAAAGAAACAGCGGGTTTAGCCGCGGTCAGACAGCTAGTATTTGTATGTAATAATCTTATATATAAAATTCTCGTGTCACAGTGTTCGATTCCATACTCCTCCGAAACGGCTAGACCGATCCTCATGAAATTTTGTGAGCGTATTCAGTAGGTCTGAGAATCGGCCAACATCTATTTTTCATCCCCAAAAAAAAAAAAAAACAAATAAAAAAAAACAACGCGGGCGTAGCCGTGGGCGGACAGCTAGTATAACTATATAAAGGTAGACTTCAATAAATTTCAGCTAACTTACGTAGACAACATCTATCAAAAAGCTCATATTGCCTATATAAGGTTGCCTGGAAGAAATTGCTACTTAGCAATAAGGCCGCCTACATGTACACTTTCTTTATATTTTTTCGTGAATTTAACTGTTCTGTTTTATTCTGGTGTGCAATAAAGTATATTCTATTCTATTCTATTCTATTCATATTAAAATGACTTCTTGTTACATACTGCCACTTTCAGTTATTTTACCTGCATCTGCATTTTGAAGACATCCACGTACTGGCATGACTTACCTGAAAAAAAAGTACTGGTTAAAATTTACCTGTTTATACTTTTTAGTAAAATTAATAACTTTTGTTGACTATGTAACTTCATCTGCGTAGTCGTCCATCTATTTATATAATAAAACTGTAAAGGTCAAAAATCTCTACATAGAAAAAAATCTATACTATAATAAAACTGAAGAATCGCCGTGTCTGTACATTGATTTGTTTTTCAAAAAACTGACTGTAGGTGATAAAAGGAGTGTAGCTGAATACAAAAATACAAGTTTTGAAAAAAAAATCCGTCTGTCTGTCTGTCAGTTTGTACACGCTAATCTCTAGAACCGTTGGACCGATTTCAATCAAGTTTTGCATAGTGGTACCGTATATCCCCTGTAAATAAATAAGTAAATAAAAATGGAAAAACAACGCGGGCGTAGCCGTGGGTGGACAGCTAGTTTACCATAAGTGTTTTTGCTCCTTGCCTGACCCAGCAATCTCGCAATCTTACGAACGCCGTATTAAGCCGCGATGCCTGGAGGACTCCAGCCTAATTACATCACGTACTGGGGATTTCCCCAAGTTTCAACTAAGCCTGCTTACATGAAGCTCGCAAACACCACGCTTTCTTTCAAAAATATGCGTTAAGCCTCCCACCATCTGTGTGTAAGCTGGGGGATTACGTCAAAATGGCGGCTTTGAATTTTGTTTTATTTTTAATGTTTTTGAACTGTTGTTCTTCATTTGGACGGCCTTGTAGCCTAGTTGGTAGTACGTCTGCTTTCAAAGCACAGGGTCGCGGGTTCGAATCCCGCCCAGGGCAAACATTCGTGTGACGAGCACTTGTGTTTACGTTGTGTCTGGATGTTGTATAGTTATATATGAATGTACATCGGTTGTCTGATACCCATAGTACAGGCTCTGCTTAGTTTAAGGTCAGATGAGCGTGTGTGAGATTTCCCCACATATTTTTTATTTACTAGTTTTCCACCCCGCAGTTTCGCCCGGGCTAATAGATTACTTTTTACCGCGGGAAAATACTTCATTCCCATAGGAAAAACTGTTAAAGCGGGCGGAGCCACGAGGCGGAAAGCTAGTAATAATTATAATATAGTATTTACAATGCATGTGCTCGAAAAGGAGCGTTTTCTAAGCAGCCAAACAGTGCGGAAAGTACCACTTTTCCGCACTAGTGCTTTTTACTTTTCAGTTTTTTTTTTAATTTTTGCTCAGTCTGTTATTGAGCCAGTCAACCTAACATTTCAGTATTTGAGATATTTTTATTACCAATTGTTACTAATATAAAGGGAACAATAAAAATAACAATTCAATAAACGCGTTTATAATTAGTATAATTACTTTAGAAATTGATTTTTATTGATAAATTACGTTCAAATATTAATTAAAAATTTGCGTGGCTGAATAAATTTTACTCATTGCCTTATTGCGATTCGACAGCTTTGCACATGCGCAGTAGATGTTTTTTTCAGCGCGAATGTGTTTTGTTTATGAAGCCCGTCATTTTATACGACTTTTTAATATAACTGTTTTTTTTTTCTTGCACAATGCATTGTAAAATCTTGTATGATACACGTGCGAAAGATGATTTCCGACTCGTGTCGGCTTATACACTCGCTCGCTTTGCTCGCTCGTGAATAAAATGACACTCATCGGAAATCACATACTTTCCACACTAGTATCATAAATAACTATTGTTTGTGAGGTCTTAGGTTAACCTCGAAACCCACACAATAAGCAAGCATTATTTAACACAATGAATAGCTTGTACGTTTTTATCTCCGTAATGTATTATATTTTCGCAAACTACCTATTATCCTATTTATTACTTATTTTTGTATGCGGCAAAACAATACTTAATCAGCCAAAAGCTTTAGGTACCCACTCTTGCATGCTGTAGGGTGTCGACAAATTTCTATTACCTGAGATAAAGGACTGTACAGATTGTAGCTTTTGTTTAAAAAATTAATAATATTTTAAGTTGAGTTCTTCTGCTCTCCTTTGCTCCTAGCACTTACGTGTAAAAGTAGTAAAAGTCACCGACCGACCTATTTTAAAATTTAAAAAAGTTCTGACGTGCCATAATATAACATTATTAGATATTATGTAATGACCAAGGATAACATCCTTGGTAATGAGGTCATTGTATGTAATGAATGAGGTACAGGTGTATCTACTACTTCACGACATTAACACATTTTTTTATTTTGGATAATAAGTTAAGGAGCATTTTATCATAATCAGAGTACTTAGTTGTTATTAGTCTTATTAACTGAAATTATATACACAAAATAAAATACGCCTATCCATTGAAACGTTTTTTTTTACTAATGGGATGTTAAAAAAAACTTAGTATAACGTTAACAATAATACTTATGTAAACAGAATTATTGATCTGATATCTTTTTTTACGTCGTACTCGTACCTACAAATTAAATAAGTAGTAAACAAAACGCTCCCGCTCATTGCCATCTGTAAAACATTTCACATTTCTCAGAAACCGCTTTGATTGCCGCGAAATAAAGGAAAAAATACGTCAAAGAAATTCGCTGAAACCAGTATGTATGTTGCCTAACAAAACATGCATTTCCGAGGTTTCACCGAACAACCACTTTACAAATTGAGTGCAGTAAAGAATTTCTAAGAGACGACGAGGAATAGGGAGCGATGAAACCCATACTTATTGCGTCTGGGTAATACGGGTGACATGATTATTCACGTCACTCCGCCGAGATTACCTCGTTCATAAAAGATGGTTTGTATTACGAGCGATGAGGTTTTAACAGTTTTTAAAGGTAAAAGGCTTCGTGCAAAATGAGATTAGACAGAATGTGAAATATGCGTACATTAGAAAGACGTGCAATGGAAAATAGTACTGACGTCTTAACCACTTTTCTTGCATTGATCGTTTTCATATGATTTTTGTTTTGATTTACAACACTATTATATCGTTAACAGTTCAAAATTGCCGCAAACAGTCTACGAGCTAGTGTTATTTACAGGACACACACTTTTTACAACCTATCAAGACATTTCAAACGTATTAACCATTTCATCATCATACCTGGAATGTCTCAAGCAAATAATTTAATAGCTGTCTATAATCATCCAAAATCTGACAATCACCTTCTTTAAACTAATCTAAAATTGTATTTTAATCGAATTATACAAGAATTTATTGAAAACGAGAAACTAAGCAGAAGAACAACCATTAGAAAAGCAAACACTCTAAAAACAAAATGGCGATTCAAGATTCTGAAAATAAAAGTGGCCCCGATTCTGAAGAGCATTCGCAAAATTCATTAGGGAACGTTCGTTGGTCGCACTCACCGTGGGTTTGAATAAAATATGCGATGAGAATAAAAGCACGCCTTTTTATCTATTAAACGCATTTGCTGGTACAAATCTTCGCTCTCTCGCGGGCGACAGCGGAGTTTTGATGAATCGCATCTCAGTTTTGGAGTGAGTAGTAATCTGCTTGAAGTTTGTACTATAAGCATCAGATTTAGTATTTTAAAGGTAGGGAAGAAGGTAGATTAACCTCGAAACGCACTCGATAAGCAAGCAAGCTAGTATTAAAAAAAATACTTTATGAATCTGCAAAAGATAAAACCAATGATTCTGTATAATAGATGTCTCAAAATATTTCCCCAGAGACCAGTTCTCTGTTGAATGCAACCATTGACTTTCAGCCTTTGCGCGACTAATGTCCATAGCAACCATCTTTAGATCGTCCGCCCGTTATATAAAAGACCTGCCAAATAAAACAATCACGACACGGCTTAAGTTAATGTATTACTTTACCATTTTGTGAAATAGTCATACTTCAATATCTGGTCGACGTTATTTTACTTCTTCTTCTTCTATCTTATGTTTGTTTATATTACTGTCTTGTTCTAGATGCAACAAGTTGAATCATCGATATTTAATACTACACATTCAAAGCATTTTTCTTCCACAAATATATTCTAACACACATACATTTCCTACTTCCTCCCATTTTCCTTACTTAGCTCCCGCTATCCGCCGCCGATTACGCCACAAACCCTGAAGCAAATGGCGGCTTCCAGCGCTTGCACCGACTACATTACATTACATTACCCACCATCTTTATACTGCACAATACGGCTATCAGTACTCGAGCAGCAATGATTGTTAGACAAGAAAATCCCTGGAGTGTCTCTAGAAAGCAGAACAACCCAGACTTTGTAAGGTTTAGTTGTTTTTGACTTTAAAGCCAGGATTTAAGATCCGTTTTACGACAAAACTTGAGGGCGGTCTTAAAATAGTTAGGAGACTTGATGCAAGTTTGTTTAGTAAATAATTGGTGGTCACGGTATATGAGGGGAGTAAGAATAATCTTTGTAACATTTTGTAGCCAATGCTAAGTGGCCTTTTGATTATGAAACAGGAATTAAATATTTTGTAAATCTTGAAGAGAACTCCAAGTACCTATACTAAAAAATAAGAGATAAGTAAAAAATAAGTTTATTTCGCGAATTTCGGTGGAATTTACCCACCTCCTTTGTTTTTTTTTTCTTTAAAAAAAAAAAAAATCGCCTTACTAGCGTTAGATATAGATAATTGTGGCGTTTATGAGATACAATATTAAGTGATTAAATACCTAACTCCAATGATTATGAAATTATGTTTCTTAGCACGTTGAACGCCAGACAAAAAATCATATTTAGTCCAGGGGGCCGCGTCGGACACCGTGTGTCCGCATAGTCCCGATCACTACAAAACCGTCTAGGCGGCCGACGGACACCGATTCCACTGTTTTTAATATGGCAAATGACCCGTGCGGCCTCACAGTACAACCTTTTGGCACAAAAAAAACAAAAGGACTTAGAAATTATAGGCTTTTCAATAATTTGTTTTCAAAAATGTTGTATGTACCTACATAAAGTAAGTATTAAATCGTTTAACTGAGTGATTTTATACTCAATTATAGGCATTAATAGTTTACCTTTTTTAAAACACTTTCTAATCGTTACAATTATAGTCTTTTTCCGTCAATTACGTATCCAATAAGAAATGGGTTCAGTAGGTAATATTTTTACAATAAAGGTACATTATAGCGAAAATATTAACGTTTCCCTTCCGTTTCGGCCTAATAAGGCAATATAAATGTGAAAGTGTGTGTATTTGTATGTATGTACGTATGTATATATAATATTTGGGGTGGCCGACAGTGTGACCCGCGCGGCGTCCGCGTAAGGAAAGCAGGTAGGACGTTCTCGCAGGCCGCGACGGACACTGGTGTCTGCCATTTGACATCTCAGAAAATAATAGTTATATCGCGGTTTCCGTAAAATGCCTATTATTTTAAAGTTATTTCCTAACAATATTTGCAAAAAAACACTCCAACAATTTTTGAACGATTCGTGATAAATTGGTGCGGCCCCAGGGGAACGTATACTGTCGGACACATGGTGACCGTTATGGCGTTCAACGTGTTAGAGTACGAAGAAATAACAAAAACATAACTCTTTTGACTTGTTAAAAGTCCCTTTTTTCCATCATACTCCGTTGAAGAATTTAATCATGCAAGTATATAATCGCACAAAGCCGATGAAAGCTCAAAAATATCAACCAGAAACTAATATTATAATGGATCGCATCAATACAACAAATCTATATCTCATTACAACGTACAGTAGGCAGCACATGCGGCTGGACATATTGACCTTCAGAGCGCCCGTATTAAGTAGCGGTTGGGGTGAATTTCGTAGTGCGAATGTCCAACCGCATGTGCTGGCTTCTATATATTGCTCTTTATTGCCGGTCTAAAGGAACATGCCTATTTGTCGTAATGAATAATGGTCTAACAAAGGCAACCTAAAGCAAAATGAGCCCATTGTTATACAACAATTTGTAATATCCAACCAGATCAAATGCAAAATCGCTTCGGGGCAGTCCATCTCACAAATTAAATAAAACATTATTGCAATGATTCTAACAAACAAAAAACAATCATATTATTACTCGCTTAGAGTATAAATAGAAAAAAATTTGGGAGATTACTCGATACAATAGATATAATATTTGATTGCAAGATCTCTCTCCGGCCACATTGGCAACTGATATTCGCAACCAGTTGCCAAAGAAGAAAAGATGTTCTTGTTACTCAACTAGTTGCCAAAAACGATAGTCTATTCTTTTTTAGTACAAGAGTTTTATTAAGTTTAAAGCAACTTAAGCACAAGCTTAAGGCAGAGCGTGTCGGTGACCAAGTGGTTATAGCCGTTGACTTCCATTCGGAAGTCATGGGTTACCATTGTGTATTCGATTTACGAATTTATATTAATTACGTATGTAGGTTTAAAAGTCTTCGTGGTCGAGTGGTCAAAAGATCGCCTGACGTTACGGAGATTCCAGGTTCGAATCCCGGTGAGGCCTCGTCGAACAAATATCACTTTGTGACAATTTTATCAGTTTGTTAAGGACATCACACACTGAATCACCAGATTATCTGAAAAGAAAGATGATTGCGTGCTTCGGAAGGCACGTAAAGTAGTCCCGGCTACTATCTACGGATGTAGTCGTTATTAGAGCCATGTCGGAAGTCTAAGGCGGTTCTATAATTCCGGCACCAGGGTTTGTGAGGTAGGTTAGCCTCAAAAGCCACACGATAAGCAAGCAAGCAAGTATGATGGAAAACATCGTGACGAAACTTATGTGTGAAGTTAATCAACCCACACTGGGCCAACGTGGTCGACTAAGGCCTATTCACCCCGATCAAAGGATAGGCTCGAGCTCCTCGGTACGGAAATAATCAAGTACAAAATTATCACACAAATCAAAATAGATAGATTCGAGTAATAGCTTTCGCAGTCACTATAAGCCCGTTTAAATGTCTCAAATCAAACTAGATGATGAAAACAAAATATCCAGTCCACAGACGTCTAATCCAGACCAACAAAAAATTCCCCACACTTCAGATCTCAAAAGAATCCAAGCTCAAATTCTCTCTAAAACAGCGACACCAACTAAACTCTTATCTCTTTAAACAAGCTCTTCCTTTTACTCTTTAATTTCATTATTGTCGCGCGGTGCCTCGAAAAGAATGGCTTTCCTCAGCCGTGGTCGGCCGCGAGTAATTCCAAACATTAATTTTCTTAATGGAGTAAGGCTTCCGTTAAGCTGTGTGACAGAGAGCGAGTGTCGACTCGCGAGGTGTCTCGGTGCGTAAACTGACTGTTGCTTCGGCTAGTGTTCCAAACGAACTTGCTTTCTATCGATATTCCAAGTTCGAAAAAGGTTGCTGGCTGGAAAACATTGAAATTAAAATTCTGACGTTTTTTGTTCGAATCATAATTATAGCGCAAGGACGATAGCACTAATAACATCCTTGTTATAGCGAAGCGCGCAAATTTTTCTTGCTCTTAGATAGGTACATAATTATATTCTTCAACCTTTGTCTATGACCTAATTTTTAAAAATGTTTGCTAAGTTCTGGGCTAGGGAAAAGAAACAAATTAGTGTTGAAATAACTTCAAGGCAAAAAATATTTTTATTCAATCGTCCTATTCTATAATTATTTTCAAAACGGAAAATGAATATACTCGTAATTCCTTCAAAAACTTAAAATTTAAGTTAACCTGGAACTGAAAATATTTGATAGGCAAGCAAGTTATTTCTTCCTAATGTTTTTTTGAGGCTTAATACACATACTCCGCCGAAACGTCGGGCAAAAATAAGATATCGTAAAACATACCTATTTAAAATCATCGCGTAAAGACCCGTAAAATACAAAATATTCATTATATTTTTCTTGTTGAACTATTTCTAACTATATTAGAGCGGTTATGGCGCGACACAGACATTCGCATTCGTATATTAGTGACTACTTAATCTTTTCAATTTATTTAAATCAAAATGATACTAAATATGTTGCTTTCTTAACTATTATACTGTCGATTGGAATTCGCGATTGCAGGACACTAGTATCTTTCCCCTCCCTGCCCCTCCCCGTCCGCTTTCAGTCGGCTCTTAATTAATTAAAATGCAAACCGCTACTATGGCTGGGTTAAATTCAGCACTCAAGTCGCGATTGCCTCTTTGATTTACCTTTGCAATGACCGTGTTGCTGGATTTCATTAGTTTGAAGTCGAGTTCATAGTACTGTAACTTACCTAAATATTTCAGCATTATTAAGAATATTAAAAATTTCCTTTTTTTAACCCCCGACGACAAAGAAGGGTGTTATAAGTTTGACGTGTTTGTCTGTCTGTCTGTCTGTGGCATCGTAGCTCCTAAACGGATGCGCCGATTTTGATTTAGGTTTTTTTTGCAAGGTGTGACAATCGAGTGTTTATATAAAAAAAAAAAATCTTCAGCCATTTGAAGATTATCAGCTCTTTTCTAGTTGTTGAAAGGATCAACTAACGGTTTTGTGTCAGGAGTTTTTTTTTTTATATTTATTACTACGTCATGTGGAATGAATGACAGTAGCTCGTACTTCTTATATTATTTTTTGTATTGCAACTTCAATCCTAAGTAGGTATTTAACGAATGCACTGGTGCAGTTGCTGTAAGCCAGCAGCTAGCATGGTGTGACCGAGTGAGACGAGTCGAGCTACTGTCATGCGAGTACACAGGCAAAATAGCTGTCTACTGTCACATTAGCAGCTCGCACTGTGTAACGGTTACACTGTAACCTATCCTATAGACCAGCAGTTAGTTTTGTTATTATTTGTGTGTAGTATTATTCATCATCATCATCATTAACAGCTCATATATGTCCCCACCGAGGGGCTCGAGCTTACCCTGAAATCAGGGTGATTGATTAGGCCTAAGTACCACGACCACGCTGGCCCAGTGCGGGTTGGTCAACTTCATACACAACTCTTGAATTACTTCTCAGGTGTGTGCGTGCAGGTTTCTTCACGATGTTTTCCTTCATCGTAAGAGCGTCGAATAAACTTACATATGAATTCGAAAATTGAAAACACATTGGTACGTGCCGAGGTTTGAACCCCCGAACTTTCGAATGGAAGTCAACGGCCCTAGCCACTTGGCCACCGACGCTCTGGGTAGTATTATTATTATACACTTAAAATGATTTAAATCTGCCAAGAAACTTATTAAACCTACAAACATACTAGAAACATAATAGTGCAGAAGCCAGACGCTGTTTCCTCTCCTTATTACTGGAACTCTTAGGCGTTCCGGTTTAAGTGCGCCGTGTTCCTGTAGCGAGTGCACAAAGAATGCGCCGCGCTATATGCACTGGACGCGCCAGGAACTAGACTGATTGTCAGCGGAATTTGGTCAAAGTTAAAGGGCATTTTGCTTGGAAACTGGAATAAAGATCTAGGTATATTGAGATTAAGATGTATAGTTTCTATATTTTTATATATTTGCACTGAGGCTAAAGTGTTTGTGAGGTATATTGGGCGCTTGCTGCGGGATAAGGGGTTCGAAAAACGCTCAGGTTCATTCCTGGTGCAAAGGCTGTCCGTGGCTATTCAGCGCGGCAACGCAGCCAGTGTCATGGGCACCTTTGCTCCGGGAGCGAAGCTGGGCGGGCTTTTAGGTTAGGGTGACTATGTGTTATTGTTTAATTTTAATGTTTCTATATAAATTGTGTAAACTTATGTGTAGTATTTATTTATTCTTTGTTTCTGTTTTATGCACGTTTACTCGCGACTTGCTTAATATGTTCTTTCACTTCCCTGGGTCTGCTGTAAGATATTTCTTCAGCAATAAGCAGACCTGTAGTTGTGTCGTCTATCTATATGTGTTTGTTCTTTGTATATTTATGTGTACAATAAACTGTTAAATGAATAAATAAATATAGAATATTCGAGAAATTTGGTAAAATTTTGGGAAATTTCCTTTTAAAACTGGAATATAACTGGAATAATTTCTTCTTTTTAATTGTATTACTAATACTGTTATTTTGCTGTGCCTATGCTGTCAATATTTTACTGGAAAATATATTTCATATACCTACCAAATGTTAGGTTGGACAGGTGGTGGAAATGGTCAAGTTGAAACGTAAACAAAGAATAACGCAGTTTTTTAAAGTATAAATAAAGTTAGGTGCTGAAAGGGCTTTTCATGCAACTTACAATGCTAGGTATTAATAGTTTTAAATTTAATTAAAGATTTCTATCACGATTGATTCATCACTAACTAGGTGAATAATAAACCTATGAAAAATTACCAAGATTTAAATTGTTGATCTGTTATCACGTCAAGTTACTTTAGACTGTTAATAGGTACTTTAGATAAATTAATTTATTATTTAAAAAATAATAATAATATAATAATCGTTTGAAACATCCAGATACTTCCACATCTACGTTTCAGGTAAAAAAACCTCATTCTTTTGACAAACGCGGCACCGAGAGCCTCTAAGGATACAATTTTCACGGCGCTGCCTTTTCCCGCCGCAGCAGTAAGAAATTGCGCGTTTCTTCTTATTTCTAATGCAAATGTGCTACGTGGATCATTATGCCTTGATTTCTGAACGTTTGGGGCGTTCAAAGATTTCTCCGCGGCACCTTTGTGACTCTTTTTGTACAGGTTGTATTGTTACATCGAAATATAATGCACGTTTACGCATGAAGGTGTTTTAGTAACCCGGTCGAAAAATCCGTGAGCTCAATTCAAAATTCAATCGCGTGTATAACCCGTAAAATTGTCTATTAGTAAAATTTTATAATTATTATTCTTCTGTTAACAGCTCATATATATCCCCACCGAGGGGCTCGAGCCTACCCTGAAATCAGGGTGAATAGGTCTTAGTCGACCACGCTGGCTTTATGCGGGTTGGTTAATTTCACACACAAGCTTTGAATTCCTTCGCAGGTGTGTGCAGGTTTCCTCACAATGTTTTCCAAGAGACAGAACGCACGTATGAATTCGAAAATCGAATACTCGTTAGTGCTTATATGGTCAGGATTAAACCTGTAAACTTTTGAATGGAAGTTAACAGCCCCACCCAATCAGCCACCGACGCTCTTTGACCACAACTATAACTTTTCATCATCACAATATTATAACAACTAGCCATCGACACGAATTTTGCGCATACGACAGACAGATCGAATTACTAAACCATTCGCACGATCGTTCTTCGTCGTTTCTGTTTTGGTTGAAACGTTAAATAGATAGCGCGGTACAGAATAGTGCATTTCACAGTTATTTTGGTAAAATTATTTATTTATGCTTTTGTATTGTTATTATGAAAATTATTAGAGTTGGCGTAATCGAGGCCGTTTTCTTTTTTAGAAGTAAGACGAGAGCTAGCCTTGGTTTGATCAAAACTTTGTAACTTCATTAAAATTTGACGTCGAAAAATGACTTGTAAAATCTTACTTCGATTAAAAACCTTCTGATTTTGATTTTGAAGCTCCCTGTCAGAATGTGCTATTTCAACTTTACTCCGACGGCGCTGAGATCTATCACCGAATCCCCAAAAAGTCCATTGAAACTACGTGCTGTCTTTGCATCAATCTCCGCGATGCGTCCGAAGCTGGAATGTGACATGCCATTATAAATCTCATTGAAGATACACTCCATCCATCACGCGGAGGAAATGAAGTCTGCGCCGCGAGTCTGTTTGGGGGACATGGTTCAACTGGGTTGACTGTTTTCTGAACTGCTTTTGTATTGTTATTATGACATGTTGAAAGTTGGCTGAATAGTAATAAGGATCAGTATTAGTACACAATGTTTATGATTTATTGGTCCTAGTGTAATATTCAATATATCACGAAATATGTATTTTGTGGTTGCGCTGTCAGGTATTAGAATAAATAACTAGGCAGATTACTAATTAAAAGTGCATGTTTATTGAAAGTGAATAAAGAATTACAATTTAATGATCTTGATTGATCAGTTTTAAGATTAAAATTAATTCTTAATACTAACGTCCTAGCGCTACAGCGATTGAGCGACAAAAGGCCCGGTTACTACACGAGTTTTGGTCACTTCACTTAGTCAGCACATTACACTATTGTCCGTGGAAAAGATGTTGCAACCAGTCGATGCACCAGTACGTAACACATGTGTCAATTGATTATACCCTTTTTTACACAAACACTTCAGTAAGCTTATTAGGTAAGAAGCGACAAGCTGGAGAAGCTGTCAAACACGACATATTGACCGAACTACTATGGCTCTGACTGATGTCACTATGTCGCGTTAGACAGCTTCTCGAGCTTGTCGCTTCTTACGTTGTAAGGCTACTGATTTCTTCACAACCACGCTGAAATCTGTATAATATTATATTCGTAAGTATGTTTTGATGAAAACTAAAACAGAAAATGTTAAAAGCAGAAAGTGGATCCAAAGGTATAATAAAAATAATAATAATATTCAAACAACATTTCCACGGGCCCCGGAACCCATGAAAATGTGTGTTAGTGCAATTAACAACCGCGAAAATCTAAGAATGTTCATATTCAAACAAGTTTTAATAAAACATTACAAACACATCTCGCATTTTCGGCCATCCAACGAAAAAAACGTACGGAGATGTTTCTTGAACGATATGAGTGGTAAAATAAAATCGTGTGGGCAGGGCCCTACCTCGGGGACCGCTTACCGCGGCCCAGGTTAATGCATAAGTAATAGTGGCTCCTCCACGGACAACCTTTTAAGGGAATTCTCCCTACCTTAAAAGGTTTCCCAAGTCGGTGGGACCGTCGTTGTGTCTTACGATACCCAGTTTTAGGCGTTGCAATCACATTATCATAGTGGTTCGTTTCTTTAACTGAAAACTGAAGTGGACTATGATAAAACGTGCCCTCTCTAATAATGCTAATGTAGTGAGTTCAGCGTTCGAGTTGTGTGGGATAGCAGGTGAACAAAAAAAATCTCGCCAATTCAAAATTTAAAATATATTGAAAAGTACAAATAAGGTACAGTTTGTTTTAAGCACACGTGTACGTACACACCATTTTACAATACTCTTGTTACTCTGAGACAATAGCATTTTTCATATTAAAAAAAGTAATTTGCTTTAAATATCTTTGCATTAAAATTTTAAATAAAGATTTTACTGTTCTGATACGTGCATCTTCGTAAATAAAATTATTGTAAGTAAATTATATTTTTCGTCTTATCTTAGCTTTCTACACTTATTATCTGAAAAAGTTATAGGCTGATATTTATTCTTAGTGGAAGTTTTCCACGATGTTTAATCAAGCATGATTTTCAAACCCGCTGAATTATTTGAATTATTTGACGACTACTAATAATATCTTTCTCGATTCAAAGCAAATCACCGCTAAAATTAATGCGAATAATGTTTCAAAGTTATGCAAATATCAAGAAATATTAACATCTGTTGTAACGATTTATTCATAGGAATTTCCAATAGTTTTCAGAGTATTGTCTAGCCTGTGGTGACTATAAATGAAATTGTTAATTTTAATTGTAGTCTGTCTAGTGTCTATTTATTTCGGCTAGAGTTTTGAAAAAACATATTGTGAAATATTCTAAATGTTATATTGTTGCTACATATTATTATGACAAACGCTTTAAATATCTGAAAATGTGACGAAAGATTTTAATTAGATTCGATTTGTTTAAATTATAGTTAGTAGCTTTCCACCTGTGCGGGCTCCGAACGCGTTAACATTTTTTTCTCATAGGAATGAGGAATTTACTCGCAGTGAAAGATAGCCTATGTTCTTTCCCAAGGTCTATTCTGTCTTTGTACCAAGTTTCATAAAAATCGATTAAGTCGTTTTGGAGCTGTATAAAAAGGAAAAAGTAGTTAAGTAGATTGGTATAAAAATGACATCCGTAGAATGATCGTCAAAATAAATAAAAATCTAACGAAACAAAACACAATAAAAAAATCTGACAATGACGTCGCATCGATGTTATGTTACTTTTTAATTTTGCTCATGAATATTATTTTAAAGTAGAGCACGTAATTAAGTTTTTAATAAATAATATTAATGGAAAGATCTCCTTCCTTTTTTTGTCTTTCTTTTTTCAAGCCCACACTTATTAAATATTTGTGATTGAAATAGGGCCACGAAGAACCAGTGCGGATTGGTCTACAAGGCTTTGTTCAATGTAGTATCGAAGGCATTATCCCACTTACCCCAAAGGCCCTAACCTCTCAGCCCAAATACCAATGCGCAATGGCAGGCAATAGCCCGCTCGTTAAATGGCACCAAAACATACAGGATGTTAAAAAAAAAACAAGTCATTATTAGTGTTTTATAAATGTTTATTAGAATTTGTTTATGAGAATTGTATTAAGTATTTAACTTTCTTTAACAGCTCACATCACAGGGTCACGAGGTTCTCTTTATTTATTTTTTACTTAAACCCCATATCGGCTGCCGCACAATCTTTATTATTTAAGATTAGGGTAAGACCCAATGTAATATACTAACTTAATTTGTATAGATAATATAAAACAGTTTAAATTTAAAATTTTAATTATTAATTTTTTTATCTTTACTTTAGCTAAAACTTTACGCGAATTGCAGACGATTATTAGTATATTATTATTGATCAGATTCCATGACAAGATGGCTTTATTTTTTTAAATTAAAAAAAAAAAATATTCGAATATTTTTATTGCAATTATTATTTTGTACGAATAAAATTTATTTCGCATCATCCCGTAGTGTAGCTACACACCTGAGGGGCCGACCACAAACAGCGGAGGTCATCTAATTCACTGTCTACCTTTATCCGGCTCTTATAAAAACTGGAGGTTTTCAATTTGTTCCGGCGGGGAAACATTTAAGGCGTATCGTTTTATTTATTTGTTTTTTACTTGATATTTTATTGTTATAATTTTATTGCAGTTATGTTATTTAGAACATTCATACATACATACATAAAGTCACGCCTCTTTCCCGGAGTGGTAGGCAGAGGCCACTTCCTTCCACTTGCTATGATCCAAATACACTTCTTTCGCTTCATTCACATTCATTAATCTCCTCATGCTCGTCGATTTAGAGTACTCTTGACCCGACCTTGTGTCAGAAACATTTGATTTTGAATTTGTTTTTTTTTTTAGAAATAATAAAGTTTTTTGATTGCACATGTATTGCTTCTTATCATCTACTACAAGTTGTGTGCTTTTTTATTTATTTCAGCTTGTATTAAATTATTTTAGTCATTTCGTCTCTATACCATAAACATACATGGCTGTCTGAAAAAAACAAGGTTTCAATGAAAATCTGCGATTTCCTACTTTTAATAACGGAAATAGTTGAGCTATATTATGAGCATTGTAAACTTGAGATTATCTGCTTCCTTTACAAAGGACTTTTAACCCTGAATAAGGTTGAACCGGCCTTACTTAATCGATGACGATTGCCCAAGTTTTCTACTTTACTATGAAATTTATTGTAAATACGAGGATACGAGTGATACCGTCGAATAATACCAAAATGATTGTACTTGATTCTGTTTATCAGTCTATTTATTGATTCTCTCCTAAAGGCGCAAAATGACAGGTAATAATTTTATAGGCCAATAAATTTTCATACTTATTTCACGGGAAACCAATAAAATAACCAACCAACTAACCAATAAAATATTTCTAGCACTTGCCTTCTGAGGAAACGAAGCCTTTAGTACTTCCTACGAGTCGATGGAGAAAACGGCGAGTTCCGGGGAAGGACGTCGGCAATGATTGGGTTACCCCGGGGAAACGGTGACGTCATTTCAGGAGAGGATGTTTATATTTTATTCCATTTAATAATATGCTGCAATGAGGGCGCCTTTTGCTTCTTTTGTTTTATCTTCCTGTATTACGTGTGTATGTGTGTGCCAATAAAGACTATTAAATAGATAGACTATAGAATTACTTACTTACTTACTTACTATTGTATTGTATTATACATTTTTAAAGTTTGCATAGGTAATGTGTACTAAGCGCGAAAGCCTCAAACAAACATTTGCATAGGTAAGTTGGAATAGCGTTTAAACCGCTGAAAAGATTGTATTGGTAGTTTAATTTTGTGCTGTTTTAAAATTTAATATACTTAGTTGTGTAATCTTTATCCAGCTTTCTATATATTTGTATGTTTAAATTTGGAACTTATGTCGGTCTATGATAAAATAAATTACTGATTTTGCTATGGTTTGTTCCCCCAAAAATATTTGAAAAAGAATGACCAAACATACGATTATTTTTTATTAACCTCAACATATCAGTTTGAATTATTTCTATAATATGTGAAATAATATAATGCCAGCTTAAACAAAAAACAATACCTATTTCGCCGATATATATGAATATGGATTAAAATTGCTGAAACGTGTATTTGACTCATACGAATATCCAGCTAAAATTGATAAATCCATGAAATGAACTCAAAAATAAAGCTACATAAAGTAAAAGCAAAAATTTCATATTACTAAATGCAATTTTCCGATGCCGCTGGAATTTTTAAAAATAATTTAAAGCGTCCAAAAGAGTGAGCCTTTGTGTGAATATTTGAATGTGCATTTCATAAGCTACGGTATTTTCGATGTAATGTTAAACCTAACGCAATAGAGATTTGTAAAATTGTAAAGATGTCAGTAAATTACGAGTAATTATAAAGTTCTAAGAGAATGATCGATCGGCTAACTATCCGCCTGTAGCTGGATTCTTGTTATGTTTGATGTTTTCAGGAATAAGCATTTTGCGCCTTCAGATTTTGCAAAATTAGGTATAAGTTTAAGGCAGACGTTTTTGAATATACCCTAGACTTGCGAGATCGATGCGTCAAAGAGATTTTAAACGTCTTTTTAACTAAATTTGATCTTCTGTTCCTTTTTTGTTTTTAGACCCCTTAGTTTATTGCCTTTTTTAAATGATGTTTTTCGCTTCATTCGGTTCGATTAAAAGATACAGCCCCTTGTTTACATTGATTAAAAATCAGTAAAATAATGTTATCAAAATACTTTTTAATGTTATGTCAAAACGAGTAATATTATATTATACTAATAACACAACTGACACCACGGTATGATGCGAGAAACTAGGGCTTGAATTTCTTAAAGTTACTTTCAAAAGATATATAGTAAACTGTGAGAAAACTAAGTAAAGTTGGGTAACTTAACTATACTAGTGGAGTTCGCCGTAACTTAAGAGAACTTACATATTTGTAATTACGAGGTTTATTACCATGGTGAGTGAGCTGGGAAAGGCAGGTACTGCGGTGTTAATTATAGAAGTTGTTTAATAGGTGTTTTATGTTAAGAAGGAATTGCGATAATATGTTAGGAAGGATTGATGATGACGTCATATTTTCTATTGCTGTTTTCTACTATTTAATACTAGCTGTCTGCCCGCGCGTTGATTTTCTACTTTTCCGTAGTAATTTTTAACAATCTCACAGAAATCCTTTGATTTTATGGGATTAAAAGTATCTAAGATGTTGACCAGGGATATAAAGAAGCACTATACAAAATTTCATTCAAATCGGTCTAATAGTTTCGGAGATTAGCCCGTACAAACAGACAAAGAGACAGAGAAAAATAAAAAAAGAAAATTATCTAGGTATTTTCTATTTAACTTCTCACATATCGTCCTGACTCGGATTTCATCTTGTTTTTTCTATGTACAGACATTTTCCTTCAACAGTTTTATTATGGAGATATACAAGATTGGTGGTGTTGGGTTTCAATCCCTCGGCAAATTAAGTACTACTTATGTATTATTTAATTTTTGTTCCGATGGTTTAAAAAGAAAATATTGCTAAGAAAGCGACAATAAGTCCAAATATGTCTACAACGAAGGGTTCGAGCCATATTTAAAAAAAAAATCGGTCGTCACGATAGCTTGCTTATGCTAATATGCAAGAAGGCCTGTTCACCCTAATAATGAGTCAGAACGCACGTGACCTGATAAATGTATGGACTGATATTTTATGATGTGATGACATAATATATCTTACCAACAATGTTGGCAATCGTAGTTGTAGTAGGTTATACAGGTGAATGCTGCTACCTGTTCATGGTCTTTATAGGTACTTATTTTAAGTAAATTGTTGTTAAATCAAATCATATACCGGGAACCACATGGTAATTACCTACTGAAAAGATCATTGTCACATATTTTTTATTACAATTACTATTTTACAGTACCTCACCTAAAATACAATTCAAGAACCCTTTAAAAATAATAACTTGGAAGGTGAAGTGAACTGCATTTTATTAACCCTAAAATGTTTACACCAAAAAATTTCGAGCGACGAGCTGTATTTAAAAAATATAATAGCATAAAAAAGAATGCGTACGGCTCCGTGGATAAGGGGAATAAAAAACTCGTCACGGAAAAGCTTGGATGTCGGCTAATAAACCCCTAGGGATGGGATACAGGTACTTGTAATCGAAATAATTAATGACAATAAAGGATTAGGACACATTTTTTGTTTCCATTAATTTTACCATACACAGGTTTATCTTCCAATATTTAATTCTAAATACAGAAATATTATGATCTCACTTATTTGATAAAACTTTTTTCATCCGATAATATTATGACGTCAACTCACTAATTAAGATCAAGAGCAATATTTCAAGAAGCTCTATCTTAGCTTTAACTTTTACTTCGCTACACTCTATGTCTTTCACTAGATTTTATTTCTTGAACCGTATTAGACAAACACCAAAAATTTCCCGGAGATAAAACAACAAATAAAATGGTTTTTGTAGTGTGCTGAAATTCTTCTCTAAAATATATTCGTCAAAGTTATAAGGAGTAACAAGTCTCAATTTAATGCATTAATTTTAAATAATTTGTATTTCTATTTTTACCCTTGATAAATAACAGACTGTTACTGATAACTGTTATTAAACGCTTATTAAAAATATTAGTTCCTATTACATCACTTGTTTAGGTAGCCAGCTAATAAAGGAAGAGAGAATCAGACTGCGTTGCGTCAAAAGAGCAGTTTTATTATTATGGTGCTAATGTTGTAGACTTATTGCAGAAAATGTTTTCCGCTAACGTACTTTCGTACTGCACAGTTATTGTTTTTGCCATTTTCTTGTTTTGTTACTAGGTTTACGATATGTTTTCTATATAAAGAGTATTTTTTTAATATACTGCAGGTTGAAAGGTAAACGACCGAACTTTTGTACTTTGGTGGTAGAATTACTGCGTCGAAAATTCATGGTGATTCAGAACGGTTTTTCGTTCCTTCTAGTATATTTTTTTTACAAAAGAGGAGAATCTGTGCACACTTATTTAAATAAGGTTTACTTACTGACTTCTTTAATTCAACTAAGAGCCACTTTTTGAACTTCTTGAACACAATTTAAGACCCAAAATGGTAGACCCTAGCTTTAAGTATATTTCATGGATTTTAGGATATAACTCAAGACATAAAAAAAACTCTCTTTAAATGAGGTAGTTACTACTTTTCGAAACTTCAAAATATTAAGCAGAACAAAAATTGTTTAAGCGATATTTACTATGTATTTTATTTTTATCACAATATAATGCCTCGAAGAGAAAACTAACTACATGCACTTACATAACTTTCAAATTCGAATGCAACTTAAACTTAAAGCACGTAGAAGCTTAAAACGCTTACTGTTTCGGCACCTCCTGACTTAAAACTATACACTGAGTTGTCCTCAAGATACATCTGTGCTATTTGTGACTCTACACGTTTGGAATACGAGTGAAATTAAGTTGCATGTTGTAGGCTGTAAGCTTAAGGGTGTATGCACATGGCGTATTTCAAATGAGCAGACAACACGCGTTCTACTGACAACTGACGTTCTACAAGAAAGATGAATAGAATATACTTTATTGAACACAAAAATACAGAGAAATAATAACAATTACTTACAACTAAAGTATAAAAAGGCCGCCTTATTGCTTAGGTAGCAAATTCTACCAGCCAACCCTTTGGGAAAAGGAGATGCCGATTCCTACAAAAGTGCACATGACATGTGTAAATTGTAATCAAATGCAATTAAATTAAATCATTTACTTTTAACTTTTAGACATTTTACATCACTTAGTTTTTTAAGTCAAATAAAGTTACATTAAAATTTAGTGGCGAGTTCAGCAAACCAAATGTGCGAAACTATATTCTGACTATTGTATTTTCGTCAACCCAATCACTTTAAGAACTACACAAGTTGGGTAAGGAAGTAAGTGAAAAATAGAGATACGCGATTATAAGACCAAACTAGACAATCTAGTCACAACAAAAGTGGTGTCATGTCTGTTCTATTTATTCTATGTAGCTTTGTCTTATCTCATCGTCGCGTTTTGTTTCTAGTTTTTGAACGTATGCTAAGATTTAACTATGTGCGACAAGATTATGTATAGTGTTACGTTTTTAAGCGCAATTTGTACGCATCAAATACGTAGCGCCGTCTGCATGAGCCCTAAGTTATCTTTGCCTCGGTGCATTTAAAACTTTTGACATTAGAACACAAGTTGGAGGCACAGGTGGTCTAGAATGCCTGAAGAGGCAATTTTACTTTATCTTACTATTATATGCAAATTGAATTGTATTTTCATAGACATTAGGGAGAGAGTTGAATCAACTTTTGATCTCAGCGTTGGTTATTTTGATATACTTTTTAGTTGTTAAGTTTTGTATACGATTTTAGATACTAGCGAAATAATAAGGGTTGTGAATTAAAAAGGCAATAAAAAATCGCGTGTTTTAGAATCTTAATGTCGAGTCTTAAAGTCAAAGTTAGATAAGGGCAAAATAAAATAGTTTGTCACGATTTATTTTCTCTCTGCTGAAAACGCAGAAAATGCTCAATTAGATTAAATAGAACTTAACGACTTATAATCTTACTACAAGGTGTATATTCTTTTGTGAATAAAAATCGATTCAGCGTTCAGCAAGGTCAGAAACACCAACACTTGTGACGCCGATTTTAAATATATCTGAAAATGCATATTATTATAGTAGCGAGCGAACGAGGTCAGTTAACTCAATAACCGGTAAATCCCGGCAACTTTCAATATTCCAACCCGAATAGCAGCCCCGGGCATCAGAATTCGTAACAGAATTAGCGCCGGAATCGTGTTAAAAAGTGACGCCGCGGACCCTGTCGTGACATGGCCGTCAAACCTAGTTAGTGACGCACCCACCGGAATAATTGCATCTGTGGAGCTATGTGATACGGCGATATACTCTGACGTCACTGGACGGCTTGGTGAAAGCAAGGGAGGCGTAATTACGTTGCGTATTTGACATGAGTTGTTCACAGTATGTCGATTCCCACCACGGCGACTTCTCTCCATGGCGACTACCCACGATGGCGACTTCCCACCACGGCGACGCTCAACGAAGCGCCCATCTATGTTTATGTTTTACGCTTATTTTACGATATCGCGCACCTGAGCTTTTAAAATTGACAGATCTTTCATATTGTTGTGTCTATTCAGTATCCTAAACAAGGATGTTATAAGGACTACCGTTTATAACATCCTTGATCCTTAATTACTTAGTAAGTTTGGTGTACAGAAAAGTCACGATTTAAAAATAACGGAAAAGCGAATGACAATTATTATTTATCTAATCCACACGTTTTGATAGTGATTTTAAAAAAAAGTATAAATACTTAAATACGATTTTTTAATGTTATAAAATGTATTATCTGAATGGCAAGATTAAGTTAACACCAAAAAAATCAGTGAAGTAAAAGCCGATGTTGTTTATAATATTAAAATATTATACCATTCACCAAGAAACGGAAGTGTGACAATCACTCTACCAACAGGCTCTTAACTTACATAGAGAGTCATTACAATAAAATTATTGCTTGTGCTTCAATATTTCTGGCTCTGACGTTATAACGTGTAAGTGAAAGATACACAATTTTCCACAGGTATAGAAAGAGAGAGCAAGATTTCCACCGAAACCAGCCATTGAATGTCTTGTAACATTTAGGTGGAACACCCAAACCTACAGGGCCATCCTTTAAGCAATTTCGCACCTAACGCCTGGTCCGTTTTCCCGGCACATTGCAAACCGCTGCCACGATTAAGTCTGCTGTACAAACTAGCATCATGTATAGAAATAGGGTGACCATGGGTCTCGACCACATGCCGGAAGATGGAATGTAAAGCGTCATAAGGTAAATGAAGTGACTAGGCGGAAGATACAACGCAGGAATGCGGAATATGTGGAAAAAGAAAATTTTTGTTTGAGTATAGATGTCAGACTTCACTAAGTGATTTTATAATATTATGTGTTGTGTATATTTTAAGAATATTATTATTATAGTACTTGTATTTCTGATTTTTATTGTCATTTCATGCAGACTACGGTGAAATGCAATTGACAAAGTTAAAAATCTTTATAAAATTCCAAGCCGCAAAATAATATAACTTTTCGGTAAAATTATAATATTGCGCGGCTTGGTCTAGATTAGTTCAGATTATAGAAGGTGTCATAGGCGTTAAAGCAAATATCTTAAAAATAACAATGAATATTACGACATTAGTCTACGAAAGTCCTGACATGTCCACAACAAATGGTCACACCACTCCTAGCCTTGCAGACCCGACGTTGCCAGCCGTCCAGTCTAAACCGGTTAAGAGCAGTTCCGGCGGAAATGTTCTTTACTACTCGTTAATGTAATCACTCGCCGCAAATCCAATCGTCCAGCCAGTCTAGAATGTTCCAGACTTCACGGGGACTACTTTTATTAAAAAAAAACTACATACCATAACTTGGATTAGCGCGACAGCTAAAATTTTGAAAGAGATGGTGATTACTGACAGACAAGATCCTTGCTCTTAAATTTTGAATGACAAATAACATAACGAAAAAAGAGTTACAAATTTTACAATTTTTATAAGATTGTGTGTAATTTTTGAGTCTTGCAATAAAGTGTAATTTGTTTTAAAAAAAATAAAAAATAAAATAAAAATTCTTTATTTCAGACCAGCATAGTCCATAGTGATTAGTGCACACTTAACAGTTATATTAGTATGAGAATGAGAATAAAGTTTACATACATGGGCTATATTAATTATTTAAATTTTAGATAAGCACATTAGTACAAACACTTAAAGTTATATTATTCCAATGCTATATTAGTTAGTTATATAGTTATATTTTATTATTGTTAGTTAGTTAGTTATATTTTAATTACTTGTTTATTATTTGTCATTTAGGTGAATGGAAGTATACAATTAAATTCTCTGCATATTTTTGATGAAAAAGTTTTTGTAAATATTATTTGCCTAATCGTTTAAAGAAAATTATTCCTTGCAATCAGTGATATTATGGTCACCGACATATAAAAAAAGTTTTCCGTTTTTTTTTTTTCAATTTTAATCTGATTATATGAAAAACTGTTTCTTTCGTGATTTTAAATTTGTTTTCCAATCGGTGACCGACCCTTCAAATCTTATGTATAATTAAAAGAAAACGAACGCTAAATTCACAAAATTACAAAAAACAACTTAAATTTTATGTAATCACTCAGCTAAGATTGAATAATGATTTATGATCCCACCTCCACACAGAACTTTATAAACTACTTGAATCCCAAAAGGCTAAATTTTGTTGTTTACTGAAAGTTTTTACAAAGATCCTGAAAGGTCGTCTCGAATCTGAAAGTTGTAGTCATTTGAAAAATTAGGCCATTATAAGTTCATTGGGTGTAATGTATTATAACTGAACAAAAACATCTAGGGCCATATAAAATAAGTTTTTCTTAAATAACTCACTACGAATTGTTGAACTTTACGAAAACAATTTTTTTCTTACAGTAATATTCCAACTCATGTGTCATGTGACATTATTTTGTTACACGAAATTTTTTTTTTTTACAAAATTTAGAACAAGACTCTTTATTACCTACGTTCTGTTTCTGACTAATATTATAATTTAGTACGCACTGCTGACAACACCATTGAAATCAATTTTGCATCAAAACATCTTCTGAGTTCGATTCATAAGTTGACCATTACCTACTCATACTTTTTGCTAGTTGTAAAGTATGTCCTAAAAATACAAGAAACAATATGATCGTACATAAGAAGTACATGTACTAGAATAAATTAAATTTAAAAATGTAATAACCCCCGACACAAAGCAGTTACTTGTTCCTTCAACAACTAAAAAAAACTGATAATCTTCAAATGGCAGAAAATATTTTCTTAGATCATAGCTAAGAACACTCTCGATTTATCACTTTGAAAACAAAAAAAAAACTAGATCAAAATAGGCGCATCCGTTTAGGAGCTACGATGCCACAGACAGACAGACACACACACAGGTCAAACATATATCACCCCTCTTTTTCGTCGGTGGTTAAAAAATGTGAGCCAGAAATAACACGCACAAGTAAAGGATTTTTCTTGGATCTAATATAACATGATGACGTAAGCCGAATCGAGGACGTGGCATGTTCCCAGTGTGAGCAGAGATTCGTAAACAAATGAATAACTGTTCCGAGTTTCGGATACGCTTTGAAAGTAGGTATAGAGTGCTATAGGTGTGGAAACAAGGCGAATATGTATTTCCACGAAAATATTTGAGCCTAAACTGATCAGCTGACTGATCTTCAGTATTTTATTTCTTAGTTAATTAATTTCAAAGTTCAAAAGTTCAAAATGTGTTTTTTCAAAGTAAGATTTTACAAATCATATTTCGAAGTCGAGGAGAGTTCACGATTTGGCTGTCTTCTGTGAAGAAGAACTCTCCGGAAAAAACTCCACAGGCGTTGCATCTTTTCATAATATATTTACATAATTATTATTTTATACAATTTGATTAATTTAACAAAGAGTGCAAACGAAATATGCAATTAAAGGAAGGCAACCGGTCAAAGTAGAAAAACTAAATTATATAAGTAACCAAAAAAACAACAACAATAATAATTGATGAAGCTCTATTCTTTTTAACAGCTTGTTTCTTGAATTAAGAGTAAAAAATGTGTTACACTGCATACCTACAACTGAAAATAAATTCAACAATTTCAAATTATAATACAAAAGAAATATTTCTTCATGCTTAAAAAAAAACACAGTTTTCTTCCATGTTTATTTCAGTAGCTACAACGCTTAACACAAATATACGACTCAATTTAATTTCAAGTTGGAATATTGGTGTGTAAAGAAAACACTCAAAAATAAATCACACCGTATCTGCGGCAAAAAATCGCCCATTCCTACGAATATGTTTGCTTTTGTTCGAATATAATAATAGAATGAGTCGGAGTTTCCGCGCGAATGAGACGCGAGGCGCGAAATCTCATTCCGCGGCGGTGAGTGGATGCGATTTTGACGTGGCCATGATGTGCCTTTGTGACTCTGCATGCAAGGCAACGGCTCTTTTATGATTGAGCAGTTTTCAGTGTATGTACAGGGTGTAAGAAAAAGTATCATCAAAATTATCCTTTATATCCAGCAAGCATACGTGATGTGTAACAAATTAAACAAAAAAAATTTTTATATTTGTTTTTTTTGTTGTTGAAATCTATTTGTACCAGCAAGTCAAAATTTTAATCGATATCGGCAGAAATACGAGTGATGCGTTTTTGTTTACGAATTTTTAATAAGTACGCGTGGAAATGAGTGGAGTTTTGGCTTTGGCAATGTCGCGTTATTTCACCAAGTACATACTAATACTATGCATCTATGCGTCTTCGCCACGTGATAGTTTGCAAGAGCAACGTGAAGTGAACGAATTTTTATGCGTAAAGCAGTTTTAAAAATATATTTAAAAAAGAAATTAAATCAAAAAGATTTTGTTTAGTAGTTTGTACAATGGGGATTGTGACTGTGTTGTATTGTGACTGTGTTATATTGTTATATTGCATTTTCTATTAGTAGTAAATCTTTATTACAATATTATATCATTACTTACAATGACAAATAAACTTTATCAATTTGTATCCCATAGTTATAGATCTCAATTTCAAAATCCCCAGTCTAACGTGCAGAGGTTCATACCGAACAGCAACAGGTCTCTTACGAAGGTAATATTTTTATCCCCTAATGTATCACTTTGGCTTGAGTCGATTCGGTTCAGAAATGATTTATCTCTATAATGTTTTTTTAAGATGAAACTGAAGAAAAACATACATTATATTCCTCTATATAACAAAATGAATTACCTTTTAGACAAGAGCACGTTTTAAAAGTAATGAATATATAATAAAATTTGTAACAAAGTCAAAATAATTTATTCATCATATGTTATAAAAAACACTTAATGATGTCAGAAATCTTTGCTCAAACTAAATCTGGTTCTCGTCTGACACTAATATCTAACATTAATTTAAAAAGACGATGATGGTGTAATAGATAGAACTGGCAGGTTCGCAGAAAAACAAGCATCACTTTTTTGGGAAAGTTAAAAGGTGATTTTTCTCCTAAAATATGGATTGCAAGTTTAATAACCGACTTTACAAATCAATAAGTACCAAATATTAATTTCAGATTTAGTGTAAGCAAATTTATTTATTTTAGGCCTCATATAAAAATGAAAAGAAGTGTTTCCTTATCAGAGCCATATAAAATACTTATTCCAAAAGGATTCCAATAATCTTCAAATCGCAATAACTCGAGATAGCGCACTTTGGCTTACACCTGCTCCTTTGTCGTAATTTGTGGTTTTTTGATATCGATTAAACCTCTCGCGACCTTAGCCGATATTTCAAACATTCGGCTCGTTATTTATGCCCTATGCCACCCTCCGATATAAGGATTTTATTGCCAGCCCCGTATCCTGTCCTCGGTTTAATTGAAGCGTCAACTTCCATTCTGCTGACTGTTCAGGGATTTGAATTAATTTGTAGTGATTTACTGGGGAAAATATCTTTGTATAAATTTCCGTGCTGCGGATGTCATACGTGTCCATTAAAATTCTATTTTTGCTCAAGAATAAGAAAGCTATACAGATGCTACTTAATTATTTTTCTTTTTTATACATTTAGTAAAAGTACATTAGTAAGTATTTTGTCGTTAAGTGTTGATTTATAGCCGGACTTTATACATGTAATATTCTAGGCATTTTAAGCACGTTTGGTTGTTCGATTACGACATACAAAGATAAAGACATATGACATACAATTTGAACAAAAGTTTTTCTTCTTACATATCTTTACCAATTACCTCATTTGCCATACAAAATCAGCTCCTCGTTTCGATCCTTGAATGCTTTAAGACTCCGCTTGATACTTACCTGAAATAATAAAAAAAAAAAAATGTAGTAAAATGACAAAATGTTTTTAACTTGAGACTATTAGCACATTTTGGGAGTTTGAAAACGCAGAAAATTTTGTACTCAAATGGTAGACGTAGGGTTCGGCTATTTATATTTAAAGAGAATTATATTCTCTGACTGAGATCAGGCATGTAAACCAAATTAACTTTCAGAGGAATAGAACTAAATGAGTTTATTATTATTATCATCATAATTTAAGCCAAAAGCCGTCCTCTACTAGACAGCCTCCCAAAGATCTCTATGACAAACAATATGCTGCACTGTTATCTATACTATAATAATAATCATACTAGTCATTCTTCATACTAATATTATAAAGAGGAAAGATTTGTATTTTTGTGTGTGGTGTGTGTATGTTTGTAATGAATAAACTCAGAAACTACTGAACCGATTTCAAAAACTCTTTCATCATTATAAAGTTGAACTTTGAACTTACATTTTATCTTTTAAAAAGTTAGGGATCCTTACTAAAACTCTAATTAATGTAACCAAAAGTGTAAAAAATACCTAAAATATTCCTAATAATTGAATAGGCTTTGAAACTATTGCACTCATTTTGATGAAACTTGGTACAAAGATAGAATAGACCTTAAGAAAGAATATAGGCTACCTTTTACCGCGGGAAAATTACTCATTCTCACGGGAAAAACTTAACGCTGGCGGAGCTGCGACGGAAAGCTAGTAGACTATATACATCAACTGGAACAGTAATAATTTCCAGTGAGCAATGCAAAATATCACAATGCATAAAACCCGTAATGCCTCACCGTGGAAGATGGAGGAGACGCAAGGAAACACAAAACTAATGATCCCGGAAAGACGATGAAAGTGTTTTTGAATGCAATTATTATGATTGATGGTGAAAATGAGGCAAGTTTCTTCGAGAATATTCTAAATTTAAAGGATGCAAAGGATTCTACTGGTAGAGAAAGAGCTGTCTTTGTGTGGAACGCTTTATGATTTCTTAATGGGTTTTTTTACATAAAGTATTTTACTGCACATTAAATCATCGGCGATCTTGCTTTCTATTTAGAACAGGTTTGATTCCCGCCACGTACCAATGTGTTTATTTACTTGACGCTTTTTCGATATTTTTATGATGAAGAAACTCATCGGCAATCATCTACGAAGCTCCAAGATTGACCAAGGCCTGTTCACCCTAATCATTATATTTCTTTTTAGGAAAGGCTCGAGCCTCTCTATATGGACGAAGCATTATTTGATTTAGGATTATTAGATCAACAATATTTACTTAACTACAAAATATTTGATATATTATTTTAGGAGAAATAATTAAACAGTTGAAAATATATGTTTAAACAAAATTGTTGAGTAAAATAGTTTGTTTTAAAAGTAACGTAAACTAAACACTACATATTGGTAAAATAATTTAACAAACGAAAATTCCTATGTCTTCACTAGCAAATTTCCACTGATGCAAAGTGCCTACTCGTATTGAAGGAAAATTTAAAATTATTCCAGTTATTTTCGACAATCGATTTATGTCAGGTGAAAATCGACATGCAGCCGTCGCCGCGAGCGCCGCGCCGTAATCCTATCGCGTCGGCCCAACGCGCCACGCCACAAACATTAAAAAAGGGCGAAAATGACATTTCCAATTTTCTACTGTAGCTCCCGGCCAAATTCATTTTATTTGCATGCCCACCGTAGGCTCGGATTTGCCGGTGTTGCCAGTTATAGAGTTTTATTTCGGTCTTGTGTAGACTCGTGCGCAGCGATGTAAGGTTAGATTTTTTTACTGTTAACTGAATGACCTACAAGGTTTTCCAAATGAAATCATTTTTTTGTTGCTTTTATTTTTCAACTAGCGACCCGCCCCGGCTCCGCACGGGAAAATGGTTATTGTGGGTTATCCTTCAGTATATTATGCATGTATTATACATATAAACCTTCCTCTTGAATCACTCTATCTATTAAAAAAAACCGCATCAAAATCCGTTGCGTAGTTTTAAAGATTTAAGCGTACAAAGGGACATAGGGACATAGGGACGGAGAAAGCGACTTTATTTTATACTATGTAGTGATTAATCTTTCATTCAAGGTTGTAGATTTTTCAACTAATGTTTGTTACAATTATACCATTTTTTGTGAAGTTGGCGTAATCAATTTCATTATTTCAATGAGTAAGCAATAAACAAAATGTTTTATGTAAAGATTTAACGTTATTTTTAGACTGAATTGGTAGTTCTTAGTTTTGATCACTGTTCGAGTCACATTACGAAATTTTCGTAAAACGTATCATATTATGTATCATACATTTATAATTTAGAAAATAATCGTACATCGAACTTCTTATGAACTTTAAACCTTTACAAGACAGTGGCAACTATATTGCCACCTTAATTTTAACCTTATATCCTCCACATAAAGTCGAAAACAAATGCATTTTATAAATTTGCTTTGCCTTAAAAACAGTTAAAAACTAAAAAAATATCCAAAGAAAAAAAACAAGTTTCCCCGAAATCGTAAAAAAACCCTGCAATATGCTACCGCGACAAACAAGTTTTACTATGAAACATCTCCATCAGCTCTGAATGAATGACGAAGTGTCACATGGTTAGATTCATGTAAAATTCATGCCAATTCCGCCGCTTCCTCCGCTCTCCCACCCGGGAACCCCCTTACGTGAATTGAGACAAAATTACTTCGAAATAATCGCGTTACGCTTGCGGTAGGGCAGCCGTGTACTGTATTTTGGTTTCGTATAATTGTTGGTCGTACATAATGTTTTCAAAAACCTCAAGCCTGCATTGCATAGTTTTAGCCTCGCTGTATGGCTTGAGTCTACCCTAAATTCATGGTGAATAGGCCTTAGTCAACCACTCTAGCCAAGTGCGAGTGGTCACTTCGAATTATTTCTCAAGTGTGAGCAGGTTTCCTCACGATGTTTTCCTGAAGGAACCGTAAGGTACATTATGTAGGCAATTCTAAGATGGACATGAACACACATATATACACACACACACACACACTTACATAGGTGCTCTACGACAGAAAGGTAGACGACCGACATCATTTACCGTAGTTTTAAACATTTATCACACAACTCACTAATAAAATAACCTAAACGTGAAAGTAAATGTGGATGTTTCGATGTTCGGGTGTTTGTCTCACTTCATGCCAGGGATATTATTAGTACTGTTGTACATACGATAGTAATTATAACACCCTTGCTTCATCCCTAAACGATTAAACGGATTCAAATGAAATATGATATGATAGTTTGAACCTTGGATGAATATACAAAGCTCTTTTTACCAGGAAAAAACCTGTTTTCCATTATAAAACAGTTCATATGAGCGGTGCCGCGGCGGGTAGCACAAATACAGTTACAAAACAAAAAAACATGATAAATGATAATTGATGTTTGTAAATGTTAAGAGGTACTGTATAAAGTACTTACTAATACTTTTTACCAAACAAGTACAAAGTATCTACGAAGCCCTTTCCACATAAACAACAGTTCTAAAGTTGCTATAACGTTAAATAACTTGCCCGGAAATTCCAACACCTTATTCTAGCTCAATTTCATTGGAATAAAATTTCAAAAGGAAACGGTGCGGCCCAGCGAACCGAAAGACTCGACCAAAGTTTTTCAATACGAACGCGTGCTTCCTCCTATAATAATTCCATTCTCGTTTCCAACCGAGTTGACATCGTGAATACTTCGCGAATTTAGCGCAATACGTAGGCGCAAGTTTTATTCGTTTCGAAATGTTTCTTGTTCTTAATGTCCATCTTGTTTTTTTTTTGTTTTGCGTTACATTTTTTTTGTGGAATTATTTATTAGGTATTGGAAGTTTTGAAACTTTTTTTGACGTGCTTTGACAAAAAAAAAACGATGAAATGTTTTAACCATATTTAAGTTATATACTTCTGTGCCAATAAGAACACGGACCCAATATACTTTTAAAAGACGACTATCCAGTCGCCATCATAACATTTTAGGATTCAATACTAATTATTTAGTATTGAATGAAGACGATGTACTTAATTTATCTGAAGTGTAGATGAAAATAAAAAATAAATAATTCAAAACGACATATTAGCAGATTTTGTGTCTCGCTATTTGTAAGAAAACAACTGTTTATAAATAAAAATAAAACTTTATTGTACAAAAAATAAGTAAACTATAAAAAAGATAAATATTGTAGTATCAAAACAATAAATCGTAAGTAAAAATATAATAAGTGTAAAAAAAAATCTCAAAAAACGACTGGTTATAAATAAAAATAAAACTTTATTGTACAAAAAATACATTATAAAAAATATAAAAATTGTAGTATCAAATACTAATACAAAATAGTATCAAAATAATAAATCGTACGTAAAAATACAATAAAATGTAAAAACAATCTCAAAAATATTCAAAAGCGACGCAAACAATATGTCTTTTAATCATGCAAACATCAATTTGCTGTGCAATAATGAATATTACGTTACGTTGCATGGTACCTATTTAAATAAGATCATTACATAATATTATCATTTCTCACAGGACTGGATTAATATCTCTCACTTATCATTTCAAAACTTCTTTCTGTATGTTTATTTGTCTGTCCCTCTTAGTTAATTTGGTTTTGTCGAAGTTCGTAGGTTTATTTATTATCAGAATGCCATCATCGTCGTCGACATTGTAATTTACATTTGATAAATGGTTAATTTTTTCAATTTGTTTTTTTACAGGTTTTAGAAAGAAGGGGTTACCATTTTGCAATATATTTTCATATTTGTTTTTCTGAGTAGGCAAATTCACAATTTCTATTCTTTTATTTGGAGTTACTATAAATGACTTTCGCTGTTTTAAATATCTTAGAATATTATTTTTGTCCATAAGATCGAGACTTATAGGAGTACTGTATGTGAGCTGTAGTCCTTCAGGATAGACATTTGATTTTAAATTTGTTCTTTCTGTTGATAACATATCGTCATCGTCATCAACTTCTGGTTGCTCTAGAAGATTAGAAACTGTCACAATTGATGTAGTTACTTCCAGCATTTGTTCTTTTAAATCAGTTTTTTCTAGGCCATCATACTTAGCTACTTTATATCCAAGCAATTGCAATAGTGCATTATCGAATCCTAAAGCTTTTATTATTATGTACACAACTAAAGACATAATGATTCCACAGATACAATTTGTCGAATTTCCACCTGAACCACAGGTTACTCCACCGCAACCACATTTTGAGGTTATTAAGAATATACAACATAAAGGTAATAAGCCACACAGCTGGAGTAAGAAGGATACGAGGTTGTAAATAGTATTGAAAATCATCTTTACCATGTTCTCAATCATTAGGAATAAAGCCAAGATAAGTCGTAACACAGATTGCCACAGACATAGAATAGTCTGCATAAATTGAACGCACATCAACGCACAGCAATTGCACATGATTTTTATATATTATAAACACCACTTATCACCTATAAAAATAACTATAAAAATGTAAAATAATATAAATAATAAAAGTAAAAATTACGTATCAAACAATGTCACTCGACTTATATTTTTATACGCTTTGGTTACTCAAGCCAATGATGTTAACCGTTCAACGCTCAAGTTTTAGAATTTACTCATAATTCTTAAACAATCTAGTTTTTTTATTTAATTACCTAAAAAAGGGCAATACAATAGAAATAACTATCATATACAATGTAATACTTAGTATTTTTAGATTTTCTAATTAGCATCTTGAACAAAAAGAATTCATCTGAATGAAAAATGCATTCTTTTTGTTAAAAATATACCATAGATGGCCCTAAATTCTCATCTTCTATCTATCTATACTATAATAAAATTGAAGACTCGTCGTGTCTGTACTATGATTTTTTTTTTCAAAAAACTGATTGTAGGTGATAAAGGGAGTGTAGCTGTACACAAAAATACAAGTTTTGAAAAAATGTTCGTCTGTCTGTTTGTACACGCTAATCTCTGAAACTACTGGGCGGATTTTAATTAAACTTTACAATAATATAGCTTATCATTAGAATAACACATAGGCTACTTTTTACCAAGGGTGGAGCCGCGGGGCGGAAATCTAGTTCAAACATAAAATTCATGCTCATTTTAATCAATTTTTTAGTGACTTTTTGTCTTGACAGATTTGTTTTCTATTTACGTTCTTCATAAATATTTATTTTAGGCTATATTAGAGAAAGTATCTTAACTTTACGTTTGTAGGTAACACAATATCATTGTTCTACATCTCATATGGGAAGAAAGTGTAGATAAATAAGTGTTTTTGTGCTTCTTTGAATCTTACATTATGTTTTCAGGTCATGTGTACGATATGTTTTATGTTATTAAACGCAATCACTTGCATTTTCTACTCAATAATCAGGATGATACTGCTGGCCTTGCGCATGATTGAAAATCTTCTTAGCTTGCTGCTCCAATCAATATACAACATCATATCTTTCATACTCCAGTTGATATCTTTGATACCAATTTGTTGCGTAGTCTTCTTGACTTCAAGAGCTTGTTGTGTGTTAAATGGTTGCGGTGGTTCTAAATGTGCCGCGGCTGGTAGGGGAGGGTGCAACTGTTTACTTGGGTTTGTGTTTTTGGCCTGGTATTTCTATTACTACTATAACTCTGGACCGCTTGCGAGGTTTTTTGAACTTGTGTACAATAACACTGCTCCTTTAAACCATACGTATGAGTCTGGTTAAAGAAGAAAGTGATGAAAATGGATTAACTAGATAATGCTTAGATGCGACGATGATACTATTAGAAGAATTCATAAGAACTCTACGATTTTAAAATCAACACTAAGAAAGTTATTTAACAAGGAATGAATGGATTTAACTCGACCACATTATGATGAGTACGAAACAGGAGTCTTATTGCAGAAAAATAACTTTACTTATAATTTTTCAATGCGAATTGTAACAAGTACAAAGCCGAACCTAATTATAGAAAACAAGCTGCTCTTTTTTAGAATGTATTTTAAGGTTTTTGCTGTCTAAGGTGTTGTTCATTTTGAGTAATCGTTTATTTTTAGTTTAATAGAAAAATATATTTTATAAGTTTAAATTTTTAGGTTAATCCTTTTTTACTTTATTAAATATTGTAATAAAATGTTTAACAGTTTTTTTTATTTACGATGAAAATAAGAAAACGTAACATTTTGTCATTTATTTATGTATGAAGGAAGATATGAATGTATTCATAGAAGATACATCTCGATCTCAGATTGCGTTTTGAATTTCAAAATGTTTACATGGGAATTTGATGCAACTGCGAAACATGCAATATGAATATGAAAAGTATTTATTGGTTTTACAATATACGTAGTCGCAAGAATATAATAATAATTATATTTAAAATTTAAATCTATTAATCTAAATATATCGCTTTTTATGTTACAGAATAGAAGATCCTGTAATACTTGCTAATATAGAAATAACAGGGCTTAGGCATGGCAATTTGTCATGTACTTTTTAGGAACCATTTTAAGTTCTTTGAAAAAAGATCCTTATATCTGTAATACAGTGAGTAAGGAAATATCTTGTCAAGGACCTAGTATTATATTGTCTGTGTCAAGGGTTTTAATAAAATATATACTACGTACAAACTGTTCTATTAAAATGACTACTTTGAATTCATCTAAAATATTAAAAACACTTGACAGAGCATATTCTTTCAGTACTTGCTAAGCTGCCAATTAAACCCTGTAGATATTATGAAGTGTTTAGTTAGTATTGTGTAGATATTTTATGTCTGTGCCAAGCGCTGTGATTTCTCAGTATTTTCCACCTCTTTGGTTTTCCTTTTAAAAAGGGAGTGACGTTACGAAAAATACCTCAATCAACGTTCAAAGTATTTATTTTTAACATAAGGATATTTACATCACATTTAGTTAAGTCAGTTACATATTCTTTTCTGGCAAGTTCAAAAATTTGGCTGTCTTCTGTGAAGAAGAACTCGCCAGAAGAAACTATGGGCGTTGCACCTTTTCAAAATATTTTTACAAAATTATAAATGATCATAATTAGCTTCCTTAATAAATCTTTCCTTTACGAGTAAGGTGGGAGAAAAAACGGGCTGCGGGGTGATATTCGAGTTTGTACAACAATCTTGAACTTCTCTAGTGACAATTTTGATTATAATACTAGTCTTCTTTACAATGTTATTAATATAACAGAGAGTGCAAACGAAGCAACCGGTCAAAGTAGAAAAAATAAAATATCTAATTAATCAATCTATCACAATTATAAATGACAATCGACTAAACCTATTGGGATTAATTTTATTCCAAAAAAAAAACTGAATTAGCGTATATAATATTCGTGCGATTCTACTTTTTTCCGACCAACAGGTAAATTCAGTTGACCCCTCAACACAACATGATCCATTATAACCACCCGATGTCCGTGTCATACACTATGCGCTAATTAATTGGTAATCCGAAGACAAAGCAAATCAATTAAGGGCTATAATGACGTGACGACAGTATTGAAGGTTGCTTGTTTGTTGCATGCGTGCACAGCTGACGGTAAATAGATTAAAGGCTTATGATGATAACTATGAATCAAATTGCGTATACGCTAGAAGTTCGATACCATTATTATTGATACATCAGGTTAGACAGACAAGTATTGCTTGGCACGATAAAATTATGTTTTGTCACTTGCTCAAATTAATGCCACCCCGGTAGGCTAAATAAAATAGCATAGTCATTAAAATGTATTAGCCTTGTATCAAAACAGCAGAAAAAAACCTTTTGTCTATGGTCTGGCGCAGAGATGCGCGAAAAGCGAGGTCTCCAACAAAACAGAGGTTGTTTTCAATGATTACCACAATATAATCCACCCGCGTTAACACCCGTTTTCCCGTGGAAATAAGGTATTTTTCCATAGTAAAAGTAGTCTATGTGTTATTCTGATGTATGAGCTATATTACTGTAAATTTCATTAAAATCCATTTAGTACTTTTTGCATGAAAGGTACAATACTTTACTTCTCTCACGCGAGGCATTTTTGTAATTTTTTTGAGTCCTCTCCCTTTGAAAAGATTATTGGTTTGATCTACTTCCCTTGTTCAATAATTTAGGTACCTAAAATTTTTTACAAGAAAAAAAATGATATTTAAATACAAGACTTTTTAAACCAGCGTTAAAGTTGTTGTGTTAGGATTTCTTAAAACTCAAATATTTCTAACTATATTACCAATTATAGTACTCTATACTGATATAGATATGTAGTGTTTGTAACTGAGCAATTACCAGGAACACAGAAGCAACCTGGAGCTACCTAGAAGGACACAAACGACGTTTAATTTCCGCCGCACAATACGTCGATACCTCAACAGAAGCTTTGCATTTGACAGCGAGCTCACAGCCGCATCTCCAAACCAGAATATCAATTTTCCTTGTACAAAATGCCGTATGTTGCGTACATACCATAAGCTGCAAATGCAAAGGGTAAATGATATATAAGTGATGATTGTTGGAGGGAGATAGAAATATTTAGTCATAAAAAACAATTATCGATAAATTTAAATATAATAAAACTGTACAAGTCGAAAATCTGTAAATAGAAAAAAAAAAGCTAAAAAACCGAGTCAGGGGGGTGTGAAAAGTGAAATAGAACATAATAACCAGATATTATTCTAATTTTTTGTTTCTCTGTTTGTCTGTTTGTACAGGCAGGCTAATCTCCGAAACTGTTGGACCGATTTGAATAAAATTTTGCAATTTTGCATCTTGAATACTTTGAATCCCCAAAAATTATAAAGTTTCTGTGGGATGGTTAAAAAACTATAGTAACTCATACCGGCATTGTACGGTTGTACAGACATATTTCCGAAACTGTTTGACAGATTTAAAATGAAATTTTGCACGGTGGTACCTTACCTCCCCGGTCAAAAGACAATTAGTATGGAGAAGGTGCCAATTTTTTTTTATGATTCCGTGTAATAATATTTCATAAAGATGGTCAAAGCCATTGACTGATCATGCCTTCAGTATTTGCTCATTATTAGACTATTTGAGAGAGAGAAGGGGAAAGATTCTATTTAAACAATTGTATCGCAAACACTAGAATATACAGAAGAAAAGTCAACACAGTAAGACAAATTTAACAAAAATACTAACACATGCTATACTACGATTTGAAATCCCTTATTTAAACCTGAAACTTAACACGGGTCAAACATCCAAGGCACTCTTATAACGCTGTTAGTTTCAATTAAGGCTCATTGGAATCTAACTTGAGGCTGGGTAAAACTTTATATGGCAGTTTGTAGCAGAGGTCACGCGAGGTCTGGCTCGATTGCCTATTAATTACAAGACGCTGGTCTTAAATGTACTCTCTTGTGTCCACAGACTATTCAATATTAAGACTGCGCTTTGAAGATTTGAAACGTCTTTATCTTTTTTTTTTGGAGGACATATTGTAAGAAGAGGAGGATTTGCAAAATAAATACATACATATCGCTCTGACGCCGCTTTTTCTAGTTTATGTCCATACTTATTTTTATCTATTAAAATGGTTGTACATAGAAGAAAATGATAAAATCCGAGTCGGAGGCAGGTTATAAGTGAACTAATTCAGATTTTTTTTTGTTTATCTATCAGTTTGTACCATTGAGGTAGAATTTTATGGGTCGCGCTAATTTCCTTAATGACTGGGCCTATTTAAATAAAATGTTGCATAGTGATAGGTACCTCATATGCCCCGTTCTGCATACTTTTTTACCGCGGGAGAATATCTTATTCCTACGGGAAACTACACGGAAAAGTAAAAAAACAACGCGGGCGTAGACGCGGGCGGGTAGCTAAAGTGATGAATATTTTTCCTCTTATTAGTCTGAAAAAAATTAAAAGGTTGTGTGTGAAGTCGACAAACCCGCACTGGGCCAGCGTGGTCAGACCTGTTCACCCTAATTATAGGGTAGGCTCGAGCCCCTCGGTGGGGACGTATATGAGCTTTTAAAGATAGTCTGAAATAGTCTCCTGTCTGCGTTGTATAGAAGAGCGTTCCTAGTCAGTATTAGTATTGGTAATGAATCTATTTCAGGGATAATTACTAATTACGGATGGAAATAGTTCATTAAACATGTCAAAGTTGTCAAGCGTAATGTGTAATTTGCAAGGTAGTACTTATAACATCCTTGGAATTTGTAACCTGAGGTTTTGGCATCGTATTTCAGGTTCTCAATTACGAAATTTAGATGACAACGGTCAAACGTAATTGAATGTTGAATATTGAAGATAAGTAGGTACATGTCAAGATTAATTTTAGGTTTGTTTAGTGAAATTACTTCTATAATAGCTACAGTAATATCTCCCCGCATATCTATATAATAAAACTGTTGAGGTCGAAAATATGTACAAAGAAAAAAAATGCTAAAAACCGAGTCGTGGGGATTTAAGAAGTGAAATAGAACATTATCGAGATTTTTTGTCGTAATTTTTGTTTTTCTGTTTGTCTGTTTATACGGGCTAATAAAATATTATGAACGTTTGACGTGACACCTGAATTAATTATCTTCTAATATAACAATACAGTCTAAAGTTAGTGGACTAGCGCTTTTGTCTTTCTCACTTTTCGAGAAGTTTTGACATATCCCCTACGTCTGACTGTAAGCTAACGTAGTTGTGAACGCTAGGTACTGCAAATTTTCTGGACTTACTTTAGTACCTTAGTAAAATTATCAATATCTATACTAATATTATAAAGAGGAAACACTTGATTGTTTGCATTGAATAGGCAACCGATTTTAATGAAACTTGGTATAAAAATAAAAGCTTGTAAATAGAATATAATTTAAGGAGTAACATAGGCTACCATTTACCACGGGAAAATTCCTCATCCCCACGGGAAAAACTGTTAAGCGGAAAGCTAGTACGTAATAATCTTGTATAAATCTTGAGCATTCGCATAAATTAATTATTATTTTCATTCTTGGATGCTCTAGATTAATTTAGTTATCTGTTTAATATTTAATTGTAAATTACTAATTTGTCTTTTTTGTATCTTTATATTGAAAAGATATTCAAATAAAAGATTTCAAGTTTATGTTTGCATTATTACATAAAATTTCTTTTCCAAAAAGCCTGCATTTTGCAGCCGCATCTAAAACGTACGAGAGAACATACTTTCCATCTCAAGTGTTGCTCAAATTCAAAGCCAGCGAAATGTATGTACATCCGTATAAAATTGTAGGTCGGACGCAAATAAAATACACGACGGCGAGAGCTTTGTATAATGCGAGGCAGCAGTGGTAGTGGGTCGCACTGGGTCAAATGCCAAGCCTGGATTTGTCCAAGATGCGAGGAAAGGTTTTACATGTACTTAAAATGTCTTGGAGGAAAACGTCTTTGTTGGAAAAGATGTTTTTGATGATTTCAAAGAAAATTTTAATGGTAATGATGATGATTTTGATATTTATGTTATTAGTAAAAGTATTAGTGAGGAGTAACCTAACCTAACCTACTTACGATATGTTTGATAAAAAAATGTTACAGCATTATTTTTTACCTAGCTGATAAACAAAAAGATCTTAATTTTATAAAACCTTACCTGGAAATAAGAGACAATTTAGTGCTATATTTACCTCGTAAAAAGAAAGTAATAACAAAATTAGCTTCATATACGGCAATGTTATGAATTACATAACAAGATTGTTTCCCTAAAACACGCCATTATGATATCGCAACATTAAAAGAATACATACTTAAACAACAAATCTCCTTGAGCATTAGCATGGTACTCCCTACAAAATAAGTAATGAATACTAACGACAAAAGGATGGAGTAATGAAAAAAGACTCGAGCGAGTTCATAAAAAAATACATAGAACAAAAACAAGCTAATGTAAGGAGAATTATCATGAATAATAAAAAAGCACAGTTGAGTATCATAAAGCGTTGTTATAGAAGTAAATGGGGGAAAAGCGTCCCGAGGGGAAGGGGGCGTACACTGCACGGCTTACCGTACGCGTGTGCCGATAGATTTATGCGGGATGCTGGAAGAGACACAACTACAGTAGCTTACTTCTACAGCCTATAATAGTCTACAGCAGGACTAAGGACTTGGCCTTAGCTTCTGGTGACGCGTGGTGCAAATTGCGGCGGGTGATATGAATCACGACGCGATGATATGATACAGCTCGCACAATGCCGCTAGGGAGAAAAAAAATAGAAAAAAACCGCATCGTGATTACTATGCGGCGCGACATTATTCCTTCTTGCTGCCCCTCCATTTTATATAGAGTATGTTAATAAAGCATATTTTTTATATTTGAGGCAAAGATCGATTTTGTATTAAATTTCAGATTAGACTTGTACTATTTATTTTTGGTGTCAATTAAGAATATTTTTATTATAATAGAAGTTCACTCAAGCCTTATAAAGAACGATAATATCGAAGTGTAATTGAAGACTTACTTCATTCTATGTATGTTTACTGATTTCCTTAGATACAGCAGTCATAGTAGCAGTAGCCAGCGCGGCTTGACATATTGACCTTGAGAGCGCCTTTATTCCGGAGTAGTAAGGGCGATACTCGTATTGCGATTGCCCAACCGCATGTGCTGGCTAGACTACAATTGAGAATTTTGTATTTGAAACAAAAATGCTTGTTCGGACGGAAAATCTAGAATAAAATGGGCATAAATCTCTCATCAAAGTAGGGATTATTTCCTGATTTTCATAACCTCTTCCAGTACACGTTGATCTGTAATCCCGGGATCTATCTCTCCGGGGCTATGCGTAAATTCAATCTGCAGCCCGCATTCCCAAATCACCTGAACACTTTCCGTTGAGGCGTATTAGGTTCCCAGCAAATCTAATTTAGATACATTTTCTTTCGTTTCAAAAGTTACATGTTCAATATGTTTTTGTGAGAACGTACAGTGGAGTGGAAGAACTTGCAAAGATGCCTCTTCGAGGGAGCACACTATGTCCTTTGTGTCATTTTGAAGTGTTTTTAACTCCCGACGAAAAAGAGAGGTGTTTGACGTCTGTCTGTGGCTTCGTAGCTCCTAAACGGATGCGCCGATTTTGATCTAGTTTTTTTTTTTGTTTGCAAGATGTCACAATCGAGAGTGTTCTTAGCTATGATCCAAAGAAATTTCTTCAGCCATTTGAAGATTATCAGCTCTTTTCTAGTTGTTGAAAGGATCAAGTAACGGTTTTGTGTTAGGGTTATAATTTTTTTTTATTAAGTGTTATTTAACCGACGATAACAGAGGACATTCTCAAGTCGACGCGTATTTTTTTTATGTATGGCATAACTTTTTAAAGAGTAGGGTTACGATTTTCGTAATTCTTAGGATTCTGAATTCAGCAATTTTTTTTATTGCAACGGGTATACTTCGAATTTGGTACAATATAAATTTGAAAACATAAATCCTACACTAAGGGTAAGAAAACAGGGGATGACTGAATATAGATTTTTCCGTAGGAACCATGTATTTTCCTGCTGTAAAAGGTAGCCTATGCCCTTCCTCAAGGTCGATCATATCTCTGTACCAAGTTTCAACAACATCGGTTCAGTCGTTTATGGGTAACTAATAGACAGACAGAAAGAGGTTTTTGTTTTTCAGTCTATCCGATTATTTTTTTTTCAGAAACCTATTGTTTAGTAAAGTTTGTGTTGGATTTGAAGCATGATGAATATTGACGAGAACGTTTTATGGATCTGCTTTTTACAGTACGTTCATTTTCGGGTTAAGGGTAAAAAATAGTTCAACCCCCGTATTACAGTTTTTTTTGTTCACCCCTGCAACTGATTTTAACCTGTGTTGGGTTGGCCCTTCAGTATTACAGCACAATTGTGAATGTCTGCCGATCTGTATGTTTAGTTATTCTTGTGAAATGTCTGTGTTTTATGTAACGACGTAATTTTTTCTACCCATCTCTTTTAAGTACATTGCTTAAAAGTTCATCCTAAAAGTTAGCGAGTTCTTTCAACGAACGACAAGTCAGCAATTTTGCCGTCTCATAATATGGAGTACAGACACCATATATCTTGTTTTACCCCATTCAATGTAGAGACGAAACGGCACTAGCATACTGATGTGTTACTTTTAAAATTTATTACAAAACCGCTAGCTAGTGGTGACACTATTCCGGAAAAGCTGTAGATTTTATCGATGAAGCTTTCAAAAGTCTTCAATAATAATTTAAACATAGAGTAATATAACATGCAAATCTTCTGCTCCGAATATGCTCCGAAGAGCGCTCAGCTTTCTATTGTTAACTTTCTATAGGTCAAAACTGATGGAAAACAAAAATATCTCAGTACCAAATTACTGACTGAGGTTTCTAAAAATATATATATTTCTTACTCTATGATTTTAAATCACGTTTTCGAACATGACAAGGATAATTTGAGAATCTTTAGATAATTTTATGTTGAGTTATCTTAACCTACGTTTCCTTCTCTAATGTCATTGCATACGCAAGTAATTTTAATTACATGTAAGCCTGCTATTTTGTGTTCAATTTGTTTGTGGTTGAGAGAGATTACAATATTTTTTTAGGATAATACAAATATGTGAAAACAGTCATAACGTCATTCAAATAAGTTAAATACAACCAACAATAAACGAAATCAACCCTAATCCAATGAAATACACTAATCATCAAAACAAGTAATTTAAAATAATCTTAAACTAATAAACAAAAACATGCCTCTAGAGCATTGCAAAATAAAGACAGACTTTACTTTAGAAGATATGCCTTAAATTCATACTTCATACTAATATTATTAAGAGGAAATATATTTTGTATTTGTGTGCGTGTGTGTTTATGTTTGTAACAAATAAACTCAAAAACTACTGAACCCATTTCAAAAACACTTTCACCATTAGAAAGCTACATTCACCCTGAGTAACATAGGCTACCGTTTACCTTGGGAAATTGCCTCATTCCCAAGGTAAACGGTAACGCTAACGAAATAAACAGAGACAAACTCTTCAAAACGGCCTATGAGAACTGGGAAGGCGACAAAGATCGTCTGAAATCTCGATAGCAAGTGTATCGACAATCAAACAGCTCTATCGGGCCAGGGCTGAATAAGAAGTAATGAGTTTTCTTTAGCACGGCCACCTGACTCGCAGGCGACGACGCTGTGAATTTACTAAACAAGATTAAACATTTTTTTTCTTCGACTTACCACCCATAGAGGAAGTCAGCTTCTTAGAAATAGTTGAGACAATGTTTTTATGATTATTATTTAAAATATTCACGGATTTGTCAGAGCTAGGTTTTTACTAAGATAGCTACAATTTATTTATTTATTCTGAGATAGAATTCCTTTTAATGTACCTTCCAGTAAGTGTGTTATTATTACTAGCCTCATTGAATCCAATATTTCATCTTCACAATATTATCAACTTTTCAGCTAAAATACTTTTACTGCTAGACAAAGCTACTGATGAAGATTTTCGAACAAAAACGGGCTCTTAGTTTATCTAGTACTGTTCTTCCATATTTATGCTTCGTTATTATGTACTTAGTATTTAATTTGTCGATACCTATTTAGCATTCTTTTATACAGGATGGCTCTTTGATAGACGTCCAAAAGAAAAATTTAGAAGCCTTATACGAGTATTAAGGGATATCTGATCACCCCCATATATGTTCCGCGATTATTGATAGTTTGGGTCCTAAACTATCAATAATCTTTAGGAGATACGAATCTTCAAAGTACTTTTTCGAAATTTTCACCTTTATTCATTCTGAGATAGAATATTACTGTTAAATATGTAGTGTATCTGAGCTGAGCTTAAATAGAGGAGTTGTAAAAGAACAGCTCAATATTACTCAGTGTGTAAAGTAAGACAACATTGTAACAGCTATCACCCTCTGATTTGAAATTCTTTCGTTTGGCAAACAAATCTCGGTTCACCTGTGACTTTCATAAATTGTTCATTGATGTTCGCATTGCTTGTTACATTGTTTGGTAACCACAATCTGCCTGATTTAAAAGATTAGATCTTCTTTTTATTATTACGAGTATTTAAATACATTTTCTTACATTCTTATAGTTTCGTTCATGTTATTTACTACATACTAGCCATTCGCTCCGTGACTCCGCCCGCGTTAACAGTTTTTCCCCTGGGAATGAGGTATTTTCCCGAGATATATAAGTTATATAATTGTAAGTTTCAATAAAATCCATTCAAGTAGTTTTTGCGTGAAAGAGTAACAAACATCCATACATAAATACATCAACCAATCCATCAATCCATCCTCACAAACTTTCACTTTAGGATTTACAAACTCTTCATTAATAAGGAGATCTACCTCCCAAAAAACCTACAAATTTTCAGATTTTTTTAAAAGTTAAAACATTTTAATAAAGTTTTCACACTTACGTTTTAGTTGAAGAAACTAGCTTATGCTGCTGTGGCAAATTGTAAAAAATTCCCGGAGTTATCCCAACTAAACGGGAACATCATTACGAGGGAGTGTGGAGCGAGCGTGGTTTAAGTGAAGAGACCGAAGTTTGCTCGCTAAAAGAATATTGTTTGGTGAAAGTTTGAAGTTTTTCTTGCATGGTGATGACAAACTTGATCTAATGATTTTTTTTAAATAGCACTTTGCTCTGAAAAAGAATATTATAAAGTTAGGTGCACGGAGATATTTTAAAAGTAAAGTGATAATATTTTGTGTGTTTTTTTTTTGTAAGGCGCCTCTCCGTTTCGGCTTCGGAAAACTGCTTTCGTATGTCTGTGTTTCGATCCATTTGTCTGTTGTACAGTCAGCTGTAGAGATTGTTACGCAGCTGCGCCACAATACTTGATTTTTTTTCACAAATTTTCACGACATATTTCGACACACGTACATTATGTGCGACTGACGTACTCTTTGTAAAAAGTTCCTTGCGAAGTTAGGTGGAGGAGTAGTTGCAGAATATTACATAGATTTTATTCTGACAGGCTGTATAGGTAGACAAAACATTATAAAAACATAAAATTGGAAAATCACATTTAAAATGCTAGGCTAAACAATTTTTTATTCGCATCAAAAGGAAAAAGTCAACTGACCTGAAACTGTCAACTGTTTAGATTCTATAGCACTCTATTCTATATCACCATACATACTTATGAATTCAATAGGGTATTTATAGGGTAATTGAATCTCAATAGATTTTCCGTCTGTTTTTAGGCTAAAACTTAGACCACAAATAGCAAAGACGGCATCGCAGCGACACCACACCGACAGCGTGCCATTTGTAAACTATTTGTATGCGGGCGAGCGTTCCTCGCTCACTTTTCTTACTTCCACATGACGAGCAACCGGCGGCGGCGTCGCGCTTCTATCGTCTGATGTTTTCCAGTTACCTCCACTGTGTTTCTGTCAGCCTGGTACTTCAGAACAGAAGAAAATAATAGTACTAACCCGTACAGAAAGGACACTCACCCTCCCGCGCCGAAATGAGTCCCCGCTCGATATAGCACCCCACGCCCCGCACCCCGCAGGCGCTGCGGGACTCCGACAGGGGTGTTTTATATAGCGTTTCAATGTTGGACTTGTAATTGATATTTAGTTGTTATTCAAAAAGCAGTAGGTTGTCAAAACGCGTTTGCTGTATGGAGTGTCCGACCTGTTCAAAGATGATGATTTTCTTACTTGTTTTTAAACTCATTTGAGAAAAAATATAGTTGAAGTGTATACTGACGACGTAAAATTAAAAGTTTAAGTGATTAAGTTGTCTCTGATTAAAAGAGAAAAGAAATGCCTTTATATTAATGTGTGAAAACTAATTTAAACAGACATAATATTTACCATTATTTAAAACAATAATTAAATCAGAATACAGATCATTATTTCTTTCCTTATAAAAGAAAGAGTTTCTTGATTTCCCCCAATTCAAATATTTTGGTCTAAAGGTAGTTTTTCAAAACATGCATTTATTCACAAAGCCAAAGTAATTTACTCGTTAATCCAGTCTATTCGTTATAGTAGAAGACATGAAGGAATCTGCAAACATTTACTTTGTATACAAATATCAGTTCTTCTACTAAAGCGTTTGCCAAGTCGCAGTGGCTCTGTGTATCTCTTGCCCATCACTGGTGCCGAAGTAAGTTCAGACTCGCATTGGTATTTATGTGCCGTTCCGATATCGCGTGCATGCTCCGCGAATTAAATTTTGTTCGTGCAGTTCCCACGCTTGATACGTTGATTGAAAGGTATTTGGAACGTGTTCTCTACATAGATGATCTTTCGTTCGCGAAACTCCAATTTCAATATGTGAATTGTTTGCTGTGCGCGAGGAAATATCGTCTTCTTTTAAGAAAATTACAGACAGAGTCTTGGAGTATAGTGAACTGGGAGTAAAGTAAGTATTTGTTTCTTGAACTTCTTTTAAGTAACGTATGACTATTGGAAAATGTGTTACTAAGTGAAATTTTTTTCTTGTTTTTTATACTTTTCACATGGTACTTACGTATGCATGTTTAATTAAGAGAAAAAGTTTTTATCAAAAAAAGTTCTTATACATAAAAATCTTAAGACAAATACCTATTCATCCAACCGAACAGATTCAGTTGCCGAACCACTTCAACTACTCGAAACCACGAAGAGCTCCCAAACAATTGCTATAAATAACATTGTATGTACTCAGGATGTGATATACCGTTTATGAGTATCCTAAGTGCACCATTGTAGTTTTCGTCTCACCCGTCCTCCGGCGGTTTATTGCACGGACTATAAAAATGCATCGAACACCCCAGTGGTCCCCACGATACGGGTTTATTTAATAGTATTGGAGTATGTGATACTTATGATGATCAACTTGGACATGTTCCAAGTAATAAAGTATGAAATGCAAATACGTGTATCCGAATTGAGTAGCGAAGTGTACCTGTTTAAGTGATAATGTGTTATGCATTATGTATTGTAGGATTCGTTGGTAATGTTATGGGTGAAAAAGGTAGTCGTAATAGACTATTTTGGTATGAATATCTTGAAATATATATTTGATCATAGTCACGATTGAAATGCAAAATGCTGCGTAGAAAATATACTTACCTATATCTAGATGATTATCATCAAAGTAATTATATAGAAAGGTAAAATCTAATCGAATTTGATACCAAAAGGATCAGAATCAATAAAATAATAACACATTTTAATATAATTTTCCGTTACATTAAACAACCTACTAATTTACCAACATACAGTATAATACGTTTTTTTCTCTATACGTTTACAGACAAAACCCATGTAAAGTAAATTTAAATAATTTTGCTGATATTTAATTTATTTGCGTAGTAACATAAAATGGTACCTATGATTTCAAACACCTTGATTGTGTACACAACTCTACATAAAATAGTGGCAAACAAAAAAGTTTTGTTCGTATCACAGGGATTATCCCTCATACGTGCATTGAATATTTTTGATTGCTGGATAAACTGAGCTCGTTGTTATGCATCGTACGTAATCCCTCGGTTGTTTGTACCCAATATTCATTTCCATTCATTTCAACAGTATTGTGTTCTCAATTTAATGAAAGTAGTGGTGTGGCGTACGAAATATTATTAGTACCTGCTGCTTCTACCCTCCTAGTTTCAAAACAAATAACCTTAACATTTTTTTGCTCTTTGAGTTGGCTAGCAATGCAATAAAATTTCATGAAGTCAATGCAAACTGCACCTTAACCGTACTTAATATCATATTATTCATTCATCTCTTCAACTAGTTCTAATAGTTGGTCTCTATTGGATTTATCATTAGCAAGTTCGGAAACAGCCATCAATGATAAATATCTGTCCAGTACAGTATAATTGAATTCCTTTGAATCCAGCCATGACGTAATAGTAGTCAAGCCAAGGCAAGTGCACTTGGCCCAACTTGTACAAATATTTGCCGAACTTAGATGCACCATGAAACTAGTTAAAAGTTTGGATATGTTCGAACGCACGCTCAAATTGTCGGATGAGTGAAATCGAAAATGTTTGTCGTCTCTATGTGATCAAAGTTTATGTTTTTGCTTCAAAATCACAGTCTCGTGAAGTATGGAATGAGTTTTGAGATACAGTCAGACATGCGGTATAAAATTAATAATTTACATACATTTTTTTTTTATAAATATAGATGAAAAAGATTACGGAAAACTCATATTTAAAAATATACTATAATACCATACCATTAATGATTAAGTTTCAAATTGTCTCTAAAATAGCGAAGATATTGATATATTTTCGATGTTTCTATCCTTACCAATGATACTTTACATTTGGGATTTTTAAAATAATTTTAAGCATTTTTTGTCTTAGTTTTACAACAAGTAAGTGTAAAATAAAAGAGCCCACTTTTAAAAACATTTGAAATAGATGCATTTGTATCTACAAACGATCAAACAGTTTTCTATGCTGATGCATCTGATGCTTACTGGTGTTTAAAAACGCGATCCTATTCACTCATCCATCCTGGTGACCCTACAAATTGCTCAAGAAGTTCAACAGACCGAGCGGTGGTCTTAAAGTAATCAAAATGGAAGACCGAAGCTTACCTGAACCGAGTCCGAGGGCATTTCAAGAAATATTACAAGATGGCGGTCGATTGCAAAAAACACTTTGCTGCTATAAAAATTACAAAGCAATTTGTATTAAAGGTGACTTTGCTTGTAAAGATGATATTAACAGTTTTCTGAACTTAAAGCTATCTAAAAAAGTAAATTACATCATCACATGTGAAACTTAAAAGCTTTTAAAAAAATGACAGTGGAGTTTAACGTACTACAAACTTCAGCAGACTTCATAATAACTTTACAAACTTTGAAAAATGAAAAGCAAATTCAAAGACTAAAGAACAATAAATCAAAACGATCATCACTCATCCCGAATAAACATTCAGTTCGCACGTTGAAACAGAAATGTTGAATATCAGTGTTTGCTGAAGGGGATCGAGTCGGCCCTGAATTGAGAGAAAATTAATAATCGTATTACTTTTTCACTGGAATGCAAATATTTGACGATTGCGTTGTGGCGAGTGGTGAGTGCCGATACTGGGAACGCAGATAGAGAGGTGAACAGAAGTGACAGTGAGGAAATACTCCGTACTCATCAACAGCATCATGTCTATGGCGTTATCTGTAGTGTTCGTCTATGGTTTTTTTTTACTCTGTGGCTCACTGACACCAAAATCGCAGAGCATTCCCGCCACTATCTTTGTAACTTGTGTCGCAGTTCCGATCTTTATACCGAATTTTTGGCCGTTCTAAATAAATTCGTAAAAATATTTAAAGACTTTTTATGATGCTGGTTTTAAAACTTTACGAAGCTCATTGACTGTTTGGTTTCTTAACTCAAAGATTGAAGTTAAAGAGTTAACTTTTTCTGATAAACAGAAAAATACATAGTAAATTGTCGTTTTCAACATAATCTAGGTCTCGAAACAAAAGATCAACTTATCAATAATCAAACTTGTGTGAAATAAATTGATACATAATTTATAGGATGTTAGAAAATCATGAAAGAAAGACTTACTGTACATTACCACATACCTTTCCAACATTTTTATAAATCGACATAAGGAGATAATTCTCGTTATTAAATTCGAATACCAGTTTTGAGTTATGAAAATCTGCATACCAATTTAATACTAATAACCTGCACATTTATGAAATATATGTATTGTATTTGATAGAATTCATTCCAGCAAGCTTAGTTCTCGGTAGTTGTTGAATGTGAAACTGCAACGCGTTTGTTGTAAAACATTCATAATCGGGTTTCACATTCGCGCTGTACACGAAATATTTTGACGGTATTTCGCACAAATTTTATCTATTTATTCCACGTGCAGAGAAATAACGATATTGTATGCGCTGAAGTGAATAGGGATTATTGGTAGCCAGAGGAATAATTAAATGGATGGGAAATAATTTAATGGAATTTGTAGACTTATTTGCCTGCTCATACCTTAAATGTTAACAGAAATAAATAAATAAATTGTTAACCTAAAATTATTGTACTATTTTAAAATAATGTAGAATAGTTACAAAAGAGAATGAACATTAAAAAGAAAAAAGAAATAGTTTACAGTAGGTACAGTACATTTATATACTAACTCAAAGTCAATAAATTAGTGTAGAACATTTAAAATAAATACTTAGAAGTATAAATTCTGCTGCTAAGACTGTTTCCTGAGTGTGGATGTGGTGTTTCTTTTGCATTCTGTACATATTTTTGTGGGCTGTCTAGAAATTGGTTTTGTAAGTAAATATTTTTAAGGCATTTTTAAAGGGCGACGGCGGAGGTAGCGGTGTAGAGTAGCAAGTTTAAATTCAAATATTCTTTTTCGCATGAGAGAGCATGTTAGTAAAGAATTATGTGACTTCCGCAAAGTGATTGATACCTTATTTCTGACCTCTAGATAGATGTATATTTAATAGAGTGATCTCGATGGCAGCGGGGCGGGGAGCGGCGCGATTATACAAACAGTTTGTCGCTCCGCTCCCCGCTGTCATCCAATTTACGGCCTTAAGGATATTGTATAAGAGCAGCTTTTCTCATGGCCACAGCACAGCCCCAGAGGTGGCGGGCCGTGTGAATCGCGCTAAATTATTCGCAGAGGCCACAGCGGACGGTTTAATGAATTTTTAATCAAATTACAACACGGCCCCGTGAGAAATTTTACAGATAAATCTTTGCGTTATCCTGATGTAATGGACGAATCATTGGCGCTGACGGCCGGACGGGAAAGAGCCATTTTTGTAAATATTTAGTCTGAATTTAAATATAAGCTTAATTATTTCAGTAATCCTTTAAAATAAAGTAGTATTTATCTTGTTCAATAATAAAAATTTGTAAGTTATAATGAGTCTATTGTGGTTATGTTTAAATTGGATAAGTCGTGCCGCTTGTTGTTCTTTTCTTATCGTGTCCGAGAAAGGAATCTCAAAATCTTGACTGTCCATGTCTTTTCTGTATTCACTATGCTTCTATTCTAGACACAATAAAAAAATCTCTTCCTGGTTCTATAATATACTTATATCCTCTGTGCCCTGTACATGAACGTTTTCAATAAAACTCCGTTTTGAGCTTACTGAAACACTCGTCGACTTGAAGTGGCCACGGGAAACGCTTACGTTATTTATAATCTAATATGCATGAAGGAAGCCTCCCTTGCTACGCCTTCGCGACAGTATAAAGCAAATAAAAGCGAACAAGGATATGGTAGAGCAAGTTAAGAAAGCAATCAGAGAGTTTAATAATACACAGTATCTTGCTTGGGTCTGTCGAGTTGTACAGTGAAATATGCAATCATGAACTTAAAATCAATAACACAGCTATTGAATTTGAATAAATATGTTTTGGTTCATACAAGCTTTTAAGTTCGATGTAAATTCAGGTATAAATTGTCATATTTCACAAAAAAACATTACAATTAAAAATACAAACAAACGAACTCTAAATACAAACTCTCAGACTAAAATTATTATTTTGACTATTTTGTACTTGTACTTCCAAAAAGACGGAAGATCTCGTTCTTTTCCAAGAAATTTTCTTAGAGAAATTCGCTTAAAACCGTTGCCTAAGCATGTTACATCTGTATATTTTGCTGTACAATTCTAGTTGAATTATACAGCTCCTACCGGGGAGCTCGAGCCCACCCTAATACCTAATATTATGGTAAGTTTTTCTAATGAAAGAACTCTTCCCTCGCTTCTTCTTCCTTCCCTATTGCGTAGCGTAATGATAATTTATTTCAATGTCTTACTTTATAAATGAAGAAAAATTCACAAATTTTGTGCCTCAAGTGACTATCAAATCAAGCACAATGGAAATAAATATGAAATGTGAAAATTTTGTTCCGACTTTTTGACTATTTTTTAAAAGGTTAAGCTACAGGGCAAACTCTCAACGCGATCGTCTTTGTTAGAGGCTCAAATTGTAGCTGACTAAATTGTCCAGAGAAGTTTTTTAAAATTATTTCATTCTTTGTATCTAAAATATCAAGGGCTAATTCGAAAATTTGGAAAAAAAATAATATTTTTTCACTTTTTCGGCAATAACTTTTTTTGTTTTTAATTTTATCGACGTTTTTTTTTTGCACCTTGTAATTCACGTAAATATGCGTCTTTGAGCATTTTTTTGAAATCATATTTTCACAACTTTCCGAGATATACGCGGATCGTATTTTTTGCGAAATCGAGACGTAATACTGCATAGTGAAACGAACGAAAAGACATTTCCAATGTCAAAATATCTCGGAAGTATCTCAAACGTCTTCCACATTGCAGGTCAAGACAACATCTCGAGTAAGTTCCCCAAAATGAATTCATACCCAACATTTCGCTGCTCGGACGCCTATATTTACTTAGCGTAGTGTAATCAAACTTCACCCATATACATTGGACATACTAGTTAAAACTTTATTGGGTCGCCTTTCATGTTTTACATCATAACAGTCAAGGTGGTTGAAATGGGAAAACTAATGAATGCCCGCGGTATATTTCGTTTTATATTTTGAGCTAAAGTCCATTAATGTCATGTTGTGTTGGGAAATCGTAAAAATGAAGCTGTTTTAATAACTACATTCTGGAAATTATGAATTCATTTTTATTTTGTTGAGCGATATAATTTTTATTTGCACCAGTTCAGTCATTGACTAAAAAGACATCCATCCGAAAAGTGATTTGTAAATCTTACTTACTTCGAATAAAACATTTTTCATTTCATTTTCATTTCATTTCATTCATTTTCATTTCATTTCATTTTTCATTTCATTTCATTATGTATTGAAAACTAGTCCTATTTTGAGTATTTTGGAGAATAAACAGAATAAAGAGGAGAAATAACACTTTATTGCAAACACTAAGAAACACATACAAATTGAATGTGCTTAATAGCAGTCTTATTACTGTAAGGTGAGATAATAAATATTTTAAATACCAAAATTTGGCTAAACTAAGCTTAATTTTCGACTTCATAAAATATGCATTGTTTGTTCATTACTTTTTTTTTGAAAAGCATCATTTAACATACATGTAAATGTAAAAACCAAAAATACATTACCTCACAAAACAGATAAAACAAAACACCAAAGGAAAATAACAAAAGAATCGTAAACTTTAGGTGCCGAAAGCGTAAAATACCAATCCAAACAGACTTAAAAAGAGGCTGGTATGGATGTATGTGCACCATAAAACAATGTTGAAGAGTAGGTCTGAAGCGAGCGCGTGCCTACGCATGGCGCCCGCGGATTTGAGCCGCTTCGCAAACGGCCTGATCCCAACGCAAACGTTTAAACAAGTTCACACTCCAAAGAAATTTACTGTTTGACGATGATATGGAAGTTTTAAGGTGCTTTCGTATAATGCGATTAGATTGAGGTTTATGCGAGAAAGTATAGTAGAGTGTAGCTAAATCTTTGTCTTCACAAAAGACGGTTGAATCATTCTTAAATACTCGTTCTTCTTGAAAATTAGTAATGTTTGGAATTAGCTTGAGCTGGTTAAATATAAATGGATAGCCTGTTGTCGAATCTGGAACCTGTCTGTCATATTAAAAAAAACATTGCGGACGGCCGATTCTAAGTTTAATATCTATCTAGTGCAGGTTATACTTGATTTCATAATTCCTTCGCAGGTGTCTTAGGTTTTTAAACGTTTTAAGAGCTTCGAATGAAGGTAAGTACAAATTCTAATACTGAATATCAGGAAACGATATATTTTGTTGGGCTAGTGTCCCACCGGGAATCGAGCCCAGAACCTCCGTAACGTGGGGCGACTGTTTTACCGCTCAACTACGGAGCCTGTTATATTATATAAACTAGATATGTTGACAAATATGTTTCTTGAAGGGGAAGCGATATATTGGCTCTTTATAGGGATCAAATTTTAGCCGTTACGCCAATGTCATATAACTCAATGAAGAATAATTGCAATCAAACACAAAACCACTATCAAACTACACTACATTTCCTGTCTCCTTCGTCTGTTCCATTATCGATTGCTATCCTCTCGCTTGCAACCAATATCCAATGTTTACCCTCCAACGTTGGGCCAATACAAACAATGTTCTGTGAACGCGCGGACCTGGGTTTTAGACCAATATCACATAATTTGGGATGAAAGGGTTATTAGGTATGTGTGCCTGTCTGTGACAGAATGTGAATCATTGTGTTATGGTCTTTTTTTTTTATTCGTCATCATTTCACGGCGGTTATAATGGCGGCGGTGTACATCCCATGATCTGTTTTACGTTTAAAATCAAAATAAATAAATAAAATATTTCGAGATCTCTTCTAAATAAAAACAGTTTGAAAGAAAAATCTATTAATGTTTTTTCCATCAATCTTAAAAAAGATTTCGTAATAAATACGCTAACAGCATGATTAGCTTATCTTTATGATTTAAACTGGGAAAGACCTGTATAGTTAGATATTTTTTGCAAAATCCCTTCAGATGTCATAAAATTTCTTTACAACGGAAAAAGTTTTGTAAATTACAAATAATAATTGCATAAAGAAATTTTTGAACGCCGTAAGAAAATCTGTTATTGTTGGAGTCATACCAGGCGACTAAAATAGAATAGAATATAATAAAAGACCCAGGGAATGGCATTCACCTGTGTAATCTATCAACAACAACTGCCCCTAACCCGTCTTCCAAGCCGGGGATTAAATGGCAACACCTCTTCAAACTGTATGTGAAATGTTTGTGAAAATATACCCGTAAAATAAAATTCCAGAAGACATCAGAGACCTACCATTGAGATATTTTAGGACATTTTATAAATGGCTGAATTCTCAAAATTTTTGTAATGTAAATGATTACTTGCAATTAAAATAACAAACTTCTTAAGACATTTCTATCAAATTAACATTAATACTGTACCTATAATATGATCCCACCGATGACATTTTGCATGCTAATGTTCTATATTAGCTAAACATGTTTGCACCTATTATCAAAATCTTAACTACCACGTTTTGATGCTAATAAACAATTTGAATTTGAAAAAAACCTTTATCCAGTAGTAGACTAACAACCTCCGTGGTCGAGTGGTCAAAAATTCGCTTGACGTTACGGAGGCTTCGGGTTCGAATCCCGTTGCAAGCTGAATCACCTGATTATCCGAAAAGCAAGATGATTCCGTGCTTTGGAAGGCACGTAAGACCGTTGGTCCCTGCTACTATCTACGGATGTAGTCGTTATAGGACATGGGTCGGAAGCCTAAGGCGGTTCTATAATTCCGATACCAGCCACACAATAAGCAGGCAGTATTATATATAGCCTATAGTAAAAAAAAACAGTTCCTTAAGAAGTATTCAATCAGCGTATTATCAGCAATCATTAAAATATAGCCGGTCGGGTGATTGTTGGCGCGTTTGGGTGCGTAGTAATTACTGCGATAGTTTGTCTTTCCAGGTATTGTGGATAAGATGATTAACCGCATCACTTCACACCGATAATTGACGGTTTCCCTGCTAATATTGATTCTAATAACGCTGGTAGAGCCTATTTCAATAGGTAATATTAAGGTGATATAAAATCGGCTTAGTATTATTTTTGAAATAACCTCTTTTTGTCAGTGGGATTCATTTACCCTCATTAGAACTAACTAACTTTAATAATGTTTCTGTGGAAATAAGGTATTTTTTCGCGGTAAAAGGTAGTGGTATAAGATATGTCTGTAAAAGGTATTCTATCCCTGTACCAAGTTTCATAAAATCAGTTCTGTAGTTTCGCAGCCTATATAATGTAAACAAACAAAAAAAATCAAATATTTCCTCTTTATAATATTGGTATAGATTAAAAAGAGTAACTTTTGTAAAAAGCTTTGATCAGAATAGTCATAAAAATAGTCGTAATTACTAATTTTAATAGAAAACACTTAAAAGGGCGTCTTTTGTCAGAAATGATGATTGTAATAAAAGTTCTAGCAAATCACGGAACGATTATCTAATCTATCTATCGAAAATGTGCAACTATAAACAATCTAGAAAAATATCACAAATCATGCTTTATTCGAATTCTTCAATGAATTTTAGAACTCCCCGTAACTTTCTCTCTAAAAATTGTTCTTTAATTCCAACAAAAAAACGAGTAATCCCTTAATAATCCGCTCTTACTGAACAAACGGTCGTAAAATACGTCTTTCCTAATTTTTTATTGTTTTTCCTCATTGCTTCGACGATCTTTGCTTAGACGTTTATACCCTCCAATCCAAACAGCTTAATCTCAGCTTGGACACCAATTGAGATTAACTGTTAATCGATATCTAATAGAGATGAAAAAGTTTATTTTGTTGGAAACTGTGTTTTTTATTGCTAAGGGCGATTTGTACATTTTGAAAGTTATAAAAATCTAGAGATGATCGTTGTGGAGATTTTTAAGGAAGTTTTTGTTTGACAGTGAATTCATTTGACTGAAATGATGGTGATGATACGAAAATTATAGTACCTAATAATGATAGTTGAAATTAAATATTGCTTATATTTTAATATTATGTCAAAAAATGACGATTTAAAAAAATTCTAGTAATACAATGCCAACACTAATGTTACATAAAAATTTGACTAAAATAAAAAGCAAATAACTCCGAGTAAATTAATTTAGCAACACGCAAAGGGCTAAAGAAATCCAATGGGTACTCAAATTTTGGCAACTACGAAGCTGACAAAGAAGTTGAGCAATAAAAATACATTGATAGGAACGAGCGGACGTTAAACTGCGAGAGTCGTCGATTGTCGAAAACAAGGAGACATAAAGACGGTGGCGTCTTGAAATCTCGTGTCATCGGACCCATTGCCCTCGTCCTAGAGTTGCACCCAGTTACACGCGTGCCTTGAGGGATGAGATGCAGCGGACTTGCTAACTTTCGAGACCCCCCACGCCCCATACTAGCCACACTAACTTTCGAGAGTCGTCGTGTTGCGTCGCACATACAATCAGAGGCAGAAAGGCGAGTGAAACACAAGACAGATGCTGTACCCTTACCATGAGTTGCTAACCAAAATAAACGCGCTCGAGAGCGTAAACGCGATTTTGTATGGAATTGTAACTACGCCATCTATTGACAGTTAGCTGAAGTAAAATGTCTCCATACTAAATGCACGTTTACGTTGTCGATATCGAGCGCGTTTATTTTGGTTAGCAACTCATGGTAGGGGTACAGATGATTGTATGCGCGACGCACAACGACGACGATAGTGTGGCCGGTGTATAAACTGCGCTGGCTCAGCGATCTAAAGTGAATCTTGGCCTTGTTTACTTATAAAGATATTCATATGTAATTTTTTATTTAAATAGGCTCCCTTAACAGATTTAATTACGTCATTTCTGATGTTAATAAGCTTTGCTCAAACCAAGACCGGCTTTCGTCTCAAACAATGTTCAAGCCTAAACAATAAAAAAGAGACCAAACAATCTAAAACAGGCGATGCGATATATTTGTTGTAATGCGATATATTTTGCTTACTGTCCCACTGCTGGCCAAAGGCCTTCCTTCCTTCTCCACTGCTTTCTATCTCATGCCAGTGACACCCAGTCCTCTTCAAATGCGTTGAGGTTATCTCGTCATCGGCTGTTCTTTGGCACCCATTCACAGCGATCCTAGCCCACCACCGGACCATGGTCCAAGAAAACTAGGTCTAACAATTAGACCACGTGACTGACACAAGACTACGTCATTTCTACGTCATTTTGCCTGTTCATCCTTGTTGAATGCGTGTAATAGACAATGATGAACAGCGCAAAATGACGTAGGCTTGTGTCAGTCTCGTGGTACAATTGTTAGACCTTGTTTTCTTGGACAATGCACCGGACCGATTTTTATTTCTTAGCTTTTTTACCACGTCTTTTATTTTAGAGGGCGCAAGATGGTGTTTTGAACTTCATCCTATTAGTACGAGAGCCCACGACCAAAATTTTTGTCTCATAGCAATACGGCCAAAACCGCATCAAATCGATAGATACGATTATCCTAAACTCGAAAATACCAATATCAGACATTTTCCGCGTAGCGTTTGATCTGACCGAATTTTCAAAATTGTCAAATAATTTTACCGAACTGCATCATAGCAATATGTCTGATTTGCAGACTGTAGTTGAATGATAGTTCTGAGATACCGGAAACATATTTTTCAGACATTAGTGGTGTAGAGCAAACCCGTAAAATCACTTAAAAAAATTAAAAATGAGACAAAAAGAATGTCTCATAGCAATACGTCTGAAAATCTTTTTTATTAGTAAATTTTGGTTATTTGATGCGAACAAAACAATTTTCAGACGGAAATGTGAACGCATTAAATTTTGAGACCGTTTTGAAAATGTTAACAAATTTTACCAATCGGTATCATAGCAATATGTCTGAAAATTGTTGGACATGATAAAATAAGTTGTCCACATGTGCAAAAAATTTATATCAGACAAATTAAGTGTAGCACCTTCTCTATCAGACAACTTATATGGGAGTATATGCTACACTTAAAGTGTCTGAAAACAGGCTTTTGGTAATCCTGGCAGCAATACGAAAAGTTAAAAAAAATATATATCCGTATTGCTATGATACAGGTCGGCTAAATTTGTTGACATTTTCAAAAATGCGCTCAGGCTAAATGCTACGCGCAAAATGTCTGAAAACAAACTTTTTCGTAATACAATTATAAAATGTATGTACATTTTCACTATCAGACATATTGCTATAATACCGACTGCCTTTTTTTTTTGACACAGCAGAAATGGCCTCTCACGCAGTTGCTACACTTTCGACCGTTACTACACACCTAGTCGGGTTCAGAATCATACAATCTAACGATTTTATAGGGTTTTTGCCGTATTGCTATGAGACATGGTTTTGGTCGTGGGCTCTCGTACTATATCCTTTTTACTTGAATACCTACCACAAAAAACATTTTTTGAAATTAATACAACCAGTGGCTTTAGATATTGAAATTACTTATATTTTAGGAAAAAAAACCTAATACGTACAACCCAATTAGTATTGGTGACGAATACGAAAATACGTAAAAATAATCTTCAAAGCAAAGACGTTAAATAAATCAAAATAAATGAAGGAAAATAATTAGAATTTGATCAGTAATAACCAGTTATAATTATACATTCTAATTCCTGCTATTAAAATTGTCATTTTGATTTCTGGTTATTTAAAATTTACTTTGATTTCTAGATCAAAGGGAATACAATAATTCTTTCGTACCGGTAGATAAATGGTATTAGACTGTAAAAAAAATTTAAGATAGAGGAAATTAATCAAAATGTACGGCCATAAATAAAACCCAATTAAATATGTTTATTCCCTTCATTATGAGCGTCGGTGGCCTAGTGGCTAGGCCCGTTGACTTCCATTCCGAAGTTCGCGGGTTCAAACCTCGGCACGTACCAATGTGTTTTCGATTTTCGAATTCATATGTACGTTTATTCGACGCTCTTACGGTGAAGGAAAACATCGTGAGGAAACCTGCACACACCTGCGAAGAAATTCAAAGGTTGTGTGTGAAGTTGACCAACCCGCACTGGGCCAGCGTGGTCGACTAAGGCCTATTCACCCTGGTATCAGGGTAGGCTCGAGCCCCTCGGTGGGGACATATATGAGCTGTTAACGATTCCCTTCATTTATCCACGAATATAAGAACATTTAAAATAACTTAAAAATAAATACACAAATATTTTCTTTTAACATGTCATCCTTGGGTATATTTACACAATATAGTTTAATTACATATTTAATTTTGTCTGTAAAACAAAATGATAATACCACGAATTAAAAAGTACAATGCATTATTAAATCCACGGTTACTACCACGGAGTATTCTACTCTGTGGTTTTAATACTATAGATCCATTTCGCGTTTTTAAAATCTCCGCTTTTAGCTTAAACCACTCAAATTACGTGTAAGCTTCATTGCAGAGCAACGTCGAAATCCTCGGGATAGTGGCGTCTCTACGCTACATACTATACTAGTTTAGGTATCGCTGTTACTGGCTGAAATATCTACTGTACTGAACAAATGAAGTTTACCTTTAAAATATTTAATTTATTAAAAAAGATACGTCAGAAGATAATATTTGTGGTTAAAGTTCTACTATAAAGTGTCTTAGCTCGAAAAGTTTGAATGAAAATACTGTGAATAAGACTACCTACATTTATTTTGTAAACTAATTGAAATAGATGAGTTTCCATATCTATGTAAAAAGTAAAGTATATTCTATTATATTCAAGACATAAATAAATGGTAAACACGTTGTGAGCACGTGCTTAAAAAAACTTCAAAATTGTTCATTAAAAGACTTTCACCTTTCTAAACATTTTTCTAAACAGACGTTTAGAAAGGTAAGACCCTAAAATATTTAAAAATACATGAACAGTTTTTAACAAAATTTAAATTTAATTTAATTTAAAAGAAAGCAACTAACGAAATCTATGGCTTTCAGCAATATAAAGGCAGCCCGCATCATTTTTGCTTAAGTGTATCACGTACATCTATTTGTAATCAAATTAAACTGACATATCAGTAATGTTTAGGATCAAGAATTAAGCGTGGCAATTAAATTATAAGTGTAGAAATTTTATAATACAATAAAAAAAAAAACTCGACAAAAACAAATAGAAACGAGTAATAAAAGCCTTACGAAATGGTGTCAACTCCAATTAAGGCAATAAAAGAAGCCGTAAAACTAATAACTTCGCGCCGAAGGCTTTAAATTCAGGGCTGACACAAACACAGACAAACCGCAAACAAAACCACAAATTGTTTTGAGCATACATATAAAAACACATATTCACTCGCACGAATAATTTATAATGTAGAAATATTTAGCTGTCTAGGAAATAGGAGTGTACAATCCGTGATTCATCTATCTATACTAATATTATAAAGAGAAATGGTTTGATTGTTTGTTTGCTTGCATCGAATAGGCTCCAACACTACTGAACCGATTTTATTTATTTTTTCTTTCTAAGGAAGCTACATAATACCTGAATAACATAGGCTATATTTCATTTTTAAAAATTAACTTCAAGAATGTAATCCAAGGTTTAAAAAAAAACTAAAATATTCTTAATAATTAAATAGGCTCCGAAACTACTATACCGATTTTGAGGAAACTTAGTACATAACCTTGGAAAAGAACATAAAAAAAATATATTATAATCCTTACCTGACAAACTATTAGGTCTTCTATTATCAACTGTGCGATAGAAAAATGCTGCTCTTCTCGGGAAGTCCAAGTGTAACTTCGGCGATCGCCAATCGGAGCACGACAAGAAATACACTCTTGTTCATTCATAATGTCATTGAAGCCACAATATCAACAAATAAGAATAACAATAGTGAAAAGCGCTAAATAGCGATCGCGTGGCCGTCCAATGTAAAACAGTTGCATTGACAACTGATTTGACAATTGATTGTGAGGGCGTGAAATTCGAATTTCAATTTCGAAAATCCGTATTTCGAATGACATTCCGTACGAAAGCAGATCCGAGTATTTTTTTCTTTGTGTTTTTTTTTGTGTTTTTTTTGTGTATTTTTTTTTATTTCTCGTGTTGCAAAAGTACGACGAATCAAGCTTCACCGGATTTGAAATCCGAGTTTAATACCAACACAACCATGGGACGCACAGGTTTGGTGTCATAGTAAAAGAATATGTTAATTATGTGTTCTATCCGAAAATAACACTTTTTTTCTCTGGCCGGCATTTTTACTTTTTGGTCCAAATTGTATGAAAAGTGAACTTGAAATCCGAGTTTATACCAACACAACCATGGGACGCACAGGTTTGGTGTAATAGTAAAAAAATATATGAATTACGTGTTCTATCCGAAAATTACACTTTTTTTCTCTGGCCGGCATTTTCACTTTTTGGTCCAACATTGTATGAAACGTGAATGATATCCTTTCGTCGTTCCCACGGGAAAAACTATGAAAGCGGGCGGAGTCGCTACGGAAAGCTAGCATATAACTAAAACTAATTAGTGATTAATGTGGTCATCAATTTATGTAAATCGTTTGATAAAAATACTATTTTGTATGTGAAAGGGGTATTTTTGTCGTTACGAGATCAAAAACTATTGACTGAGCGAGCACGCCCTACCAGTAGTTGCTTAGTTGTCTCTTACACCCTGTAATATAATGATTGATTAAAGTATTTGAGCATATTGAATTATCATTAACAGCCCATACATGTCCCCACCGAGGGCCTATTCACCTGAAATCAGGGTGAACAGGCCTTAGTCGACCACGCTGACCCAGTGCGGGTTGGTCAACTTCACACACAATCCTTGAATTACTTCGCAAGTGTGTGCAGGTTTCCTCACGATGTTTTCCTTCACCGTAAGAGCGTCGAATACACGTACGTAGGAATTCGAAAATTGAAAACACATTGGTACGTGTCGAGGTTCGAACCCGCAAACTTCCGAATGGAAGTCAACGGCCCTGCCACTTGTCCACCGACGCTCGTATATATAGAGCATATTGAATAATGGAATAATTAAGGTACATTTAACTTATCGTTCCTTTAATTATGTAATTTTTACATTTCAGAACATGTTTGAGAAAATAAATTTAGTTAGCAAAAACAAACATTCAAAAGTCAAAACTCATAATAATATTTCATTCTCTAATGTTAACCCTAACTTCTGGCGTGTGAGCACTCTATTAAACGAAAATGAGTCCAAAATAATGAGCTATTAAAGCTTAATTTTGTTTGAGTAGAGAGCATTCAAAATACTTGTTCGTGATATGAAGTTTAGATACGTCATAGTCAATTTCCTGAACACGTGGTTTAGTGGTTTGGTAACTGCGAGCTGCTACTACGGAAATGTACCTAAACAATAGTAAAACAAGGTACATTTTGATAAAACTTGATTAAATAAAAAATAAATGAACTAGAAAAGTAACTTAGTAAGATTATTTTTGTCTATACTAATAATAATATTATAAAGAGGAAAGGTTTGATTGTTTGTTTGTTTTTTTGTTTGTTTGTTTGCATCGAATAGGCTCCGAAACTACTGAACCGATTTTAAAAATTCTTTCACTTTTGAGAAGCTACATTCACCCTGAGTAACATAGGCTATATTTTATTTTCAAAAAAATTAGGGATCCTTACTAAAACTTCAATAATGTAACCCAAGGTGTGAAAATAATACGTAAAATATTCCTAATAATTGAAAATGCTCCGAATGTACTGAACCCATTTTGGTGAAACTTGGCACATAGTTAGAATAGACCTTAGGAAAGAACATAGGCTACAATTTACCGCGGGAAATTTTCTCATTCCCACGGGAACTATTGTTAAAGCGGGCGGAGTTGGCATAAAGATAGAATAGACCTTGCGGAAGAACATAGGCTAACTTTTACCACGGGAAAATTCCTCATTCCCACGGGAAAAACTATTAACGCGTGTGGAGCCGCGGCGGGAAGCTAGTGTGCAATAAAATTATGTACTAGAAACTGTAGTCTTTATGTGTATTATGTACTTTTTGCTTATCTTTATGTTACAAGACAAGCTTCTTTTCACGTGTCTTAAAATCAAGATAATCCGTAGAATAATACACTTTTTTTAGTGTTTTATGCCGCTTTAAATCATAATTCTTCTGTAGACCAATTTTTTCTAGTATGTCAAAATCATTACACCGATATCTATTTTCATCAAAAAACAAATAATTTAAATTTCACAAATAGAAGTTTATTCCAAATGAATCCCTCGAAATATACATTTACACGCAGATAGCAGTACTAAACCCAAACACAAGCCGTAGGTAGCCAAAGTTAACAAGTTTTTGCAGTCGGCTCCGAGGCTAGCCCCCGGCATTAACACTGCGTTTGTCACTCGCTAGCGTAACGGACGCCCGGAACACAGCCTATTTCCAATTTGCGTCTATCAATCAAGACCAATCTCGCTGAGTGGATTACCAGTAAATGAAATTTGCATAGGGTCCCGGCCTATTCGGACCGGCTTTGTGCTTACGCTGTTGTCTTCTAGTCGGTGTAACTTGGTGTTGTAAAGTGAGGTTTTTTCTCAAGAGGAAAGTGGTCAGAATAAAATCAACTTTTCCTTTGGGTGTCGCTTTTTAGACGGAAAAACGTACGGTGACGTTTGTCGTGGCGACAAACTGCGCTACTAATTACTTTGATTTTTCGCGCGACGCAACGCCGTCGTCGTTGAATGAAGGGTTCGCGCGGTTTTCGACAAATTCATAATAAGGTGAGTTAGTCCAACGAAAATCTTAAATACGCTTAGAACGCATGTCTATCTTCTACGAAATTTATCCTACGAGACTTTTTAGATAAGCATTTTAATGCGTGTGTGTGCCCGTTTAACTTCTTTTTGGTAAGACCGCAAATGTTGTGTAGTAAATCTTATAATTACTACTCAAAAATTACGAACTAATACTTTTTTAAGTTATTTTAAAGCTATCAAACATAAAACACAATCACAAACAACCATAGAAACACAAACAAGTACTTTAATAAGTCAACACGCACAGTATGATTCAATTCGATTCATACGAGATACAGTTCACAAAGTTAGATGATATGAGAAGCAGTGATAACACTAAGTTAATAAAGCGTTCAACACACGCTGTGCTGAGCAAGCAAAAACATACATTTCAAAGCATGTTTGGACTACTAACACTTTAACTGCCCCCTATAGATGGATAGACTAGGAGTGGCTCAGCAACCAACACGAGTTTACGCCTCCTACTTCAGTCTTACGCTCTTTCTCAATAGTTCATTATGTCTATTCTTATTCACATTGTTTTTTAAAATAAAATGTAACACCCACGTTGCGCATATATATTTTTAAAGTTGAAAACCTATGTCAGCCTAAAATAGTCGACTGCTAGACTCAAGCTGTTATCTTATTTTAGATATGAAGCAGTTTTATTTTCTTAAATATAATATCGGATTTTGAATCGTGATGACACATCCTCAGACACAGTCATGTTGGTATAATAAGAAAGATGTTTTTCTATTACTTTCTAAACTTTGCATGAAATGACACATAAAAAGGCTGTCTTTGTCTTAGAAAATGAATAAGATTTGTGTATTTTTCCTGTACCCTTTTTGAATGTCAGTTTGTTTTTTTGAATGAATCGTCGTTTTTTATTCATTTATTTGTTTTTTTTTTTACGAATATTATTTGGCTCTCTGGAGACTTAAGCACCATTTAAAAGACCAATTGGCAACTCTTGTAAATTTTTTCACTCTTCAAGAAGTAGTTAGATAGATAGATAAAACCGTTTATTTAAGTGAAGTGAAGTATCGTGAAGTGAAGTCGTGAAGTATCGTTTTTAGTCAGTCAGCAGTAACAGTGTTAAACGGTCTCATATTACGCGCTTACGCAACTTTCAACTACTGACTAAACTAAAACTTACTATTTACTAATGTCTACGCTAAACGATTTTCAAAATGGAGATAACTTCTCAAGTATTTCACAAATATAATTTCATTGAAGCAATTATAACTTTAAATACAAACAAAAAAACCTTTTTGTTGAAAAGGTAACATTTTAATAATCATGTTTCCATTTAAATTATGTAGGTAAATTATTTTTCTTTACTATTATTAATTTATATTTTAATAACAAGAACTCTATTTTTTTTATTTACAACGACAAAAGTATAAAAATACGAAAAAAGTTTTTGAGCCCTTCGTAAAGTGATTATACGGCAGATTGTGATTGCCCTCTTATCTCTTAGCCTTTTAAACAGTCAATTACATTTTTAATAGACTCGAGCTGGATTTGACACCGACGCCATCACAGCTCTTTATAATCGCTATTTACAGCTGATCGTTTGAATTTAGTTCTAGTAATTGCCTGGATTTTTGGATGAAAACGAGACTAGAAATAAATTAAAAAGTACTGTGATTTAGAAACTTATCTAAATAATTACTGAAAAAAAGTCTACATACAGTTAGGGGTTAAACTTTTAAATAAGTATTTCCTTATTAGACACTCAAAGTTTTTAACCATCAAATCAAATCATAATCAAAATATACTTTATTGCACAAAATAGGAACAATTAAAGTACAATAATCAAAGAGAAGAAGGCAAGGCGGCCTTATCGCTCTAAGCGATTTCTTCCAGGCAACCATTGATTACAGATACAGACAAAGATGAAGGTTATTAAAAATGCTCTCATGTTTGCTTCAGACTCTAGCGTTTTATACACATAGTAAAAGCTTGCCAAATGTTTTTGCCTATTTTATTGAAAATTCTTTGAAAGTTTAATTATACGAATGTGGGCGAAGTATAGTAGTTAATAACATACACCACTTAGAAACAGTGTCTGCTCCCACCCCAATATTCACAAATCTACGTAAGAACCCCAGTAAAAAAGGTCACTACAATAAAAAGAAACTGCAGCCATTCGGCATTCGGTTCCGGGACATTCCGCGATAGTGCCGGGACAATCCGGGACATACGGGACGGAAGATGTTCAAATCGTTTGTCTGGATGTGTCCCGCTTCCGTTCCACTAGAGTAGATACCTCCCAGACACCTGTTCCTGTCAGTATATCGAATTGGGGAAGATGTATAGTTGGGCCAACGATGTACGTACTTGCTTCTATTGTGTCCGTTCGGATATAGTGTAGCAGGTATTGTCCGGTTTGGTGATGGATGGAGTAGATACATTTTAAAGATTGTTTGTGCCATTTTGATGTAATACGTAATAACACGTAAATAACTGTCTAACAAAATGTAACATTTAACCTACTGTTATGGAAGAGCGGAGTCTCCTGTCACAAGTATTTTCAATACTTACTGGGTAGACTCTGGCCTTTGCAACTTAATTGTTCGTACCCTTCTAACGAATTAAAAAGTTTTTATTTTATTTTTTATTTTAAAGATGGTATTTTTTGGTCGTAGTATCAAGCGAAGAGCAAAAAGAGTACAGATAAAAATGAAAAAAAGAGACAGGATCATAAAAAAGTAAATTAAGATTTGGTAACCAGTCATGATGTGATTTTCATATTTATTTTACATTAGCATTCGTTTTAATTAAAAATGAAATTTATCAATTTGGAGCGACCAAATATGTGTAAGTTAGGTATTATCACAAAACGAAACGTAAATGGTAGATTTTATCAACTTTACAACTCTGTGCAATTTTCATCTTTAAATATAACAAATTGATCCCCAGAAAATGGTCAAAAATACATCTTAGAAAAGCAAAACAGGGCCAAAATTTGCTAAGACACAAACACAGCCAAGGGTATAAATCTCATTAAAACATCTAATTACTCTAATAATTACATATGAAAGTATAAGCGAGTCCCCAGACAGAAACTCAATTAATCTAGAAAGAGGCAATTTTTCACTTCAACAATTACAGCGATACGAAGCTAATTATTCATTTGGATGAGCAATCTGAACATTTCAAGTGTCTCATCTCAAGTTATAAACACAGAAAGTGAGACTCCTTTCGTAGTTTATTTATCAAAATTGCGCTCATCCTTCGGTTACACTTACATTCTCTTTAAGTTGAAATTAGCTTGATCTATCTACTAAATTTCATTTACGAGTACATCTGCTGAGGTTTCTCAAGGAGAAATTAAAAAGGGATTAAAATTTTGCATTTCCTCTACCAAATTCTATCTATCTGCTGATCTTTCTTCTTCTTTTTCTTTCTCGATCTGTTGAGATTTCTTGGAATGAAAGTAAACAAAACTCACAAACATTCAAATTTTACGTTTTCTGATATCGGAAATTTTGTTATAATACTTATGTGATGATTATCGAAGTAATCAGTGCGTTTTAAGTGTATTTTAAGTTAGAGAAAAAAAAATCAACATTCTACAGAACAAAAAACTCGCAACGCTTACGACTCACAAAAAGTTTAGTGCCTTCAAGAAACCTTTCTTACTCCTTCGTCTGCAGTGTTTTGTTTCTTCTTAGCCTGAATGCTTGCCTGAATGGGCGGGCCATCAATTGCAGTGCAGACTGCTTTGTCTTCCAGAATAAAGGCGAATCCATTGCAAATGTTCGTCACTTCTTTCCATCTTACACTTAATTCACGCCGCCAGGCGAAAGAACTTACCTGTGAAAAGAAAGGCTGTATTAATCATTGCTATTCTTTTTTCAAAGTCTTGATTAGGGACGTAAGAATAGTAACTGTATTGCTACGTTCATGCTGTTGATGCTTGCTTATCGTGTAGGTTTCGAGGTTAACCTACCTCACAAACCCTGATGTCGGAATTATAGAACCGCTTTAGGCTTTCGACTTGGCTCCAATAACGGATTACATCCGATAGTAGTCGGGACCAACAGTTTATTAATCTTTTGATTTGTGGTTGTGTGGCCAAAGGATATTTGATAGACATTTCTACCGCGTTACTCTTAGTTGCGGTATAGTCACTTGTTTAAAAAAACGTATAAGTACTTTTATGAACGCTTTATGCAATTGGCTTTATTTCTTATAATTTTTAGTTTTTTTTTTTGTTTCGGTTGATACTTTTTTGCTCTTTGACATTGAGTCACAATATTTAGGATGATAAATATACATGATCGTTAGACCCGTACTCGTATTAATAAATCTAAATAAAAAAGACAGTAAACACTCTTTTTTTCTCGACAGTTGAAAATGATTGCATATTTTTCCTTTCATTCTTACCTATTTAATTCACAGCATCCACCATGATTACTAATCCATCAAACTGTCAGGTTGTATATAATATAAAATGCCTTCCGTCGAGACTTACACCTTAATTTGGTTTGCGAGAATTTTGATGCAAAACAATGAAGAATCAGACGAGTGAGCCTCGGAGCTGTGATCAGTCAATTTGCCAGTCGAAGAAGAGTGAACAAATGCCGATTGTTTAGAGTACTTTGGTCTCTAATTTTATTAGAATAAGAACCAGAATTCAACTAAAACTTTACTATAAGTATTTTTTTTTATGTGGTTCATTGTTCAATAATCAGTCAGACTTATCTTTTCCAGAAAAAGTTGACAGCTCTATACAGACTAAGGAGATGAATTTGGTAAAAGGATTGAAAATGTGTATTTAATTATAATTAGGTACTATGTAATGTATTGAAATTGACAATTAAAACAAGACCGCCGTTAGCATTTAGACCGCCTGTGGGCTTCCGAATATGCATCTATTTATTGTAACTTTTCCTTGGCTTGGGTGTCAATGAAGTATATTAAAATTGTATTTATATTGTATTCGCTTACATCTGCAACGTCTCCCACGGAAATTCCAGGTATAGAAAATATTTTTTCTCATGTTATTGTTCAAAGAACACGATGTTCATTCAAATTCAATCGCTTTATTGGTGCATGTTCTATAGTACGGATAAGCTTTAGTTAGCTTATCCGTACTATTTGGGATAGGCAGGATCGTGTCTATCAATATGCAAAAAGACTTTTCGGATATCAACAGACGGATTTTAAAAAGCTCTACGTGTTCATATATGGCTTCAAACTATAGGCTACCCTTTTACGGTTGTAATAAAATTAACAGCAAAAAGTGCGTAATGGACAGTGAAAATTGAATGTGCCTTTTATCTGGCGACACATTTGAGCATAAATTGATTTTACTATCCCTGTTTCCAGAGTACATTAAAGGCAAGGGGTTGGTTTAAAAAAAAATGCATCTAGAAAATTACATTCGGTAAGAGATTAAAGAAAATTATCATTTTCAATAAGTAATGCGGATATTTTAAAATAATAAAAAAATATAAAATAATATTTAAAAAAAAATCTTGAATTTCACATGAAAATTTCAGTAAATATGTAGGTACGTATAATTTTTTGAGATTCAAATTTTTTTGACAAGACTTTTGTAAAGTTAGAAGAAGCAAAATGTTGTTTTAAAAATAAGAGGTACCTCTGGATTTAAAAATAGATCTTTGCTTGCATCTTTGCAGTTAGAGCGAAATCAAATATGTACAGTACAAGGATGTTATAGTACTATTGGTAAATTATTAACACAGACTACATGATGTCAAAATAAAATTCTGTCAAAAGTTTTATATTTTCAGGATTTTAAATAAGCAAATATTTACTAGGAGCGTACTATGCTTACGAAATGTTTCTTTAGAAGTTTCAGTTTAATTTATGGCCTAGTTCCTCGTCACGTGTACGTTCCCAATATGGCCGCCAGTTTTGAGAAAACTGTTTACTATGTATAGCATGGGATAGGTGTCTTACTAACTGGTTTTGTTAATTATTCGTTTATACAGAATTTTGGTTTAGGATTTTTGACTTTAGTACTTTTAAGATCTGTTGCAAATTGAATCTTCAGTTTTTAGCTGTGTGTGAAGTTGGTTACTGACTTCCAGAAATCTCGTAATTATTACCTTTTAGTACCTTCCAATTAAAATAAAATTAAAACGAAAGTCTTTGAAAGAGATTTGAAAACCCATAGGTGCCTGTAACATGATCAATACGAAAATACTATTTAATATTTGAATGAATGACGACATTATGAATTTCACACATTTATTTTGGTTTTCTCCACGTAACAACTGCACTTTGCTTACGCTATTAAGCTCACTCGTAACCCAACTTCCTTCACAAACATCTAACAGCGACTTCCAGACTGCAATATTGAGTAGGAGAGATAAAATCTAGAGTCCCACTGAGTTTCTTTATTTCTTGAGAGAAACATAAATGGACAACGCTCAGATGGAAGAAATAAACGAAAATGCACTGAGATGTAAACATTCTTTATTTAAGATTAAGTTTATCGCTGGCTGTTTCGGGAATTTGACTTGAGAACTCTTTTCAGCTTTATTCTTTGGACAGAAGAATATACAGTAATTTTCGGACTGAAATGAGCTAAGTTTTTAATCAGGTATTGTTCTTAATCAGTTTTTTTAACATTTATTAGATCTGAAAGTTTATCTGTTATGTTTAAAGATATTAAACCAATATTCAAACAAAAAAAAAAAAACTATTTTGCTGAATTAAAATAAATTACTGCTTATTTTTGCTTACTTGTTTATCGTGTGGGTTACTAAGTTAACCTATCTCATAAATAGGTCCTATTTACTACCTATGTGTATTATAAACAACACATCAATTAGTACTCTATATCATCTTTTTTAACTGTAAGATTTTGAATTACTAAATACAAAGTTCTTTTTTCTGTACAGACAAAAATTGAGGGGTTAATTAAACGGAGTTTTTTTTTTACCTTCAACCAATTACGTTCAATTTATCCAACCAATTACAAGTTAAAGTAATTTCGTTATATCATAGTTTAACTTCAAAATTTTTAAAGTTATAGTATAGGTTTTGAATAAAAAATTTAGCTGGCCCGTGTCGTACAGTCTTCGCGTCAAGACATTGCGGCATATAATTGTTTAATTTAATTTTTTAATTCATTTTAGCACTGGAATTCCTAAGTAACAGGTTTTGAAGAACAAATGTAGCTGGCAGGTGAAGTACAGTCGCACCAAAACTTCGTGTCATAATATGATTGTTTAATATCATTTTTTTAATTCACGTTTGGAATTCCATTGGAATTCCTAAGTAATATGAAGAACAAATGTAGCTGGCAGGTGTGTAGAGTCGCTACAAGACTTCGCGTTCCATTGCCGTCACCCCACCCGTCACTTCCGTGTTCCACAAAAGAAATAGCTCCGTTCTTTCTAAATTTGAACTCGTCTAAGCGGCGCGAGCGCGGGTTATTTATCTTTGCCACCGTATAATAGAATTTAATTAAGTTGCGCGCGACATGCTTTACGCGCTCGGAATTTCGCAAAGTCGCTCCTCCCGACTCGATACAAGCCGTATTTAATTTGGGAACAGTGAGGTGAGTAGTTTTGCGAGATCAAGTTTTGTTTGTTTCAGCTTGAAGAGTTTAAAATTTAAGCATGAGTACATACACAACTCGTCGCCCTAGTGCTTGTTTGAGCTATGTACCATTGGTTACATTTTACAGTAGAAGCGTTTTATGCTCTATTTTTTGTATTATGCTTTAAATTCTTGATTTCAAGATCTGTTTTAATACATGAGTTACATTTGAACTGATTGTTACAATTTTCATCTAGAGTATGGTAATTGTTTAACCTTATTTTACAGTTTTTATGTGCACATAGAACAAACATGCACAAATATTATTACGAATCTGGACTTAAACCATTACCTCCCTAGAGATAGAACAGAGTGACTGTTTCATTTTTACGTGTTTATTTGTTCTATGTTCCAAATGTATATACAGGGTGGTCTATAATTTACCGTATTATTCTTCAAGAAGTACATCGATAGACCAATCGATACTATTGATTTTTGCTCAACTATTTATTGCTATCGATAGTTGAGCGAAACAGACCAAATTTTTTATACATAATTAATCAATGGTTAAGTAATGGTTGGTCGGTTAGCGTTAGCGATCTAGAGATAGCCTATTGGGGTACTCGATGAGGTAGGTAAAGGGTGTCGGATTGGCACATTCCAGGAGGTCTGCCAAGTACTTCCGGCAGGCTGCGCAATGGCAGACCCTAATGTTTTATACATAATTAATCAATGGGTAACTGATGCCACCACTTTTATTCGGGTACTTTATGAGGTAAGTTTCACAATAAAAATACGTCAAAAATTTCGATGACCGGCAGGATCGGCTCTGGCAGACCATTTTTTTAGTATTTAAGTGTCGGTTAACGATCTAGAGATAGCCTATTGAGGTACTCGATGAGGTAGGTACTTAGGCACCCGGCTGACGCACTAAATACTAAAAATACAAAAAAAATACAACACTGTTATTTTTTCTTTGGCTTCATCAACACCCGTTCGCAGTGCCGCGGGCTTGGAGGTTGTTTAAAGTCATTGAAAAACTACACCCTGTTTCTAATTCAAAACGGAATCGAGTGTAAATTAAAAAGTACTTACTGCTCAAAATGCGGCTGTCTCCCATTATATATTTTTTTAGAACATGTTCTAGACATCATGAACTTCACTGTCAAACAATTTAATCATGAAAAATAATAATCTATTACGATTTTTTAATCGTTTTCGACGACCGACCAAGCTTTTTCTGTAATGTCTCCAGTCACACTGACGAATTACACAAAATGGCGGACATGGCGTCGCGGACTATGATTGGTCGATTGAGTGGACAAAGCCCACTCAAGCAGCTAACGTTTCTTACGATGTAGGATTTAAAACAAACACAGGACAAGGACCAAAAAAGCACATAATTTTTATTACAGTGTCGTGTCACTTATAAAATTTAAATGAAGTTTTCGTTGTTTTAAGAGAAAAAAGTTTAAAATTTTCTTTAACTAGCCGGACTGAAATTTGAATCTTGACAAAACTGCATTTAAACTTAATTTTAGAAATTTTGGTCGATAGTCGAAACAAGCACTAGGGCGACGAACTGCTTTATAAGCGACGGTTTAAGCAGAGTCAATTATGATAATATTTTGTATGACCCTGTATGAAAATTTCTCTTACTTTATCCGTATTGTTAATTTCACTAATGGCCATTCAACATTATGATAAGACATTATCTCATATTTATTTATCAAAGTGCAGTGAATAGCGAACCATACCATAACATGTAGGCAGGTACGATGAGCGTATAAACGTGACAAAAATATACCTCGTCATTCGTGAATCCACATACTTTCCTACCAGATTCTGCCAGCCTAACCTTCCTTTTTCACAGTTCCATCACAGAACAAAAGTCGCTATTTAACTATCTGTAAGCACCTTTCTGTTTTTCACACTCTATACCAGTGGTTCTTAACCTTTTAGGCATGAGGGACCATATTACAAATTTCTGTTTTGCCGGGGACCACCCAGTTGGTTTATTGGTAAATATACGGTACTAAAATGTAAATAAATGAATTTACTTGATATATCTGTAAATAAAATATGCATAATTTTACTACTAACACTCATTTACTTATTATTTTGGAAATAAATAAAATAAAGAGGTTAGCGTAGGTTCGTGTTGTGTCGACTTGACTCATCTCATTGCGTCACGTCACTTCTTCACGAGCTCTTCGCGGACCACTTGGAATGCCTCCAGAGACCACTAGTGGTTCGCGGACCACTGGTTATTGAACCACTGCTCTATACCAACACCTGATCAGTCTAACTTAGCATAGATTTTTTCCAAGCTCGTCACTAACTCTTCTATTATTTATATATTCTCTAGGAACTATGCCTCGTAGACAGGGACTTTTTAATATTACGTATAGATGCATGTTACATATTTACTTGTTTGACATTACGCTAATTTTGTTGCTACTTTTCCTCTCTTCTCACATTGTTACGGCAATTACCTGGTTACCGTATTTATTTATTGTAATTTTTTTTCATGTCAGTACATTTTCCATATTTTTATGAACCAATCGGTACGTGATCAAAAGGCCCTGTTAATATTTTCCGAATTTCATCAGTGCATCCATTCGGAAGGAGCATTGAATGAAATGAAATGAAGTTGGGTTTGCAATTTTGTTAATTGGTTCCGTAAAACGAGTTGCCAACAAAATAAAATCATAATAAGCAAACAGGAAACAATTAATAAAAATAAAAAGAGATGGTTTCATCGGTTTACGAATTTACAGTGTAATTCATTTTGAAGTCGGGAAAATTATTCTATAAAAAATATTTTTTTCATTTTGTCGCCTGTCAGTAATTTCGTTGTTTAATCGTATCATTTGAAAGAAATGTTCGCATTGTATGCACCTTTTGTCCGGACTAATATGAAACAAACCATAGGTAAACAATTGACAGCCGAGTCATAGTATCACGTCACTATAACAGCAACAAAAGTGTTCTTATATTATGGTTTCAACGACTATTTTACAAGATAGAGAGTTATTGATACACCTAAAGCGTTTACCCAAAGCCCCCTCTGGTGCATATACTTTATTTAGTTGTTCAGACACAAAATTCGAATCTCTTGGCAGGTGTACGCATGATTCCTATTTTCCGTCAAATAATTGTATAAAATATATTCGGTTATCGAAATACATGGGTAAATGTCGAGATTCGAACTTAAGCCTCCCGAAAGCGAGACAAAGCAGTCCTAATCATGGTCTAAGAAAACAAGGTCTTCCCATTAGACCACGTGACTGACACGAGCCTACGTCATTTTTCCTATTCATACTTGTCGAATGCGTGTAATAGACAAGGATGAACAGCGCAAAATTACGTAGGCTCGTGTCAGTCACGTGGTCTAACGGTTAGACCTTGTTTTCTTGGACCATGGTCCTAATCTAGTGGTTACCTACGGTGACCACGTCCACGTCGCCGACACATTCACAGTTGGGTAAGTTCGACTATTCTAATCCCGAAACCAGACGGCAAAGCAAACGATATTTACTTAATTTCATTATAACATTGTAAAAAAGAAGCAGTGGTAGTGAATATTTTTGCAATAGTTCAAAATTTTAAGAGTACTCAGATAGATAGGTAGGTTTTATAACATTTTAAACTCTCTCAATTTTCACACATTTTTATATGTTTAACGGGTCTTATCACGATATAATAATTTACTAAGGTGAACAAAACATCGTGTAACTTTACACTCCCGACGACGCGACGCGATGTTTCGACGTAAATAATTATAAAAATGGGTAGGTTTTATATTAATGCTTTCATAGATTATTTTCTGTAATGGATACTTACTTTTTCATATCAATCAAACTGACTTTCTATCACCTGACAGTTGACATGACACTTAGTGTACGTTACAAAACTAAATCAAATGTTTGTGACCACTGTCTTCTTAGGTCTTTTTAGGACACACTTTGCGTGTTTATTAAAAATACGTACTACGCGAAGTGTGACTTCAAAACAACTTTTTTACTTCTTTCCAATCCTATACAAATACAAAATCATTTATTTGCTAGAATACACAATTATAAAGATGTCAATATTTAGTTAAATGTCAGGTATTCAACCTTAACTAGGCATGCAAATATTATGTAGGTAGGTTCATGTCATAATAAATAATATAAGTAGGTACAATCAATAAGTCACACATCATAGAATTTTGGATCGTAGGACAGAAACTCGTTTGTGCTAGCCAATTAGTTAATTTACGTTTAAAATCATGATCTCGCAATGATTTCAGATCAGCTGGTAGTTTATTAAATATTTCAATACATAAATTGAACACATTTTTTTTTGTATATGAATACTAGATTAGACTATATGGAATGGAATAGGTCCTTTAAAGATTTGTATATAAAAGCTTTGCGCGTCTTATATCTTTTTAGGAGTAATATTACACTACACTTTCCCTCGTAATGAAGATACATGGGAAATTACAAGTGCCGAGTTCCTTATTAGCGCAGTTCCCTTCTAAAGAGTGGGGAGATCAAGGCACAGGGATGTAATCGGCAGGAAAATATCGAAAAATATAAAATTTATTTTAAATTTAAACTAAAGTGTAAAAAGTGCGAAACAAACACACATAAGCTAACAAACGATATTTGTTAAAAAGGTAGTAAATAAGTAAAATTATTTAATTGCGAAGCATTACTAACTCCCTTCTAACCATGCGAGTGGGGATTAGTGAATGATGTTATTTTGGACCAATATAATGTTTTTTTTTTTCTCTTCAAAACGGAATAGTTTGTTTGTTTTTGCTTGCTTGCTTATCATGTGGGTTTCCATTCCCTGGTGTCGGAATAGTTGAGCTGCCTAAGGTTTCTCACATGGCTCCTATAATGACTACATCAGATAGTAGCTGGGATCAACAGCTTTAAGTGCCTTCTGAGGCACTAAATCATCTTTCATCTTAATAAAAACTTATTATTGAAACACAATTTTACTCTGAGTAGTTTTATGACGTAATGACAAAAATATAGTCGAAATAACTCTTAAACTTTTTTAAATCACACTTATCCACGGCCATTTTGCATTGAAATAAAAAACACAAACAGGCATACTGTCTATATACTAATATTATAAAGAGGAAAGGTTTGTTTCTTGCATCGAATAGGCTCCGAAACTACTGAACCGATTTCAAAAATTCTTTCACCATTAGAAAGCTACATTTACCCTGAGTAACATAGGCTACCTTTTACCGCGGGAAAATGCCTCATTTCCACGGGAAAAACTGTTAACGCGAGCGAGCCGCGGCGAAAGCTAGTATTTTATAATACGAGTATTAATACTGTAGCCAGCTTTCCAGTATAATTTCCCCCTAGCTCCCTCCCTGTGCTCACGGGCGGATAATCGTGTTAGGTGTTTACGCCGTACATTTGACGGTTGACTTGCGTTTTAGTTAGGAAGGGGTGACGGCGCTATGTACAATCAAAGATCATTCTCTCGGTAAATAGCTCAGCTGGTACTTAGGTATTTGTGTTGTAATCGATTTTAGTCAGGGTTCACGCTTTCGGTCACAGTTCCAGGAAATCTTTTGTACTGAACAATTGGTAACAACTTTCCGCGTATTAGTTTTTCCTGTAGAAACGAAATATGTTCTCAAAGTAAAATATTGCCTATGTCCTTTCCTAAGGGCCAATCTATGTTTTTACTAAGTTTCATCAAAATCGGTTAAGTGGTTTTGGCGGGAAAGCGCAATACACAGAGAGATTAGTACTGTAGGGATATAATACAATATACTTTATTACACACACAAATTGCTACCTTATCAATAAGGCTACCTTTAGTACACTTGTACTTTTATGTGCAAAGTATATTCTATTTTACAATAACATATCATGGCAGGAAGAGGCATAGGAAAGAGAGTCATGGAGAGAGCGGAGAGAGGCCTTTGCCCAGCAGTGGGACACATAAAGTTAATTAAAATAAGATAAGATAAGACATCAATAACATTAATATTATATAAGACCATCTTGAAGCAAATTAGAAATTAAAACCTCTGTTACCGCTTTTACTTTAGTTTTTCTTTAATATTGTTCGTATTTTTACTGTCTTTTTTAATTTTTTATCTGTCTATCTTTCTTTTTTTGTAGTTAGTTATAAAAACCGTTTTATAAGAAACGCGATAAGCCCTCAAACGCACTAAAAGACGCCCGGCCGTTTCCACAGACATTCAAAATAACCTAACAAAAGTCATTTCTGTCCCTCACGCCCAATACGCACTCGTCTCACGTACGCAGTTCCGATAAATGATTATTGCCGTGGCAGAACGTTGCTTTCCGAACCACTGAAACCTCACAAAACTATTCGCATGAGAATGTGGTAAATATAGTGAGGAATAGATGTGGAGTTTTTTTGAATTACTGGATTATTTTGTAATCTGTTAAACCCGTTTTTTGCTAGAATATATCAGTGTGAGTATGCTGTTATTCAGCCAATCAAATAAATATTTTGTAGTGATCATATAATACGATTCTGATATACTCGTATCAAATGATCTGGAGTGACTAAGTTTTAATATAAGTTACCACCGATTATTAATTTGCTCTGGAGTGACTTAATTTTAATATAAGGTATAATAAGGTAAGTCAAATTTGGGTCTACTAATTGTCAAGTCTTCAATATTTATCTATTTATTTATTTTAATAACTTTCATTGATACGCTTTAATTTTATTATTGTTATCTCTTGCTCTCTGTATAATTTAAATAAATCTTCACTAAATTATCATATTGATTTTTTTCGTCAGAAATTGTCAATCTTTCTCAAACTACTTACTAGAGTGGCGTGGCTCGACAAATTCCTCAGATTTAAACAATCCATATACAGTCCAGTTTGACACATGCAAGTACCTATGCTATCTATTATGTGATAATACCTCCTCTAATATACGTCTGAACTTTTAGAACCTCCTAGTGCTATGTTAAGTAAAAGCTCCTGTGTATGGGTTATATACAGACAATAACAAATTTCATACCCACCCCGAGATATTGCACATTTTTGTGACACTTACCTTTGGGTAGGGCTGTCACTGAAGTATCACAGGATAATAGTTACTACGTTATGGTATTATGCTATCTGTTACTACAAAGAAAAAATATGGTGAAGATAAGTACATAAAATCACGACAACAATGTACGTGAATTAGAATTCTGTCAGTACGAATAATTTCTATAAGCAAGTGCCAACAAAGAAAAACTACATAACGAATCCAAATTAACTTGAAATGCTCGTAAATGTATGGAAAGTAAATAAAAATGAAATCAAAAACGTCTAAAATGTTACAGTAACAGTTGGTATTGCGTTTTCACTGTGAAGATTTTTTGTGCGGCCTACAGGTTTTTGGATATGGCTATATAAAGGATTCATAATTATTCTGCCAAAATTAACTTAACAAGACTGAAGTCAAAGTATTAGACGAGGAACTTATTATTGTATAATGTAAAACTTCATCAGGCTCCATCGCAAGTTTTCTTCTTTTAACACGTTCTTTTTTATTGCAGTATTTATAGCTAAAACTAGTATGATATCAGTTTCCGTACTGAGTACACGATGACATCCCTAGTACACATATTTGTGACACTTATTACGGGCGCGTGTAATAAACAATTTTATTTTTTATTCTCTCCTCTGCCCGCGCCATTGTGCGAGACTCATTTTAGTACCTTCGGAGAATCAATATTGTACATACTTGTGTCTTTATTGACAGAGGGTAGTATTGTTTTTATCGTCCATTCGTTTATTGAGTTCAATAGGCGAATACGGGAGCTTTTACCTTCTGTTTACTTTTTTTTTGCTTCGTTTTTTTTTTACTTGTCTTGAGGAATAAACTTTGAAATATAAAATTAAGTTTGCCTGGCTCAATTGCTACTTAGCAATAAGGCTGCCGAAATATAAATGTTTCTATCCTTTTTGTGAATCATACTGTAAAAGTATATTTCGTATAAAATATGTTCGTATGTTCGTTTTTTGTTGTTTTTTCGTGTAAAGTATGTTTTGTCTGTGTATTTTTCGTGTTTTCTATTCTCATTATCATCATCATCTCAGCCGAAAGACGACCACTTCTGGACAAAGGCCTCCCCCAAAGATCTTCACAACGATCGGTCCTGCGCTGCCCGCAACCAGCGGCTTCCCGCGACCCTCACCAGATCGTCGGTCCACCTCTATTCCATAAACATTTGTTTATAAAATAGAAGTCAATTTATTTTTCACAAATTATTCCAGTCAAAATAAACAAGGCTTCAAAAATACTACCTACATAATTTGAGTTCTAGGTAATGAAAATTTATTTTTAGGATCCATAAATTATATATCTTATAAAATTAAAAAAACAAATCCGCGTTACAAGGAAAACTAAATCATAGTACATACATCAAATAGAATTTCCTGAAATCCATTGGCAGAATTAACGTTTTACAGGAAAAAGAATCAGTGAAATCTTTTATAAGATTTGCACCTCGGGTTCGATTAATCCATCCACTAAAGCACACCGAGGTGGTCGGGCAAGGGATGAAAGACAAAATAAAAGTAAAAAAAAACCCAAGTGCGAGTTAAATTCGCGTGGCGAGGGTTCCATTCGTACAAGGTTCATCGTCAGCAACCGATCTGGACCGAACGAGTTAATTATTTTTTTTATTTGCTATGGGTTAATATTTGGTACGTAAGTGCACCATCAAAACATTGGAGTGTCATGTCATCGAGTGTCATCGTCGTTATCAGCATGTTATCAGCCCATAATATATTACATATTTTATTTTTTAAATTAAAGTGAATATTTTATACAATCTCACAGACTAAATCCAAAACAATTACATAAAAGATAGGAAAAAAAAAATCCCCACCGAGGGACTCGAGCTAAAAAGAAAAAATGTTATTATTTACTTACAATATTTATAAACGGTACCCTAACTCCAGGAATAAAGTCAAAAAGTGCAAAGATGGTAAAGTAGAATTTTTCTTCGGTTACATTTACCAGCTCCAATGGGGTCAGTGATGATTAGCTTGTGGTAGTCGGTATTTTCTTGTATCCAGTTTTCTTTTTCCTTTAGTATGTACATTATCACTGCTGTACTGTGTTATAGTATAGAATATAAAAGAAGCGAAATTAGCTTACATTGTTCGGAACAAATTTCTGATACTAAAATTTTATTTATTTTATTTTATTTTATTATTTATTGCACACAGAATATTTTACAATTACAGGTATTTAAAAAGTGGACACAACAGGCACAGCTTATCTCTAACGAAATGTCTTCCAGCTGGCCTAGGCAAAGAAAACATTAAACAAAGAACGGGTAAAGACGTGCACTGAAGTTAAATAAATATTATCAGACTAAAAAATAATGATATACATAACATATACCTACACACTCACAAATACATATAGGTAAACATGACTATAATAAATACATACATACATACATACATACATACATACAGCATAACCTGCCTAATACATATACAATGTATATTATACATACTTACATAAATATATATATAAAATAAAATAAATATATAAAAAAACAACTTATTTACATAGAGAAAGATAATATTCTTTCACTTGTTTCTTGAAGACGAAGGAAGAGGGACTGTCGCGAATAGTATGCGGAAGCGAGTTCCACAGCCTGGCAGCATGAACAGTAAAGGAGTCGGAATACATGCGGGAATTATGGGAAGGAACAGAGAGGAGAGTACGAATGTGGGAACGGCTGAGCTTATCTTCAGGTCGTAGAAAAGAAAAACGGGTTTTTAAATAACTCGGGGACGAAGGATTATGGAGGATATTAAAAAGGGTTGACAAAATATGAGTATTCCTGCGAAAGCGAATTGGGAGCCACTTGAGCTGTGTGCGAAACTCTGATACGTGGTCGTACTTGCGTAAGCCGAAGATGAATCGGATACACAGATTCTGAAGACGCTCAAGTTTGTTAAGGAGCTCCTCGGTGGCATCCAAATAGCAACAGTCAGCATAGTCGAGAATAGGCAACAGTAAGGTTTGAGCAAGAGAGATCTTGGTGTTCAGGGGTAGGAAATATTGAAGGCGTCTAAGTGAGTGAAGCGAATAATGTATTTTTTTGCTGAGCTCATTGACGTGAAGGCCCCAAGAAAGATGGTTATCCAATAACAGACCCAAGTTTTTAGCTGACTTGGCAAAAGCGATAGGTGTACCATTGAAGGTGACAGATGGGACAATGGCAGGATAAAATCTTAATTTATTTATTTTTTATTATTAAAAGCATAGATTACAGATGTTGTTGTTGTTGTTGTTGGAATCCTAAGGTACCCAGGGGATACATAGGTAGGTATAGATTAGAGATAGTAACAGAAAAAATTATTAGCTTTTTTAGGAACCTTATGACTTCGATAAAGTAATAAAAGCATAAAACTTTAAAATGAAATATACATCCCTATCAAAGCCTCGATCTAGCCTACTCAAAGTTGATTAAATTTAAATATTTAGTACCAAAAACATTTTGTTGTCGATTTGCGGGCAGCGCAGGACCGATCATTGTAGAGATCCTTGGGGGAGGCCTTTGTCCGGCAGTGGACGTCTTTCGGCTGAGATGATGATGATGATGATTTCGGTGTAATTATGTATACATTCCCTGGCCGAAAGCAGTCAAAAGGAAATTAAAAAAAGCAATCGATGAGAAAGCGCCCCGTTCAAACTAGCGGTTTTATCAGCTGTGAATTTTCCCTAATAAATATTCGATTGGGTGGTTGGCCCCCGGCGCTTTTGTTATATCACAGATTCATAATTCGACCCCCAACTAAGTTAGCGACTCTGCGAGTTTGGGTTCTAATAAGGCAATGTAAATATTATATTTAAATTCGATGTTATATAAAACGACAACTTAGTTTGAAAAGTTTGTAATATTAACCGAGTATCTCTTATTACTCACAGGGAAGCCCCGTCTATGTAATGATTTAGTTTTATTGAAGTAAATGCATTTTTATTTATTTTATTATTTATCTTTAATGGTTTTATGAAACGATTAATTTTTATAAGAGTTCGTTGTCCGTTCATATTACGTCTCTAGCTACAGTAGCTTATTACTGACATAAATTTTTAGGACAAAACAAAGTAAGAAGAAAATCATAATAATCTTTTAAACTGTTATCAAAAGTGAAGGTTTGTTTACGTTGTTTTTCACTGTAGGACAAAGGCCTTCCCAGAAGATCTTCAAATCGGACAGTTCTGCGATACCTCGAATACATTCTATGCGCCAACATAGCGAGGCGTATGGCGAGCGGAATGCGCGGGGAGAAGAAAAACAAAAGAAAACGACAGAAGTTGGAGGTCGCGACCTCCAACACATACATGGTCTGTTTCATATAAATCTGGAAAAAAGTTCATTGACCTCTTTCTTTTCATGAAAGTTATTAAAAATAATGTAACGCCAAAATGTCTGGCAAGGTTACACGCTCACTCCGCCTTGTAATACGGTACGCCAATTTTCGTATATTGCAATGATTTCCTATAGATTTATCGTAGTGCGCATTGTGCGTCAATGACCTTTTGTCCGGATAAATATGAAACAAACCATAGTACAAAGTAGTTCAATGATCCAGCAGCTTCCCGCAATTACCAGATGGGCATTCCTCTAGTTCTTATAATTTCAGTTCTTAATTGCGTGTCTAAGTAACAAACATCGAAACGTTCACATTTCGTAATATTAGTAGGAAAGAAAATGGCCTTAGTCAAGCTTTGAACATCTCATAAGCGAGCGAAACGGGTGTTCTTTCATTAACTCGCAACTCAATAAAAGGCGAAGGTAGTTGGAAAATTGTTGGCAGTAATATCTACGACGACGAGAACTTGTGTTGAGTCCTCCATTTTCTGTTCGTGTTTAGCTGTCAAACTTCTCAAGTGATTTTGTGGTGTATGTACGAAGATTTTGCGATTTAGTAAAGTTATATCTTTGAGAATTTTATTGATGTAATTTTTCTTTAATCTACTAACAATGAAAGACAGCCTAGTCGTAGGAGAATTTTTTATTAATTAGTAGAATTTATTATTTTATTTATTCATACGTGGTGACCGTGTGGTGTTGGCAATTTGTGTATAGTGTCTTTCATGTGTAGGAAGTATTCATTAAAGCAAAAAGAAATTCTACCTCTATCTCCGCTTTAAGAGTAATAGTTTTGTTACTTCTATGGTCTTCTTGATGGTGTTTTTTTTTTCTTTTTGCTTCCATTTATAAAGAGTGAAATATTTTCATTTATCTTTAAAAAGCTTATAATTTCCAAACCTGATCTGGTCTCCAGACCTTGATTAATCTTTTCTAAGCTTGTCATCAGTCCAACATCCTTTGAATTTTAGTTGAGAATTCTCAAGGAATCGTTTCGTGTCGCTCGCCTTTTACCATCTGAGAGACGACCTGGAGAAGCCACTTCTGTTAGCTAAGACGAAGAATTTTGTTGAATTTTGAACTACATTTAAAACTACAATTAATTACGGTAATGTTAGGAACATGAAGACATTGACACCTGACCAATACAAATAAACGGAAATATCTAGGCCAAGGATGTTATAAGTACTATACGTACAACGTACTTATAAGATTCTTGATCTAGGCACCTGGCTTAATGACGTCATGGGTCGGTGCTTGCGTTCGCACCCGTACTGAATAGGCGAAAACGGGCTGAGGTGCGGGGGAGCGCGAGGGGAAACGCATTTCAGCGAGGTGTCCAGATATTTACAATACAATACATTACAATACAATATTTCGACGGGTTGAACATTAATTCGCCAACGACAAACTAGTCAACTATACGTGAATGCTTACTTTGTTTAATTTTAAGCCTTATTATCCTAAACGCATCCTAAATTTGGTATGCAAAAACTACCCTAAGTGGAGAGAACCAAACCACTGACCTTTACAACACAGGAATTTCCTATCGTGAAAGTCAGGGTACATCCTAACCCTGCATATCTTTTTGTAACCCAAAATATTATGTCCACCAGTATTTTTTTTGTAAATCTGTTTCCTAAGATAAAGCTTATTATCAATAAATTATTATTATTAATGCTAAGCGTGAATGCAGAGAAAAGAAACGAAAATCATTACATTATAATCCTTTCCAAATTAAAATAGTTTTATAAACACTTAGGACTTCCCAAAAAGTGTGACCAAGAGCTTATGTTGCAAAATTTACGTAATAAGCTTCAGCGGACTAGATAATTTATTAAACGACGCAAGCGTAGATTGAATCGGCACTTATACTATAAAGATTGTTTGTTTGTTTGCATTGATTGAACAGGCTTCAAAACTAGTGAACCGATGTTAATGAAACAACTTGGTATAAAGATAGAATAGACGGTAGAATACCTCAATCCCACGGGAAAAACTGTTAACGCGGGCGGAGCTCCGGCGAAAAGCTAGTTAAATATGTTTTAATTATTTCCTATTGAAACAATCCACTTAGAACTGTGCGTAATATTTAATACCATCGCCGCCACTTGAGCTAACGTGGTCAAAGCAAAGAGAAAAAAACAGAGCCGACATTGAAAGCAAAACAAAACATACTCGTAACTCACGTGGCCGCGCCACTTTACCTGACCGAAACACTCAGAGTTGCCCAAAAAATGCCGTATCAAAAGTACCCATCCCTTATTTGAGAAGTTCACTGTAGAGCCTTATAACCCCCGCCCGCCCAATTTGGCTGAAGGGCGCTCGATGCCCTGGCATAGCCCAAGAGCCGGAAGTTGTTGTTGATTCAAAATAAGTATTTTTTTTATTTTAGTTTGTGTCAGTAAATAAATCCATGAATGTAAACAATAACTTCTTTTGTTTATTGTAGTTAAATATAATTTTGGCATGATTTCATACAGGAAATATTTTTAGAGCAGACAGTTTGTGCAAGCTGCATGTAAGTCGATGAATATTTTGCTAAAGCCAAAATACTCATATCGTATTTTGCATGTATTTATGAACTTATTGTATAATTTATTAAAGAATGGTGATATAAAACTAGGCTTTAGCTTTCTACAAACTTGGAATTCAGTCTCTCAATATTTTTTAATTTATTTTGTATAACATAATTATCATGACGCATTGGAATCATAAATAATATATATTTTTTAATGTTTGTTTGAGGCTTACGTGCCCCGTGAAAATAAGTAATAATTTTATCATCTAAATACTTTATAATAAACACACGATAAATAGCGTGTCTGTATGTCTGTCTATGCCAATTTTTCAAAACAAAATCATAGAAATACATAATACGAAAATAAAAGGCCGCAGATTTGCCGTCAGATCTTGCACTAAAACAGGTAGTGCCTCTGACGTCCTAAGTACTCGCCGCTATGAAATATATCGACCGTACGTGAGCTCCAAAGCGAAAATAAAAATAAACTGAAAACGCTAAGTGTCAAAGTCCATTTTGGAAAGTGCAGCGCCGCGCAGAGTGTAGCAGGGGATGGTAGAGTTGAGTAGAGTTTGTCACGTTATGCTCCTTCGGTGAGCATGTATAGTTAATCTACTTAAAAGTATTCAGCCGAGTGGGATGCGCTGTAATTGAAGTAACTTTGAAGGTACTTCGTGAATATTATAAGTTGAAGAAACTTTTGCTTGTAGCGCGGTGTAGTGCATGTTTTGTGTATGCAACTACTGGCTTTCCACCGTGTAGGTTAAGCCTTGGTTAAAATTCAACCTTAGCAATAATTGTGGGTCGAGTAACGAACATCTATTTGTGTATACAGGTCGATAAGGGAACGATAGAGCATAAGTGGCGTAGTAAGGACCCCTGCCTTTCATTCGGGTAGCACAGGTTCAAGCCTCGCTGCATACCGAAGTTTTCTTACTGTTTGATTTATGTACGTTTAATCGAAGCTTTTACGGTGAAGAAAAACATCGCATAAACCTGCACACACCTGCAAAGCAATTAGAAGATTATGTGTGAAGTTGCCAACTTGATTTGAGCCAGCTCTTCAACACATGGACTTCAACCAGGACTTCAACACATAACTGCGAATTTGCATCGCATCGCCACTTTCTGCGAGCTCGCACAAACTGTAAGATCGGAGATGTTCCTGCGAGCTCGAAAGTTGCAATGCGATGCGAATCAGATCGGAGATAATCGTGCGAGCTCACAGAAAGTTGCGATGCGAATCAGATCGGAGATGTTCGTGCGAGCTCGCAGAAAGTTGCGATGCGATGCGAATCAGATCGGAGATGTTCGTGCGAGCTCGCAGAAAGTTGCGATGCGAATCAGATCGGAGATGTTCGTGCGAGCTCGCAGAAAGTTGCGATGCGATGCGAATCAGATCGGAGATGTTCGTGCGAGCTCGCAGAAAGTTGCGATGCGAATCAGATCGGAGATGTTCGTGCGAGCTCACAGAAAGTGGCGATGCGATGCGAATTCTCAGTTATGTGTTCATTATTTGAAGCATAATAAGCTTTGAAGCATTATTTACAACATGCGCGTAAATCGCGTACACACAATCGCACGAATGTGCCTTTGATAATACGAGCAAAATTCGCACATTTGTAGGAAGCACTAAGGGTTTAAGATGAATTGGCATTTTTCTACTTCGTTATCTTTTCAAGTCTGCATAGAGTCTGCGACAAAAAAAAACTTAATATTGTAAAATAAAATTTCCCTTGTTGTTGTGAAAGCTTAAAAAGGATGCAATTGACGGAAAAACTAAATTATTAGCAAAGTAATACAGAGACCAGAATTATATAAAACACTGATAATGCAAGGAAAAGACTATCCTATATTTATTTTGCTAGGCGGATAATAAATATTATATTGTACGTTTTAAGTACTTATTTAAATTATATACATGTATAAATCGGATTTATTTATCTAAGTTTAAAAACTTTCAGACAAACTGAAAATCAACTTACAAACATTTGTTTCTTTGCATTTGTAATTTAAAATGGATATTGTGATCTAGGTAATTACTAATACCTTCACTTTTATTACGTAAGTGAGATACAAACTTAAATACCCTGTCTTTTCGAAACACGGTTACGCCCTTAATTGCTAGGCTCCATGCAGCTAGCCTTTGATGGCGCGCCAAATCATATTACCTGGCGTATAATCCGATTTTCTTAGCAACGTCCTTTTCGGGTAAGTAATCTGTGGTAAATAATAGCTCCATCGCAATATTCAGGAGCGGAAGAGCATCCGGTTGTAGGCGGGGGCGGAAATTCTATTAGCTGGTATAAAAGTGGTATAAAAGTACTGGACGGAGAGAGCGATTTTGATATTGAAACTTGAGGGGCTAAAGTTTTGTATAGAATTCAGTGGTGGGTACTCTTTGCGAAATGTTTCTCATTTCTGTGCCACGGGCGATAGTCTATGTTGGATTACAGCATATTAAATCTACTTATTTGTCTTTGTGTATGCGTTTTTAGGGTTCCGTAGCCAAATGGCAAAAAACGGAACCCTTATAGATTCGTCATGTCTGTCTGTCTGTCTGTCCGTCCGTATTTCACAGCCACTTTATTCCGAAACTATAATACCTTTACTGTTGAAACTTGGTAAGTAGATGTATTCTGTGAACCGCATTAAGATTTTTTTACAAAAATAGAAAAAAAACAATAAATTTAGGGGGTCCCCATACATAGAACTAAAACTCAAAAAAAAATTTTTCATCAAACCAATACATGTGGGGTATCTATGGATAGGTCTTCAAAAATGATAATTATTTAGATTTCTAATAACATTTTTTTCTAAACTGAATAGTTTGCGCGAGAGACGCTTCCAAAGTGGAAAAATGTGTGTCCCCCCCCCTCTAACTTCTAAAATAAGAGAATATTAAACTAAAAAATATATTATGATGTGTATTACCATGAAAACTTCCAACGAAAACTGGTTTGAACGAGATCTAGTAAGTAGTTTTTTTTTAATACGTCATAAATCGTAAACCGCAGGTAAATACCTTTCACTATTATTAAAACATCGATCAAAGTCACAAAGACTACAAAAACTTTTATATTATGTTACTGGCTGCTATGGAACTCTTCATGGGCGATTCCGACTCGCACTTGCCGCTTTTTTTTTTTGAAGTTATTTATTTGTCATCAAGATATCGAAACATAAATATAACTTCAATGTCTATAAAATGAGACTGTTGATTATTGGAGCTTGTATTACTTAAGATAAATGTAAGTTTATAATTGGTTTAAAAGTGATTCAAGTTGTTTTTAGTTACAACCAGTTTTCCAAAACCACAGCACTTGACTTCACTATTTACAACGTTACAAGCAGTATATTAGTTTTAATACCTAGTATACCTAGTATTAGTTTGACTTTGAACGAATTCATAAACGTTTTTTGAAGCAGAAAAAGATCTGGTTTTACGGATAATCCAGATGTTTAGGCCTGAGAATATGTACCAATTTAAGGGGAGTCTTAAGTATCCTTACACATCTGATTTTAAAAGTGTTTAGCTTCCAAAGGGTTCAAACTTTTTCTGAACCAAGTACAACAAGTCAATAGAATTGACCAAGTGCCCTACTACACAGATTTTCAAAACTTGATTTAAATTTAACGTCAAAAATGAATTTGAAATCGTGATAAAAATATTGAAACCATAACCACTACGTCATCTACAATCTCAAAACCATTAACAAAACACAAAACAAAATATTAACCTTCCATTACAGACCCTTGTTTCATACACATCCGGCCTTTGCCGATTGCCAACAAAGCTTTTTTAAATAGTTTCTGAAAGCTCGGGAGCTTTCACAGGCTTCTGTTCCCGACTGCCTCCCCTCCCCTAGCTCCTTCCGTTCTTATTTACACAAGAAACCTTCAAAGTCCCAAGTTGTTCGGTACTTTCCTGCGGAGCTACACCTACCCTTGTTAAAACCGTTCCAATCCTCGGGGAAACTGCTAGTGATGGCTAGAGTAGTATCCACTTGGAGTATTTGTTTAATACGCATTTATATAAAGCTGGTAAGTAAGTAAGTAACACGATATTGCATGTACATAAAACATAGTCATGTACTTGTCAGCTGTTGTTCGGGTATTTACTTCAATTTTGCATTGTAAGTCTAAACTGCTAGTGTTGTAGTTTATTTAAACTTTATATAGATTTAATAATTTACAAAAAAATACAGGTTACGTTAACTTATTGTTTCTAAAACTAAACCGCAACTGAATATTGACATATTTTTACATTCAAAAACACAGACACAATAGGCACAGATTATTTTTTACGAAATGTCTTCCATTGGTCAGTTGGCCTTGTTTTTTTTACACGTTCGTCGGGAGAGTTTTTACTAAGCGATCGTTTTATTTTTTTTCTTAGTTCCAAATACACTATTCCGTTACTTCTACAAAAACAAAGTGCAGCGAAATAAAACACCTCTGTGTGGTAAATACTCTCGCCCTTGTTTATAAAGAAAACAGTAATTATTTGAGATAAAGTGAGTCTGCTTTTGAGTTCAGAATTCATGGAGGTTTATTTAGTGCTATAAGTAAAGGAAAACATTGTAAAAACATTGCGAAAAACATCAAAGATTTAATGTGAAGTTGGCGAAAGGTCTGCGTGATGTTGTTTATTATGAAACAGTTCAAGGTTTTTTTATGAGCAGTTTTTATATTTGAATAAAAAAGGAAGTATTCGTCGAAAAAGTGCAATTTAATACAATAAAATCACTATCTATTGTCAATTTTAATCAAAGAGAAGTAAGGCACAACTACTACCAAATCATGATCTGATCTAATACATTAATTAAACCAGCAAAAGGACAAAAAGGGCCACATATCAAAGGCCCTTTGACTGGTCGGATGTACTATTGAAAGGACGAATCACAGGGACGAATAAAGTCCTCACTGAATGCAGTGAGGAAGGGAGAATACGGAGGACCTATCAAAAAGTTGGGAGCGCTCACATTATTTTGGTCTTTGACCGATGTTGCGTGTGGGATTGGGACTTCCATCAGTAGGGTTGCGCCTCTCTAGATGTAATTAAGTTATTAATTTAATTTATAACTGGCTGGGCTTTATTTGGGCTAATAAACTGTCATAATTATAGTTTGGCGCAATATCGACTGTTTTATACATTTTAAAACTTTCACGGTTGTTCTTTCACAAAACAAATACCACGCTAAATATCCCGTTTTTAATCTTAATAGTTATTGACTGTTTTGTTATGAATAGATGAAAAATAAATTATTGCATTAAAGATTTTGATATAATTTAAAATTTGTACATTTGAAAATGAAAATAGTGTCTCTTTTGATATTTGTGTGCGATGATTTAGTCACATTGCTAAGGTATGATTGTAAGAACATACTTTTATTTAACTGCGTGTTCCTCAATGTATCCAAATTTCGGTCAAACGATAGCTGTTTATATATTTATTATATAAGATTAGCTTTTCACCGCGGCTCCGTCCGCGTTAACAGTTTTTCCCATGGAAATGAGGCACTTTAACGCGGTTAAAGGTAGCCTATGTTACTCAGGATTAATGTAGCTTTCTAATGGTGAAATAATTTCTGAAATCGGTTTAGTAGTTCTTGAGTTTATTTATTACAAACATACACACAAAAATACAAATCTTTTCTCTCTATAATAATAGTATGATATTAAAGTTAAGAACGATAAGATTTAAGTTAACCATACAAGATTATAAACTACGAAATAATAAATCAATAGACAACCCTACAAACAAGTCCTCACAGAGAACGGAATTAATCAATTTCACTCATAACTATCCGTCGCCAATAGTCGTAACATGTTAACTTGGAACAAAGAAATACGAGTAAGCGGGTAGATTGACTCGCCAAATATAATGAGTATTTACCAACTTTGATTAAACTTAGATGTGCGAGCAGCGATTTGATAGATCGGTTTCAGGTGTTGGGGGATTTCAGGCTTCAGAAAAAATAGTTTCAGTAACACTGGCAAAATAGAGTTTCTTTGCGTAATTTTATTGACTGAACATGTCTTTTCAGTAATAGCTAAGCCGGAACTTTAACTTAAGCATTACATACATCACGTTTTTTTTATAAGTAGAGATTTAAAAATAAAATCAAGCTATCAATTAATATTATTTAATGCACATAATATAGAAAAAACACGAAAACAAATTATGCTGCAAATGGCGGCCTTATCGCTTTAAGCGATTTCTTCCAGGCAACCTTTATGCGAGAGAAGAAGACGTACAAAGGAAAAGAAAAGGCGGTCGTGCAAATACTATTGAATAAGAATGTAGCTATTGAATTAAACAGATATTATACACATACACATACATAAAATATATAAATACAAATATTATACGTACATAAACAAGTATACATACTATACATAGCGAGGAAAGCTGACAATTAAGCAAAAAAAAACCTCTATAGATCAAATACAGTCAGAGAATTGGAAATCTGTAGAAATGGGTCGAAACGAGGAAACGTCAGTAGCGTACCAGTCAAGTTACCAATTTACAGTTTAAGTTCATAAGTGCAGTCATATTAAGCACGTGCTTATATACTAGTATTATTTTTTTCTTTTTCGGTGTGGAACAAATACTTACTGTGTTTTCAAATGTTAGATGAAATAATATTGAAAATAAAAACATAGCTTGTGCTAATTTAATTTGTATTTTAATTTATGCGAATTTTAAAATGTTTGTCAAAAATGTCTGTATATATATAACACTAAATTAAAAAATTGTATAAACCCCCACCACAAAACCGTTACTTTTTCCTTTCAACAACTAGAAAAGAGCTAATAATCTTCAAATGGCTGAAGATATTTTCTTTGATCATAGCTAAGAATACTCTCGATTGTGACACTTGCAAACAAAAATAACTAGATTAAAATCGGCACATTCAGTGCCACAGACAGACAGACACACACGTCAAACTTATGAAACCCCTCTTTTCGTCGGGGTACAAATAAATAAATCGATGGTAGCAAACTTCGGCCGCTCCGGTGACCTGTTCTGAGATAATAAAAAAGCTTGAATGATACTTCCCGCCGGACCCTGCCGGATAAGAGAGGATCTTTAGTTCCTCGGACCATTGTATAACAATGTCGCGTACTGGCTAAGAGAAAAACTATTATTATATTATACTAGCTTTCCGCCCCGCGTCAACAGGTTTTCCCGTGGGAATAAAGTTCTTTCCCGCGGTAAAAAGTAGCCTTTGTGTTATTCTGATGTATAAGCTATATTATTGTAAAGTTTCATTAAAATCCGTTTAGTAGTTCCGGAGATTAGCGTGTACAAACAGACAGATAGACACACAAACGGATTTTTTTTCAAAACTTGTGTTCTTCTGTTTAGCTTCACTCCCTTTATCATCTACAATCAGTTTTTTAAAAACAAATTAAAGTAGGTACAGATTTGCCGATTCTTCAGTTTTATTAAAGTTTAGAAGATAGATAGATAGAAGAACAAGATACATAGAATAAGATAGAAGAAGAAGAAGATAGATTCATTATATTAAAACATTCAATTTATTTAAAAATAACTTTAGTTCATTGACGGCCCCGTAGCCTAGTTGGTAATACGTCTGCCTTCGAAGCACAGTGTCACGGGTTTGAATCCTGCCCAGCGCAAACAATCGTGTAATGAGCGCTTGTCTTGTGTCTGGATGTTGTATTTATATTTATGTATGTGTATTAGCTGTCTGACACCTCTAGTAGGCTAGGCTCTGCCTAGTTACGAAAAGACAACAAGATTACTTACTAAAACTTTTGTCTTTTTTTTATATGTTGTGTTATGATTTGAGTTCTGTAAATAAATGTATTATAATGTATATGTCTTTCAGATAATTACTTACTGTCTGTCATCAAATCAGGTTTTGAATCACATTATACCTTTTGATAGCGACAGTCCAGCGCTAGACTGGCGAACAGAAACCGAACCAAACCGAATCCCTCGAGTATTCGAATTTCGACCGAACCGAACACAACTGAAGCCAAACTTAAGCCTGTCCCAAATTCACTGATCAAATCACTTAAATATACCTTTACATCGCTTCTTAACGAAGCCGGTTATGTAGAAGAGAACAAGTGGCGCAGCAATGTAACATGAAGTGGTCTGTTTGTCTCTGTGTAGAGGGTTTACGTAATTCCATGGATTATGTATTTCGTTCGGAATCTCTTACCGATGTCGCCTTGTAATTGTGGATTACCAACGCTCCTGTTTTTATTTGTCTAGAGATTTGGGGATTTTGGGATTTCTGCAGAGTGCATTTTGTGGGGACACGACGTGTTCGTGATAAGATTGTGTTACTAACTTTACTGTGTTGCTTTTTTATTGTAGTAGGTATTCTTGTTTAACTACGTAAATCATATTAAATTATGTATCAAAATGTGTCTGTTTAATATAACTTATTATAAGTTGGGTGTCATATAATAAGTTGTCATATAATAAGTTGACATTGATTATTTGGCGTACACAGGTAAATTAAGATTTAAGATTTTCACAGTCATAACCCACAAAAATCCGTACAAAATTGTTTTATGCTTTCTTATCGGTCCCATTTCTCAACCGATTCACGTGTTATTTTGTGAGCAATCTCGAATTTAAAATAAATCGCACTTTCCTATAACGGGGTGAGTTGTGCGTGTGTTAAATCGTAAAGAGCCCAAACTAAAACCATCACTATATAATATAAAACAAGGTCGCTTTCTCTGTCCCTATGTATGCTTAAATCTTTAAAACTTCGCAACGGATTTTGATGCGGTTTTTTTAATAGATAGAGTGATTCAAGAGAAAGGTTTATATGTATAATGCATGCATAATATACTTAAGGATAACCCACAATAACCATCTTCCCGTGCGGAGTAAAAATAAAATTGTGCAGCCTAAATTTAGACTCTGTAGAGTAAGCAACTCATTCATGGGGAACTGTATTCGCTTCTATAATTATTTATTTTATACGATATTTTTCGTTTGTTTCGCATTTTTAACATGAGGAAGGGTTCCTATTTGATCCAGTATTGGTACGTAAGACTCGCCACGTGACTCCCGTTGCTCCTAATTGGAATCCCATCGTGTTTGATTCCTGGAATATCCAACGGCACTTTTGTGTCGTATAATCAATAGTTTATTACTTCTTCAATAGGTGTCGACTGTTAGCGTATATTTACCTACCTATAAATAAATAAATCATAAAAAACAAAAAATATAACAAATACCAAGAACAGTAAACGACAAAAACAGCAAAAAGCAACAGTAATTAAACATACTAACGATTAAATAAAATGTCTTTTATCTGGGAGACAAATCGTTTTTTTGAATTCATATGTACCTTTTTTAATTTTCTAACGGTAAAGGAAAATATCGTGAGGAAACCTGTAAATACCGGCATATACAAAGGATGTATGTGAAGTTGACCAACCCGCATTGGCCAGCGTGGTCGACAAGCTTATTCACACTTATTTAGGGTCGACTCAAGCCATTTGGAGGAGTCATGTAGTCATTATAGGAGATAAGATTGCCTCATATCGATACAATTTGACCATTATATGCAGATCAGTTTTTTTATTGGTAATTTGTTTCATAACTCCCACAGTACCTTCTAATTACATCACAACAAGATACAAAACAAAAACACCGCGGCCCAGACTAGACGCCCAAAATAATAATCGCCAATAATCAATTTGCAGCAATTTGGAATTATGTACCTAATTATCTATACCATAGCATCTTAATTGGCACTCAGGCATCAATTACAAGCATACACGGCTGACTAGACACAGAACAGTGTCGTATAATTCCGGCGTCTTTCATCGGACGCATAGAGCGGAACATCGCCTAGATGTGTAGATATAATATGTGTACATAGACGTATATTATTGTCTGTCGTACGTGGCTTAAATGTTTAAGGTGATACGAGAAATTCTGCCATGAACTAATTAGGTTGGTATTTTCGTCGGTGTTTTTCACTTGTGGTTCAATATTTCGGGTTTTATAATGTGAAGTAAGTATTAAGTGGTTTGTGACAAGATGCGATGAGGTATTTTGCAAATTGATTTGTGTGTTAATTGATTTGTTTGTAAATCTTACTATAAAATCTTGTTAATTAAATCCTATAATAGTAAATTTTTAAGCACTAAACACTCGAAGCAGTGAATACACTAGGCTTACATAATAATATGAAATAAAAATAAACCTTGTAAAAAATATGGTGGATGAAGGCGGTAAAGATAGACGCCTAACTTAATTTATTTCATTGTAGCAATCGTTCGTACGATTTTGACTTTCAAATGATTTTGTTTCAAGATTTTTTATGGAATCTACTACATTTTTGTAACGTTTGCTTACTATGGGGCATATAAAACCAAATGGTGAAGAATAAAATTTCTAAAGAACTTAGAAAAAGTATCCCTATGATCCTCTTAACTCACGTCCATTACAATACATCTTACGCTACAGCGCCGTGTTGTTAAATGTAGTTGCTTTTATTACAAGTAAACGCTATTTGCGGTGGATACAAAGAAATACGCAGGTGTTTCGAATTGACGCTACAATTCTACGAGAAAGAACTAGAACGCCTTTAAAACGAATTACTATTGGTCGCCTGGTAGAAATTTGGTACTCAACTATTAAGACCACCTAAATGACACCTTTCTAACCTTTTTGTGAATAATTATACAATTTTTTTTTCTCCACAAATGTTTTTTTATTTTATTTAAGTACTTAGCCTGAATAGAAAAAGTACGATGAATCAAGCTTCACCGGACTTATTCCAAAGGTTATCAACATCTTAATCATTTCTTGTGTCGTCGTTGCCGGTCAAAAAAAAAACCTACAACACGTCATCATTTTTATAAATAATTCAACAGAATTTTCATAATGTTTAAAAAGTCTCATAGGTACTTAATATTTAAAAGTTGTTCTAAGATTTGTTAATATCTTTATGTGGGTTTTGTTTACCTCGGTAATCCTCTTGCAGAACGCTAGTCGGTCCAGTCTGGCCCCGGGCTAGAAGCGTGGTATAAGCAAAAAGCTTTTGAAATCGTTGCAAGTCAATGCAAGTAAGAGAAGAAGACATTATTATTGGCACTAACAAAGAAGTTGTTTTTGGAAAATGTACAATATTACCTGTGATTACTAAATATTTGGCTTTTTTTGAAGTAGCCTATTTGTTTCCCACTGCTGGGCAAAGGCCTCCCCTCAATTACGCCATGCATCACGATCAAGCGCACTTTTGGTCCACTTTGTAATACCTTAAAAAACCGAGCAAGGTACAGTAGGCAGCACATGCGGCTGGATTTCTTAACCTTGAGAGCGCCCGTATTCCGTAAAAGTGAATTTCATAGTGCTAGTGTCCAGCAGCTTGTGCTGGCTTCTGTACATTGTGGGAAAATTTGGAAAGTTAAAGTTTATACAAAAGGGTTAAAATTAATTTAAAAAAGAAGATAAACAATTTTTTTACGGATAACAGGCGCACATTTCATGACTATGTATACTACTAGTGCCCCAGTTTAATAGAGCGAGCCAGTGAGCTGCATTTCTCGTATTGTATTCGGTAATATTCGCTTTTCTGACATTTTACTAGATTTCATTTAGTGAAACGACATATCACTGACGATGAATTGGTATTTTGTCATATCACTAGATATTTTTAGCTAGTTACTCTGTGTTTTTAGTAAGAAGACTTAATAAACAAGAGAATTCGACATCTACCGGGATTTCGTGAAATCCCTGATTTCCAGATTTCGCTGCGACAAATATAAGATCCCATCCTTATACTACTCATAAATCGCTGTTTCTTATAACTCGATCAACATCGCAAAGGGTGTCCGAAACGCAACTCGGCTGCTGGTAATTAGAAAACAGGAAGACTGGTGCGCCCGCGGCTGGCGTCGGGATAATTTTTATTTGAACAGAAACTCATCTGAAAGGACTTTGGCGTCATACAGGAACAAATAACCAACAGTGAAAAAAACTAGTTGGAAAGTTTTGTAGGGGGATTAATTTTCTGTTCACTGTCATGAATACTCGTATCTAAATGTTTTAGCAGAAAAAATCAATTTAACCATATCTTAGATTTTTTCTTTCTTATTTTTGACCATTTTGATCCTCTTTTCCACAGATTTGCTCAAGTAGCATAAAACTCTAAATTCTATTGTATACTAAGTGAATTAATATTACAAGTTATGAAAATAAAAAAATGTACGGACTGGGTTTCCGATTAAAAATTTTTAGGTTTAAAATTCTTTAGATCGTCGCTTTCTATCAGGTTTGAACTATGATCGCGATGTTAAATAAAAAATAGATAGTCTAGTTATTTAGTTCATTATGTTAGTATTGTGAATAAACAAAACTCGCCACTAAATGTAACTTTATTTGACTTAACTAAGTGATCAAAAGTGTCCAAAAGTTAAAAATAAATGAATTCATTTCATTTCAAAACAATCACCACTTAAACTTCATTAAAACTGCAATAACAAAACAAAAACAGAAAAAAAGATCCTGGCACGTTTCCACTAGCATTGAGCGGCAAAACAACTCGATCGCATTAACGAACCCATCAGTCGGAGCCTATTTTAAATCTAGGGAGTAAAATGCACCATTGTCCTCCATCCGGCACAAAAGCACGTAGACTAATGCTGCGAAACGAATTGAGAGCGGGACAAGTTCATTGTAGCTCGAACATAAATAAGCATTTGCTTTGAAGCCTGACGTACCTGTGCAAGTGATCGACTTAAGCGTTTCTGGTGCTTACAAAATGCATGCTTACGATAGTCAGTAAAACTTTGTTGAAAATTGTTGTAGTTGTTATAGGTCAAAATTAAAATTATAGCATCGTGCCCTCGTTTGTGCTTCCGACGGCGATAGACGCAAGTTACAAGCGCTGCGCTTGTCGCATAAACGAATAGTCTTCTTCACACCCATTGCTTCAAATTCAGTAACCCTTATTACTTTATCCAAAAATATCTTATTGCATTAAAAATATGTAACTGGTCAAGTAAAATGTATATTTTTTTACAGTTACCGAGTTAAGACACAATTTCAACCCGAAATACCTATATTCTTTTATTTTTCGAAAAAACAACTCACCGCTTACTTACCTTTGCGCTGCGCTTTGGGTTAGCTGTTTGCAAATATGTACCCATTATTCATTTTGACAAAACTTACCTGTAACAATATAATTTGATAATTAGTTCAATTGAAATATATAAATATTGAATAACAAGACTTTAATTTGTTTCATGATCAGAGTAGAAGTCGAATACATATTAAAATAAAACAACGTTGCACAGTAACGAATGGTCGATGAATGACTGACAGTTTATTCTTTTTTTTTTTAAACATAGACATTGTAAATATCAATCACAACACCCCCACTATATTTAACAATGCAAACATGAATAAACAAGGAACATCTAAATTTGCTGAACACCCAAGTCCTTTAAAAAGTTATAATGTTTAACAGAACATAAGCTCTTTGTAAACAGATCAGCTGGCATTTCAGCTGTAGGTAAATACTTTATATTAACAATTTTATTTGTTACACATTCTCTACAAAAATGATAACGTATATCAATGTGCTTAGTTCTTTTATGAAACACAGGGTTGAAAGACATTTTTTGTGCACTTTGATTATCATTAAAAAGTTCAATTGTATACATATCTTTTGTTATCTCATATTGTAGATTCTTAAGATGAACAGCTTCTTTACAGGCTTCAGTCATCGCCATGTACTCTGCTTCACTGCTAGATAAAGCAACAGTTTTTTGTTTTTTAGATTCCCAAGAAATTACACAACCAGATAATGTGAAGCAAAGTCCAGTGTATGACCTCCTATCAATAATATTACTGCCCCAATCAGCATCAACAAACCCTTTTATTTTTAAATTTCCTTTAGCTGTATACTTCAAACCAAAGTCTTTAGTATTTTTCAAATATCTTAATATTCTCTTGACATATGCACAGTGCTCTTTGGTATAACATGTATTAAACTGACTCAAGAAACCTACTGCATATGAAATGTCAGGCCTAGTGAGGACAGCCAAATACATGAGGCAGCCTATAATTTGTTGATAAGGAAATTTACCCACAAAACTCTCATTTTGAGACACATTCAACTTAGTCTCCATTGGAGTCTGAGCTGGTTTACATTGACTCATATTAAATTTATAAAGTAATTTGATCAATATAATCTCTCTGACATAAAGAAATAGAGTTTTCTGTTTTATTAATAGTCACATTTACACCCAGGCATTTTTTAATTTCACCTAAATCTTTAATTTTAAAGTGACTAGCTAAAACTTCTTTTAAATATTTAGTTTCTTTACTATCATTTGAAAAAATGAAAAAATCATCGACGTACAGAGTGATAATAGTTCTCAATTTACCGTTAACTTTAGTATATAAACATGGTTCTATTTTTGATCTAGTATAACCAATTTTTAGCAAACATTCGTCTACTTTCCTGTACCATGCTCTGGAGGATTGTTTCAAGCCATATATTGCCTTCTTTAATTTGAGAACTTGACCATTTTTAATATTCCCAGTAAAACCCTCCGGTATCTGCATGTAAATACTCTCCTCCAGAGTACCATTCAAGAAAGCTGTTGTTACATCGAGATGTGCAGTATTGAGACCTAGTTGAACTGACAACGCGAACAACAACCTCAAAGTAGTATGTCGTACTACAGGAGAAAAAGTGTCTGTAAAGTCCACACCTTCAACTTGTGAGAATCCTTTAGCAACTAAACGCGCACGGTAACGGACATTACCATCACTATCATATTTCTTACGTAGCACCCACTTACACTGCACAACCCTACCATCTTGAGGAGCTTCACTCAACTCCCACGCATCATTGTCCTTGAAGCACTGAAACTCTTCACTCATAGCCTTTCTCCATTGCTCTTTTTCAGGTCCATTTAGAGCCTCACGTAGCGATAGACCAGCAGCATCATGATAGACTTCATTATCTACACACATGTTAGAGAAACCAAACCTCTCTGGTGCTTTCCTCACCCTTTCAGGTCTAGATGAACTAATGGAACTTGGTTTCTCTGATACACCTTCCATGTTTTCATTTTCATTCTCCAGCGTGCTGTCTGCATCCTCGTAGTCACTGGAAGGAACATATGTATCATCTTCATCATTATGTATTGTTGTGTTATCTTGACTAGAATGTGATTCAGATGTGATGTCTGTTTCTTTGACTTCTTCTTCTAACTCCTTGGCTTCATCTTCCCCCACTGAATCAAAACTCTGTTCGTGTATGTTGATTTGACATTCAGGTTTTGATTCTGGCTCCATCACAATCACATCTCTGCTAGTCAACACATTCCTTGTCCTTGGGTTATAAAGTCTATATCCTTTAATGTTCTCAGGATATCCAATAAGAATACATTTTTCTGACTTTTTATCCCACTTTTTTCTTTTTTCTTTTACAATGTGAACCATCACAGCACTTCCAAAGATTCTGATGTGACTTATATCTGGCTTACACCCATTCCATACTTCATATGGTGTTTTGTTCCCTAGTGTTGGAGCTACTATACGATTCTGCAGGTATACCGCTGTATTGGTAGCTTCTCCCCAGAACTCTTTGCCTAAGTCAGCATCGAAAAGAAGACATTTTGCCTTTTCCACAATTGTCCGATTGAATCTCTCACATAATCCATTTTGTTGCGGGGTATATGGATTTGTTTTCTGATGAATCACTCCAACACTACTCAAGTATCCATCAAATTCCTTGTTGCAAAATTCCAGACCATTATCACTTCTTAATACTTTGATTGTCTTATTTGTTTGATTCTCCACTTGAGCCTTGAACTGTTTAAAATACTTAAAAGCTTCGTTTTTGTGTTTCAGAAAATAAACAAATGCCATACGGCTGTAATCATCGACAAACAACAAGAAGTACTTGGAACCTCCTATTGACACGGTCTCCATAGGTCCACAAATGTCTGTATGCACAATATCTAGCAAGTCTTTACTCTTGTGACCAGTGCTCTTAAATGGCAAGCGACACTGTTTGCCTTCACAACATGTAGTACATGAAGACTTGCTCACATCCATTCTTTCATTGATGGACATACCTGATACTGCATTCTGCATTATTTTCAAGTATTCTTTGTTTACATGTCCCAATCTGCGATGCCATGTAACTTCTGACACAGCTGATGCAAGCAAACTCTCTTGCTTAGATAAGTTTACCTTGTATACTCCATTGACTAAGTCTGCTGTTGCCACAAGCTTATTTTTCTTGTTGTAAACTGAACAACCACTGTCATTGAAGACCACATTGTTCCCTTTCTTAATAAGTTGGCTTACTGAAAGCAGGTTGGTTGTCAGACTTGGTACACAATAAACATTTTCCACCGTGATGTCGTAGTCACATTCATCAGTCTCTGTTGTTATCTTTACATCGCCGGTGCATAATACTGACACAGTTTGACTGTTTGCAACAACAATTTCTTTGTGTTCTTGATATGAGGGATTCATAACCCAACTTTCGTTTGCTGTCAGATGTATCGACGCTCCGCTGTCAATATAAATATCGTTTTTGTTGTATCCTGCACTCAGAAACACTGCACTAAATGCATTTGACTGCATTTTCAGTTTCGATTCGTTGGCATTCTTGTAATTTGTGCATTGGTTCTTATAGTGTCCGGTTTGTTTACAACGATAACATTTGACCAACTTCACACTTGATTTGTCAGTGCTACCAACGTTACCACTTTTACCAACCATAGACAAACTCGAATTCTTTTTTCGAGTGAACTGTGAGTGAGAGGCGAACGCTCCGCTAACTTCATTCTGTTCCGCTGTATTCGTTATTTCCATATCCAACAGCTTTGTCTTGATTGCATCAGCCGTTATGGAAATTCCTGAATGTTCCACAGCCATGATCATTGGAGCAAAACGCTCAGGTAGTCCCGCCAACAATAACGATCCTGTCCATTGATCATTAATCTCAAATCCAGATCCAGTTAACTTTTGAGCTGTATCGATAATCTGCGTTACATATGACGTCATCGATGAGCAGTTTTCTAGACGAATCGAAATCAAATTTCGTAACAGACTTATTCTTCGCGAAAAACCGTTGTCATCAAATAATTGCTTTAGTTTTTCCCACAGCTCCTTTGACGATTTAACATCTCGAATGTGTACGTAGAGACTAGAGTCGATCGTCATGATCAATTTTGCTTTCGTTTTTTGATCATCTGCTGCTGTTACGGCGGTCGCTCCTTCTCCTGTCTCTGCTTTTACACAATGCATCATTCCTTCTAGTATCAGGAAATTCTCTGCAGCAAAACTCCATTCGCTATAGTTTTCTCGTCCTCTTAGTTTAGGCACGTTGACAAGGTAATTCGCCGACATCGTTAAGCTGTATTATAATAACAGTCACTGACTCTGTGCACTTATATTATTCACGTTAGTCTTTCGCGTAAATACTGTTCTAGATTGTCCGTTATTCCTGCTGAAAAAAAACTCGCGAATTATGAGCAGATGGCCCATAACCTAAAATAAAACAACGTTGCACAGTAACGAATGGTCGATGAATGACTGACAGTTTATTCTTTTTTTTTTTTAAACATAGACATTGTAAATATCAATCACAACACATATGTCTACTAGCTTTTGTTAAAAATAGTTATATTATGGAATTCTATTCTATTCACTGAACAATGGCCAGTGGTGTAGCTAATAGAGGCACATGAGTAATAATCGTACGAATACTTACTGAAAAATGAGAGGTTCCTGTATACCATTTTATACAAACTGATAAATTACCTTGTTTTAATAAGTGGATAAGAAATGACTAAAAACAGAACAAACAAAAATCTAAAGAAAATATTTTAGTTCCAATTTCTGCAATAGAAACATTTAAGAGGGAACAGGTTGTTAACTTATCAGTTGACCGTTTTCTCATGGATGATGCATCAATAATATCAAATACCCAGACTTTGGATAGTATCTTAAATATGTTACCTAGGCCCCATCTGTCTATGAGCAGTAGGACATACCTTTGAAATACTTCAGGTGCACGCTACCAGCTAGCCTAAATAAGATCCGCTGGGCCTAGCAATTCAACTTGACAAACTGTTTCCTCTTCTACCATAGTTAACAGCTCACATATGTCCCCACCGAGGGGCTCGAGCCTACCCTGATACCAGGGTGAATAGGCCTTAGTCGACCACGCTGGCCCGGTGCGGGTTGGTCAACTTCACACACAATCTTTGAATTTCTTCGCAATTTTCTTTGAATCGCTTCGCTTCTACCATCATTATATTCAAAAGAGCGGTATCTTATGCACTTAGACCATACAGGGGGACAGGGAGGGTGTCGCAAGAATTAAGATCGCAGTGCCAGTGATATATTGGAACGGTTGAGCGCACAATAAATCATAAGCAATTATTTAAAACAATACAGTGTTTAGACGAGGTGCGGTTAAGTAATTGTTTTGTAGAGGTTGGGAAGGGCAAGGACTTTCATTCGAATGAAATAAAGACTAAGAATGAAAGTACTGTTAATTTTGTGTTCAATGAATATTGTTTTAGCTTAAGTAAGATGGCGCTGTTACAGCATATACTCAAATTTTTTAAATAATTATTTACAATAATTTTTTTTAGGATCCACATAGAAAATATAAAATAAGTTTTATATTACATTTTAATGTATTTTAACGGGTCTTACACGCGATAACTTTTAGTAGTAAAATTTAATATAAACCTTATTTTTTTTATCTTAAGAAATAAATAAGGTTATTAAACTTCTTTGACGCAAGTGTTGCGTCATTTAAGTATAATAATTACACCTCATAGAATATTTCAGCATTCAACGGAATGTCATGACATTCTGACTATTTTGGTAGACCACAGTAGACCCTGTAAAAGGTTATTCGTGTTAGAAGACGATCCAAAACGTCAAACCGCTTGTCAACTGTCAAAACGTCACAATAACGTCAGGCATGGGATGTCTTAATAAATAGGAATTAAAGGGCATGAAAGGGTTACTTCATGGAATTCAATCGATTGGACCGTTTTTGGTACATCAAGAAGTTAAAATATTAATAACTAGCTTTCCGCCGCGGTCCTAACGCTTTAACAGTTTTCCCCATGGGAATGAGACATTTTCCCGAGGTAAAAGGTAGCCTCCTCCATAGTCCAGAGTTCGCGAGACGCCGTAAACCGTGAGAAGTGGAGACGCATCGCGGGAGCTTCACTCGCCAACGAAAATGCAGCATCGTCAACCACGACCACTCTGTCAAGAGTGAACGACTAAAGAGGAGGAGGAGGAGAGGAGGAAAAGGTTGCCTATGTTACTTAGGGTGAATGTAGCTTACTAATGGTAAAAAAATTCTGAAATCGGCACAGTTGTTTTTGAGTACTAGTACACACACAAAAATACAAATCTTTCCTCTATATAATATTAGTATGACTAGCTAATGCCCGCGACTTCGCACGTGGTCTTATAAGACAGTATGCCGATACCCCAAGAATTATCTTCTGTAAATAGTTATTTGTATCATTCCTTTGAATCATTCTCATTTCGCCACGTTTCGACGTGTAAATTTTAATTTTAGGTATTATGAAAAAATTATTAAATGGGCTTTGAGGCCAGAGATTCCAAAGTTTATTAGCCATAATTTATAACATCACTAGCTTTCCACCCGCGTAAAACAGGAAAGGAATTGCTAAATTAGATAAAAGTTAAGAATAAATAAATATTATTTTTAACACAAAATATGGATATAAAAAAGCAAAAACAAACAAACGTAACAATGTTAGTATGTACAGATTTTCTAGCAGAGTCTGCTACTCCAATACACTTAGCGGCGTCCATTTTAATATGTGTTGGTGAAGTGTAAGCAAGAATGCGATTGTTATTCAATGTGTTTCATGAAATATGTATTTATTTTCTTAATATTGCAATACTTTCTTCAATAGTTCTCTCTATATTATGCATCGTGCTAGCGAAATTTAATATGATTGTAGGGCAATATCTTATATGTAGTACATTTAAAACCAGGCAGAATCTATACTAACAAGTCGAAGCAATAAAAAAGAGTACAAATAATTTTATTGAGGCGGTGCGATATCAGTTTGAACATACTCGTAACTGGCAGGTACGCGCAATGTGTGCGTACTCGTACTACATATCCTAAATTTTCGACTGCATGCATCTAGAAGCTTCTCTTTATTGACATAAATAAATATATACTTATACACAAAGTGCGCATCTTCTTCTACACATCGTTATCAAGTTCAACACATCAACGCAACAGTTCCTATGACTTCAACTGCTGACTGCAGTAAATACTTTTTGACGAGATTGGTCTCGTGAATATCGCCGATCGATGTAATGAATGGTTGTATTATATTATGTATTATTATTTTATTTTACTATGCATATCCTGTTGCGTAGTAATAAAAAAAAGTTTATATTTTCGATAACTACCTATACATATACAAGTACCTAACCATTGAAGTGTACCTTATGTACCATTTGAATGCAAATAAATGAATGTGAATATATGAGTATGAAGAAGATTAACCTCTTAAGTTCATACAGAAGAAATTTGAACAATGACAGTACTATTTACTGTACTGGACAGTGCAACGTTAATCCTAGAGTATTTAAGAAGAAGTACTTTTCATTAGGTACACAAATGTTTGCGCATAGAATCGAACCCAAGAAACTGTGTTTCTAAAATACTACCACTGAAGCTATAAAGCTATATACCTTCTAGAGTCCTACTCCAACAACCTGATCCGTTTCAAAAAGAATACCCACAAAGTATAAAATTTGAACTTTTGTGCCAAGAAAAATCTTTGCAGGAAACTAAAAGCCCTGCAAAATATGAAAGCGTTGGAACATGAACTTTCACAATTATACCCGCCGAAAGCCAATGATGAAATCGCAAAAATGCACGAAATAGCTCCCTAACAAATCTGAAGAACTTGGCTTGATCTAATTCAAAGAAAATCGGGAGTTTCTTTCCACTTACCATACCTGCTAGCTACTCAACTACAGCTGTTAAAACAGCATTGTCTTGCCTTTGGGCTAATATGCTAATCTTAAAAAATATAAACATTGTAGAGCTGTTTAGGCGTAAAATCTCTTCAGGTAACAACGCCCGTACCCGCTGGCGGGGGCGCGGCCATAACCAAAATCAAAATTTATATTTTGGGACGGAGCCCATCAGGCGTTGTCTCCTTCACGATATTTTTCAGTATCAACTCGCTAGGCCGTGGTCCGAGGCTCCCTCGAGCCGCCCCTAGACGGGTTGGTATATGACTATTTTTGGGGTAGAGTCTTCCACTCCCCCGCAAGTCCGGTGAAGCTTGATTGGTCGTACTTTTTCGACAAAAGCCAGAAAGGACAATAAAAAAAAAATTAGGCGTAAAAGATAAAAGTATAGTAAGACTTGTATTTAATTATGTCACTCAATCTTTCCAATGAGGGTCTCCTAACGTTTTGTTTAAAAGTAGACCCTGATCACTGTACTTTTATAACAATTAATTGAGAAATAAATATATATTTTTTATAATTTTTAAATACAACTGCATACAGTGTCGATGCCAACTGAATCATATTCTAACAACTAATTTCCAACAAAACCCCTTGAACCATCCCCATACTCTGTCCAAAGTTTATCACCGCTACCTGCTTCTCTTTATTTCGATTATTTGCCCATAAACAGTCAAGTTACCGGGCATCAGTATATCATGCAATATTGCAGTTGCTTTTATATCGCGCCGGTCGGATGTGATCGTCAAGTTTTATTGTGCTCTGAATGGCGAGCTTTATGTATTGTAATATGGAGCGTGAAAAATGTTTGAAAGAAAAGGATCAGAGAACATCTACGGTTTTCGTCTCGAGTGAAAATTTTACTCGATTTTGAGAGAGTCTGGAGGCGTCGTAAATGTGTTTAAATACTGAAAAACCATTTAAGTTATTTGAGAAATAGTTATCGTTATCGTAGAATTAGATTCTTGGTGAGAATTGGTAGTAAAACCTGTTTATTATTCTTGCAGGCTTCAACCAATATTGGTGGTAGGTATTATAATAATAATATTTAGTATGTATAATAATAATATCACTACATAGTATAAAATAAAGTCGCTTTCTCTGTCCCTATGTCCCTATGTCCCTCCCTTTGTACGCTTAAATCTTTAAAACTACGCAACGGATTTTGATGCGGTTTTTTTTAATAGATAGAGTGATTCAAGAGGAAGGTTTATATTATAAAACATGCATAATATACTGAAGGATAACCCACAATAACCATTTTCCCGTGCGGAGCCGGGGCGGGTCGCTAGTTAAATAATATAATACAGAGAACATTTTTTTCAAATGTATAATATTGTTGCTTTCGTTAGTTTAATTTTTAATGCCATTCGCTGTCGGTCGTCTTTTAATCTATCTATAAATTAAGTTAGATATGCTAAAACTGGTTGTGAATAAAAACTAATGATTTAAGATTTAAGCACTGAAAAGAAATGGAACTCCAGATTCAAATGAAATCTGCTGCATGTATCAGAAATTAAAATTATTAAGAACATAATAATTCAAACACAATGATTCTTGTAATGAGACCACATACATCCTTATATGGAGGATTAAAGACAGCGATATAATAATATAGCCCTTCAACAATCCTATGAAACTTGCCCCCGTAAATTGGTGCCGGCAAACTTCGACTGTTTCAGATTCTAATAGTAATATAAACTATTGAAGGTTATTATGGTTGATATATTCATTGGCATGCTTATAACCTGTCAATAAAAAGTGTTCTCAATCGATTTATTAGAAAAGTGTCGACAAAAGTTTCGATTCAGGGACATAATACGATTTTTTAGTTGGAATTTATAATTATACCATCAATAGCTAGGATTTAAACAATAGTGTATTTATTAGAATTAGCATTTTTTTAGGCCGCATATGATAAATCTCATTTATTAATTACTTATTTTATTACTAAGATTGTGCCTATTTAAGTAGGTCGATCAAACATTAAAAAAAACACTTTTTAAATTTATTTCCATTCCATTTCTTAAAACTTCAAAAATCCTAAAAACAAAATAATTAGAAAATGACAAAGATATCACTTTATATTTTGGCTATTTTTATTTCTATAGATATTAATACTGCAGAAGACCATATCAATTTCAATCACTATGAAAGCAAGTCACTGTAGTATAATAGTCTGGGATTGGAGCAAACTTTGCCGTGGGATTACGGGGCCTTCGGCGCGATTGCTTCGATATGATCCGGGCTAATACCTCCATATTACTAAGCATTTTTGACTAAATCTTAAGGAAAGGCAAGAACAAGAAGCACTTTCCCAGATAGTCTTAGACTGAGATCAAGAGATGACTTTTTCTTTTTAAAGGATGTGATATCAGAAGTGGGATTTTGAAGATTTTTTGTATTTTTTGGGTTTGGTGTGAGTTGGGTTTTCGTATTTTTTATACTAAATGATAGTTTAATTGATGACCATGGTTACTAACTTATATTATATTGTGCAAGTCTTTACAATATTGGTCAAGAGGCCTCAAGCTTTGTTGATCATTTGATTCTTACTCGAATTTCACATGTTACAGTAAAAATGTCAGCACAAGTAGAAGACTTATATTTTATAATTTTAAGCTTCTCATTTCCAATAACCTTAATACTTACCTATCACTAAATCGTGGCGGTAAAGTACGATACTTTAATAAATAATAATAATAATATAATAATAATAATAATAATATGTGGGACAACTCACACACGGCCACCTGACCCCAAACTAGGCAGAGCCTGTACTATGGGTGCCAGACAGCTGATATACATACATATATGAATATACAACATCCAGACACAGGGCAAACACAAGTGCTCATCACACGAATGTTTGCCCTGGGCGGGATTCGAACCCGCGACCCTGTGCTCAGTAGGCAGATGTACTACCAACTAGGCTACGGGGCCGTCAAATGCCACCGAACCGTAAATTAATAAAAAAGTTTACAGGTTGAAAACAGGAGCCGGAATCGATTGGAACCGTAACACCGCCTTAATCAAGATGCGGCCTGTGTGATTTGTTTGGCGTCAAAGTTGAAATTAATTCACAACAAGCGCGACAGGCATTCGCCGCTACAGGCTTTACAGCCGCCGCTACAGCTATATTATAGGCTTCGTCAGGCTTTTTGGTATAGCTTAGAGTACCTACTTTAGTATGTATGTAGATAAGCGAATTTAGTACGAATTATATTATAGGCTACAAAGATTTTGTATTTATTAACCGCTTTCCGCCGCGGCTTCGCCCACGTTAACAGTTTTTCCCATGGGAATGAGTCATTTTCCCGTGGTAAAAGACAGCCTATGTTAATCAAGGTAAATGTAGCTTTCTAATGGTGAAAGAATTTCGGAAAAAAAGAAATCGGCATAGTAGTTTTTGAGTTTATTCATTACAAACATACATGCAAAAATACAAGTTTTTCCACTTTATAATATTAGTATTATTTAAACAGGTGACTTAGACTTTGACTTAAAATGAATGAATAACTTTACTCTAGATTATTTTATTATTAATTGAATTCAATATAGTCAAAAATACCTCTTTTTTAATGCAAAGATTATGAAAAACAGATTTTTATAGATCTAATAATCAGTTTCAATGACCAATTCTCAAAATTATTTCAGTGTGTCTAGAGTTTCGTAGCTTACTTGATATTTTTGGTAAGTATCTCATGAATAGTTTATAACATACTTTATTGCATACTCAAAAATAATCACTATGGAAAAACAAGGAGTACATCAAATGTCGTGAGTTTCATCTAGAAACAATACTAAATGTTAGAAAACCGCTTAAATTTTGGAAATGGTCAACCCAAATGTGCAATTAGTAAACGGTCTTCATTTACTGGTTTCATAACATATAACCCGTTGTATATGCACTGCTTAACATCAAATCCTATTTCACTAATCACAAAATCTGCATACCTACATCATGAGTACGGTATTCAAACTGTCCTACAACGAGCGAGTGGCGACATCTAGCGTCTAGCCAACTAAATCGAGTTACAATAGTAGAGCAGCACTTCCACGGCACCACCACGATATGTTAATTAATTTTCAACTCTGAACCACACACGGTGACAGTTGGTATGAATGTAAATCACTTGCACCAGAACATCGGGTTTGATTGTGTAATTGAACGAATGCGGTGTACGGGCTTCGATTTTGAATAGTAAAATAGAGTGAAATTTTCGGTTTACCGTCAAATTTGTGAATTCCGAAATTCGTTACAAATATGCGCGGATATGAGGACGAGGCTTTATTATGGATGAAATATGAAATGAATAGTTTGGATGCGAACAATACAAGAAAATCGGGTTGATGTTTGATGCTATAGCAGCAGCCTATTGAATGAGGGCTCTTTTGAAAGAAACTGTTATAACGCCCACGTCTCTCTGTCTGTTTGAGGATTAGTTTGTATGGGTTTCAATACACAGAGAAATGTAGATGTTTATTGTTTAAATTGTAGAATTTAAGAGTTTTATCAAAGGGTACCAAATCAAATCCGAAACTGCACAATCATACATTATGTCGCTACCGAAAACAAAAATATAGAAAGAAGAATATTATTGGGAACTGAAATTTATCCATCATGTGTGTTTTATAATTCACAACTGACTTGAAACATTATAATTGAACTGAAACAGATTATTATTTTTGGAATATAAAAGAACAGACCATAAATGCATGCGATATGAACAAAAAGGCACGCGATTCCCCTTCGACCGTTTTCAACAAATTACCTGCAGATTAATATATTTTTAGGGCTACAAATCACCCGACAGGAGCATTTTTAAAGCCGTACAATTGTTCAGGCCATAAATAAAAATTGTTGCGAAAGCACCTCAGCAGTTTTAATATTTTAATCCTCAACGCGAGGGAACATAAATTTTGTTTGACTGCTCTGCTCGTGCGCCGGATTCCGAACGATGTTCAACGGATAGAATTTTTATAACTTGTTTGTTTTGCATTCCTCATGTTCAACTTTTACTTTTCTTACATCATGTTATTGAAGGGATATTATATTTCGGAAAATATTTTTCCCAACTGATCTAAAAATATAATGTTTTCGAATTTGAAATAATATAATTGATACAAAATATACTTTATTGACAATAAAAATAGACGATAGAACAGAAACTAAAAATAAAATTTAATCATTAGATCAACAGAAGGCCTTATTTCTAAGGCAGCCTCTTTCAGGCAATCTTATGCTTCAACGTAGGTTGGAGGCAGTAGGTTAATAACATAACAAACAAGATGGCTTTACGAATCATTATGACTGATTTAAAATTTATGTAATTATTTTATGATAGTAATCAATGCATGCTTATTTTAGACACGGAAAAAGCACATTTCGCTTTGACAGAAATAAACATAACAAAAAAAAACACATGCAAACGGCAGTCGTCGACAGATTCAAATGATAATTGTATTCAAAGAAGCATCAAATGAAGACGTGCACTAGGGAGCAAGCACAGACAGACTTGCACATTTGTTAGCATAGTGGCACACGCGGACAAATATTTAAGGTGGAATTGAAAACGGGAGGTTTGTAGAAACGGAAGCGAGACATCGCCGTGCAAACAAACTTGATGCACGGGATAATTGTATTAAAGGACGTGTCTGCGCTGGTTTGTAATTCTACCTTAGATATATTTTCAGTTAGTTTTGTTACTATTACCTCTGTGGATACTATTTGGTGAAGGTATCCAGAGAAATCCGGTTATTTTGGCCTTGGTCCAGTAGTAGTTTTATTGTTACCAAATTGTTTTGTGTAGGTATAGGATTATCTTTGCTTATGTTGTTAAATTTTGTTTCATCGGTTGTGTTGTGATGTCCCATAAATCAAATATTCTTATTATTATTCTCATTCTTATTCTAGTAGACATCTTTTAAACTCTAAATATTAAAGCAATTGTCTTACAGTCATACTTTTCCTGCAACTATGACCTATTACGACTTTTAACAATCCACTTTCAGACCAAATTCTCTCTTCTACACTGAAAGGAAGTTCTTTATATCTAACAATAATTAATTCATTGTTACGTCTCAAAATAATCGAATCCAAAATTACGCAAGAAAACTGTCCATAACCTACTGTAATATTTGTAACCGGAAATGTTTTCCATTTACCCCTAAACACACGTCCGGTCAAGAAGGGTTTATTGATTCGTCTACCATTGTGCCCTTTGATATTTCAATGATGTTTCTATATTGGGACTGCGGAGTGTAGTAAATAACAATCGCATTTAATATTGACCAAGCTAGTATCTTGGGTTGGGAATAGGATTAGCTCATAAATAAAAGCTATTGAGATGTGTAATTTCTTGATTAAATTCGAAATTAAAAATAGTAGTACGAAATAATGAACTAGAAGACTAACTGAGTAAGAATGTCGTCTTTATCATTGTTATGAAACGCAATGGATAAATATTTTAAAGTAGATAATATATTTTTTACACTGAAAGAACCGATAATTGAAAATGCCGAAAAACGAAAACGGGCTGAGCTGCAAGCCAATAGCTGTTAATATTAAGTATTTCTCACATGAACTGTAAAAAAATCACATTTTAAAATAAAAATTGTAATTGGCGTACCTATTACGTAGACAAATTATTAAATGAGAGCTTTTATTCAATATTGTTTTCCATAAAATAACATAAGAAGCTTATTTCGATAACAGAAAAAGTTACAAACTTTATAATCTGCCAAAACATGGCAGTTTAAAGGCAGAATCCCCTCCCATTACATCTGTCATTTATACCTACGAGTACCTACACATCGCATTGTTGTTAACACACACTAAGTATAAATTATAGTTTATTTTAGCATTCTATACAACTGTTTTAATTAATTGATCTAGCAACCACTTCTTAGTTTTACTCTTAAAATAACTTTTGGTAGTACATTCTGTCTTAATTTCTATAGGCATGTCATTATAATAATATTATAATTTTGGTATGATATATTTTCTAGTCCTAAGAATGTTACAATAGATAAAATATTGTAACATTCCGAATTCAGCTAAGTACATAATTCACGATTCGAGACTGGCACTTTTAAATAAACATTCCAAAATCAAATCTAGAGCATCACTCACCCGCCATTTTAATTAAATAGCAAACCTTACCGTTTTACTCCTCCATTTGTTGCTCCAAATTTAAATATTTTACACTCGAGAGGCTGTTCGATCGTTACCTTAGGCGTTTTAATGGGCCGAAGCCGCCTCTCTCCCATTACTTCAACTTCAATTAGATGATATCTGACGTTTATAGTTCTTTATGCATTCAGCCAGCCAGATTATGCCTTTTCAGTTCTAGATAATGCCATTTAATAGCAGCCCGATCATTATGGAATTTCACTGGCGTAATGAAAATTTTGCCTCCTTTAACGATCTTTTCGAAGGGCAGTTTCGTTTAATGAGTAATATTTCTTGAGTATTTACCTTTTTTGCCTGAAGCGGGCTAATGGTTCGCGATAAAATTTGATTTCGTAATAATTTTTAGCATCATATCTTAATTTTCTTGACAGTCATATTCATAGAGAATTTCAAATGAATTTAAAATACTATTAGCATTATTAGTTGATAAATATTTTTACCATTAAAATTTCTATCAAAGACATTTTTATTTGCTGTTTTTTTAATTTTCTTCTATTTTTATTACTCGTCTAATTGATAATGGCTTACAATATTTTAACTGTGTTTACCTAATATAGAAATTAGTCTATTTTTATTGTCTGTCCTGTTTTTAAAGGAATAAAGTTCAGAATCTATAAGACTTATTTTACGGACAGCAAAATACAATCCCTTAGTCGTAAACGCTGTAACTCGTCCGTCACATAAACAGCATCTTTGGGATTTTGACGGCTTATGTCATGAAAGAGTAGAGAAAAGTATTAGATACCTACTAAAAATAACAAGTTTAGTTTTTAACCTAGCTTATTTTTTCAGATGGTGTGTTATTTAAGTATAAATATCGAATGTTGATAGCCAAATAAAAAAGTCACTGCTTTGCAGCATTGAAAAGGAGTTTAGAAATGCCAATCCTATAAAGCAAAATATTACATTTTTTATTCGTAATCTAAGATGTTTTCTGAAATGTTTAAATTGTAATTTTTGTAATAATGTTATTAAAAAATAAGTTCAGCTCTTATTTTGAACCGAAAAAAAGTAGATCCATTAACTGAATTCAGTTATTATGAACTAAAAAAGCCTGCTTGATTTTTAGTTTTCTTTTTTTGTCTATACTATAATAAAACCTAAGAATCTGCGTGTCTGTACATTGATTTGTTTTTCAAAAAACTGTTTGTAGTTAATAAAGGGAGTGTAGCTGAACACAAAAATACAAGTTTTGAAAAAAGAATGTCCGTCTGTCTGTCTGTCTGTTTTTACACGCTAATCTCTGGAACTACTGGACGGATTTTAATGAAACTTTACAATGATATAGCTTATGCATCAGAATAACACATAGGCTACTTCTTACCGCGGGAAAATACTTCTTTCCCACGGGAAAATCTGTTGACGCGAAAAGCTAGTTTTTAATAAGACTTATCTACTAAACCAGATCGCTCGTACCTTGGACCGTAACAAGGAGAATCAATCACTGATCCGGTGTCCCCAATCATTTACTTATTCAGATTTTATGTAGTCCCAGCGCCGCTTTATGACCCATCAGCGAACGTCTGCTCAACACCGTGTCAGGACGTGATCTGAGTCTTAAAACAGTTGACCTTATTTCTTAGGTGACAAAGCTGGATTTCAACAAACATTTAAGTCGCTTCCTCACAATACAATACAATACAAATATTCTTTATTGACACCAAAAGAGAACACATAATTATTACAATAGGTACATAGACAAATTTGAGTTTTTCTTGATGTTTTTCTTCACCGTAAGAGTGTCTAATAAACGAAAACATTAAATTAAAAGCCCTTGCCGTTACAATACCTAACGGTATATCTTTTAACAACTATAAAAGGCTGAAGATATTTTCTTGGATCATATATAAGAACACTCTCGATTGTGACACCTTGCAAACAAAAAAAAACTAGTTAAAAATCCGTTTAGGAGCTACGATGTCACAGACAGACAGATAGACAGACAGATACACACGTCAAACTTATAACACCCCTCTTTTTCATCGGGGGTTAAAAATATGAATTCGAAAATCGGAAACACATTAGTACGTGCCGAGGTTTGAACCCGAGAACATCCAAATAGAAGTCAACGGCGCTAGCCACTGACGTTTTAAATAAAGAATAAAAGGGCTTAATTATAGCATTTCATCAGTCTCCGGCGGGTGATGTATGATGTGTGAACGCACGGACCTAATTGGTATGCGCCGGGGCACCACCCAACCTAATCATAAGCGAGGCACATGTTATGCATGCCGCGACGCCAATGTTTACGCTCGCTTGTTATTTTCATGCGAATATTCTGCTAAAGAGGGTCCTAACATCGTACGTACACGTAGATAATTGTGCTATTGACAACAGTCCTACGCGATTTTCATTATCTCCTTCTTCTTATATCTGTCTATTACTATAATAAAACTGAAGAATCGGCGTGACTGCACACTGATTTGTTTGTTTGTTTCAAAAAACTGTAGGGAGTATAGTTGAACACAAAAATACAAGTTTGAAAAAAAAATGTCCGTCTGTGTCTGTCTGTTTGGACGTGTACGCTAATCTTTGGAACCGTTGGGCCGATTTAAATGAAATTTTGCATGCTGGTACCTTATAATATAGTCAACAGTGTAGATATTTTTTACCACGGGAAATAAAAAAAAATACAACGCGGGCGTAGCCGGACATCTAGTGTGTAATAAGAACGGTATTTTCTTAAATAGCTTTTTCATTATCTATCACGCTGCTGGGCAAAAGCTTCCCTGTTAAGAACAGAACAAGGGATTTGGCTACTTTTAGGAATATTTCAGCGTGAAAAAGAAAAACAGCAGCTCGTAGATAGTGAGTGTGTTGGGTTACATTACAAGTAGGTACTATAGAAGTAGCTAATGTGTGACATTGGTTTATATGAATATAAACCGATTTTTTATGATTCTTCACAACCCTTCTCTTTCCACTATTCTTGGTCTGGTACTAATCTATGTTTTTTTTTTTTTTTTTAAATTCGCTGCGCCGCCGCTCCGTTTCTTAGCCTTGCTCTTCTTCGTAAAAAAGATAATCATTTTCATATTACAAATCAGAACGAAACGAAAATTGCCTTATTAATTTAAGATATTTGTATACTTGCAATAACATGGTATAAGTTTTCAATAGTACATGAGCTTTTTTTTATATAAACTGTATGTGCTACGAAACTCGTAGTCACATGGCGTAGACGCTACGAGCTACGCTCAAGTCTACGCGTGCTACCAAATATCACATTGGGCTTCCAAAACAATATTTTTGTTCCTTATAGCATTCTACATAATTTTTTAATCTAAATTTGGAACTGTGGTTTTCAAGTAAATAAAAACAATACCTACATTATATGTACGTATTTGTCTAGATCTCAAATACAAGATCTTTTAATCCAGAAGTTTTTCACGTCTTGACTGTGTTTAATAATGTAAATAAAAAGTGAATATATTTAGATCTTTTTACACAATTTATTTTAACCATAATGAAATGTTAGTAAACAAACTTTGTACGGATACTTCGAAACATTCTGCAATTTCAACCAACTTCCCCTTCAATTTGTGAACTTTTGTTACGCAACCCGTTTTACTCAGAATTTGAAAATACAATCACGCGCTGCAATTTTCATAAAATGCACTAATATTTTTACAACTCCTTAGTATTTTAGCTGTAAAGCGAGTCGGGACACTTCTGCGGCGTTTAGTGTTTTATATGCCAAAGGGATTTATGTTATTACAGTCCATATTTCTGTGGACTGAAGCCGTTGAGAGGTCACGAAATCTCGCTAGACGCCTGCCTCCTTCCCTCGTATAGGTCCGTCCCTCTCGCTCTCATCCGGAGGTTTAAAGCGATGAATATAATGCGAGGGGTAATTCCGATCACGTCCGCTTGGGAGCGCTCGTACGCTGTTCATGAACTTTGATCTCTAACTCGAAGATATAACGTTAACAATGAAAAAATTTCGCCATCCGACTCGAAGGTAGAAGAGTTGTGATGACAACTCCACACAAACTTTGTAATCAGTTGTAACAAATTTATGTCGTGTGCGTGCGAGAGTTGGGCATAAGTTTCTTCTTTGCCGTTCCGAAGCGTATTCTGAGATACTTAATTGAGCTTCTTTAGGTTTTCTGATGTTAATTTGACATGGATCGCGCTTTTGTTTTCGGGAAGTTTCGCAATATTTCGTTTGTTTTTAAATTTTTTTTTGTTTTGTAACGTGAAGTTGGGGATTGGTAGGTACAGAGAAAGTTTTGTTTTAAAAGTTTAAGAAATGTTTTTTGAAGAAAGGAATATTTTACATCAACGAATGGCCATTTCTAAAGTAGATTACTATTAATATACCTTCTTGTTTTTAAATTACAAACAAAATTGTAAATATTTTGTATAATTTTTTTATAAGCCTCAAAACATTTCCCGTTCATTTTCAACTAGAATAACAGACTACCGTTCAGTCAGTGTAGTCTTGGAGGTGTTGTCAAATATCGATTCGATACCGCATTACCGAAAAGTATGAACTACACACATTAGTCACTGTGAGCAGAATCGAGAAAACAAGATAAGACAAAGAACTCTATCATAGCCGGCAAACAAGCGTTTAAACCGGCGCGTCGAAGCTCACGCTAAGCTAAACTTTCACAGGCGAAGACTTTAGAATGTCATTCTGCTTACTTTTCGTATTTCTTAATACAACTAAATGCAGCTGTCTGAGGTATAAGCATACGCGATCGGTTATCAAAAAGAAATATAAATTACCAGCTAACCGCCATGTAGCTTCGCCTGTGACATCATCACGTTTTTCCTGGATGTTTCAAATTTCAATCTAGGTAGGTATAATATCCCCATAATGTGTGACTATATTAAATAAGGATAGAACAAGCTTGATATTAAATATAAAACGGAAATAAACAATAAAAGTTCCATTTATGTACAAAAATAAGATTACCCAAATGGCAGATAAAAGTACAAACATTAGAAGTAGGTAAATAAAAAAATATTAAATACCCGATAAACTTTGAAATCATAATTTAGATTATGTTTACACACAAAATAAACAAACAAGACCTTAATCATAAAATAATCTTATCTGAATCTCTAATCCACGAAATTCAAATAGGACATTAAAATCCACCTAGATTTTTAAAGCTACTATCTTAACAATTGCACCACAGCTAAAAGCTGAGCCAGGTTTGAAAGAAAGTGCACCTAAAGCGAATACGTGGAGTCAATTTGCGACCAAACTTTCAGCCATTCGGTTTGGCAGCGCGAGCCGTCTGGCTCAAGCCATTCTTTCGGCTTAAACACTAGTTAGTGTTATTTGTGTAAGGAAGCTGACTTCTTCGTACTTATCTTATTTTGTGTTAAGTGTGTTTAAAAGTTTGTTTTGTCGTCTCATTTGCTGTTTATTCCGGTTCAGTAGCGTTTTATCATGTTACTAGCTTTCCGCCGCGGCTCCGCCCGCGTTAACAGATTTTCTCGTGAGAGTGAGGCATTTTCTCGCAGTAAAAAGTAGCCTATGTTACTCAGGATGAACGTAGCTTTCTAATGGTGAAATTTTTTTTTTAAATCGGTTTAGTAGTTTTTGAGTTTATTCGTTACAAACATACACACAAAAATACGAATCTTTCCTCTTTATAATAATACTAGCTTCCCGCCGCGGCTCCGCACGCGTTAATAGTTTTTCCCGTGGGAATGAGGAATTTTCCCGCGGTAAAAGTTAGCCTATGTTCTTCCGCAAGGTCTATTCTATCTTTGTGCCAACTCCGCCCGCTTAAACAATTTTTCCCGTGGGAATGAGAAAATTTCCCGTGGTAAATTGTAGCGTATGTTCTTTCCTAAGGTCTATTCAAACTTTGTGCCAAGTTTCACCAAGATCGGTTCAGTACTTTCGGAGTATTTTCAATTATTAGGAATATTTTACGTATTTTTTTCACACCTTGGGTTACATTATTGAAGTTTTAGTAAGGATCCCTAATTTTTTGAAAAAAAAAAATAGCCTATGTTACTCAGGGTGAATGTAGCCTTCCAACAGTGAAAGAATTTTTGAAATCGGTTCAGTAGTTTCGGAGCCTATTCGATGCAAACAAACAAACAAACAAAAAAACAAACAAAAAAACAAGGGGGGGAGAGTGACATGTGTGTCTGTGGCACCGTAGCCTCTAAACGGATGCGCCGATTTTGATTTAGTTTTCTTTGTTTGCAAGGTGTCGCAATCGAGAGTGTATTAACTATGATCCAAGAAAATATCTTCAGCCGTTTTAAGATTGTCAGGTCTTTGCTGGTTGTTGAAAGGATCAAGCAACGGTATCGCGGCGAAAGTTTAAAAAAAAAATTAATGTTATTCCATTTGATTTTTGATTCCGAGATTATTTTCCTGGTCCGTTGTTATCATATCACAAAATATGTGGCTTACATTATGAACAAGTTATAATTAATACCTCTTCTACTCTTTATTAATCATGTATGAAATTAATAAACATTGCCAACTAACGTCACTAGTAACGCAACCAGTTGCAAAATAGGAGATTTTATTATTTTTCCGCAATAAGTTGCAAATCAATTGAACGTTTCCTTAACCGAAACTTCAAATATAAAAACTTCCCATACAATATAATTCCGATGGAGCAGAAGCACTTCTTATCTGGTTACAAAATAAACCAGAGTCATTTAAAAAAAACCACAGTCAAAATTTGCCACAGCACTCAACACCAAAACAAATACATATCAGTAACAATCTTTTGACAAACAAAAAACAGACCAAACTTCTTTACGAGTTCGCATCAGATAAAAGTTCATGAAAAAAGTGTCTCCCGAATCTGGGGTAAAATTGTCTTCCCGTAACTCGGTTAAAGTAGGCTGTGCGAGCTCTCTACCCTTTGCCCCTGTGGACTGAGAAACGAAGATAGATGATCAGACGTTACGCTGAGGCGTAAGGAGCGTTACTTTTTACATGTTTTCTGTTTTACTGTTATTTATTTATGCTACTCACATTTGCAATGTTCTTTATGATGATTGGCGTGAATCTGAATAACTTGTTAAAATAAGTATTAGAGTTTATTTTTGGGTTGTTCTACTCTGTGCAAATATTTAGTATATATTTTTCTAAGGTTCCCATATCAATGAGCTATCTAAAAATTATAAAGCCTTAGGCGGCTTACTCATTTTGACACCAGGGTTTGTGAGAAAGGTTAACCTTGAAATTCACGATAAGCAAGCAAGCATTTTACTCTATATAAGTAGGCACAGTAAATACTATTCAATATAGAGTCCCTCCTACTTTTCTATTTCCAGACGAGGTTTTAAATATTTAATTATTGTAAATATTAAAATGCGGTCGTATAGCCTAAAAAGTACTTCAAGGCAAAAAAAGCTCGAACCTTATCTAAAACTAAGCGTCGTTTGTTCAACCTCGGATTGGTGAAACATGTAATATTTTGTCACAAATTTAACTATAAGTATTACTTTAACCTGAAACTAAACCGGGTACTGCTAAATAAATAGGCTTTTAAGTTTCAGTTTCACTCCAGTTTTTATTTATTCATTCTTTTTTTTTTTCAATTTTCTTCTATTGTATAAGTGTTGTATAACTGCCTACTTTACTATTACAAGAAAAAATGAAAACATAAAGTATCTACAAAAAAACAAAATATAATAATAATATTAAATTAATTTTAATAAATAAAATTAATTTCTCTTAAAGGCTATTTGAGCGGCACTACCCTTTTTATCCTATTTATCCTTCCTATTTTCTTCCTATTTCTATATCCTATTATTTAGATCTCTAAAATTAGTTATCAGAAAGTTAAAAATTGCAATTTTGTGCATTCAATATTTTTAATTCGTTCGTTCATCAGCATATTGATCACATCAAAGTTATTACAAGCATGACCAAACATAACTGTGTCCAAATTTCACCCCCAACATCGTGGTAATACAGCAATGAATATTAATGTCACTTTATTTGCTTATTTATTAGCAGAGCGGAGTCAATAACATTATAACTGTTATTATCACGGTATAGGTACGCTACTGGTTAACATAATTATAATGAGTAATGTTTGTACGTCAGGAGGTAAAGTGTCAAATTTTTATGTTGCGACAAGAGCGAGGCTCTTAAATATGAAGAAGAAGAAACAGTATTTTATATTTTAACACAAATTTTATTTATTAGAAAATACAGTACGAAATTTCTTTCACAAACAGCTAAACAAATGGCGAAAAAATGACAGGATCTAAAATGAAATCATGGAAAAAACAAAAGTATTTTTTTATCGCAAGATAAACACAAAATAATAAAAAAAAATAACCCCCGATACAAAACCGCTGTTTGATCCTTTCAACAACTAGAAAAAAGCTGATAATCTTCAAAAATACCACATTTTGATTGAAAATTTGTTTACTTGGCAAAAGTGATTTTAACCTAGTTACCAAAACGTGTATAGCCAAAACTTCTTTACCCTACATTTTGGAACCCATAATCGATACCGATCACTATTGATCGTCAACAGCAAATATATCTTGCTCAATCGTTTGCCTTGAATGATTGTGTTGGGAACCAAATAAGATCCTAAACTAACATGCCGCGATCACGTTTTGTGATGAAACGGTTCCTCTTTGGACCTGTGTGTAGGGTTGCCACTATAAAGTGATTTACAAATATGTAAACAAAAATCGAGTATTAATAAAATTCATTGTCATAATTTTTACGTGGATTCCATTACAGTCACACTTGAAATATAAAAAATATTGTTGATTACGATTTAATCAGTCGTAACAGTGAAAAATTTGTACTGTAACAGCAGAGAACGGCCACTGTTTCTAAACGATGATGATAGCTTTTATTTTGCTTTGCTTTTTTTTTAAATCGTAATAAACTACAGCCAAACTTTAAGTACATTTCTGTTTATAGTAAAAACTGGCAACCCTAGCGAGTGAAAACCCGACAAACAGACAAACACCGCCTGCGGTGGCGGCCAGTCGTGTTCTTAGCAGATGACAGACGTGATTTCAACAGGCTTATATTAATAGTACATTATTTTCAAGCGAGCTAAAGGCTGGAGACGACCGGTTGAAATGCTTAGACGTGCACGTATCACCGAGTTGTAATATATGGAACTGTATGAGACGGGACACACCGTTTGCGCAATGTAGACGCGTTGATGTGTCTTGTCTCATACAGATTCATAAATTAGAACTTAAATTCTTTTCTGCCATCTCTAGCATACGCTCTTTAAAAGTTTCATAATAATACGTAATAGACATAAAGGTACGAACTTTTCTCCGACGAGGTAAGCAAAGTCGGGTCACAGGGAGCAAATTAAATTATCATTACTTAAAAAACAAACTAGATAGATAATAAATAATTATTTTAAGGCAACTTGCACTGCAAAAGTTGAAAGTAAAAACAACCAACCAGTAGTAGATAGCTTTTTTAACTTCCTATAGTTTCATTGTATGATTTTTAACTGATAGCCAATTAGAAGCATCAAAAAATAAAACTAGAAGACTTTATTGCCACCACATACCAAAAATAATAAGAAATAGAGCCCACAACAATAAACGTGCACGAATGAGCGGCCTACTATAAGTACTTGGCAGTTTTCATCCCAAAAATCGAACTTACAGGATGGATTTTCTTACACCAATTATTCGATCTATATTTACCCTCATCTTTATTTGGTGTTCATTAACGAGAATCTATTCGGTCAGAAGGGATTTACGACAGCTAATACTACACCAATAACACTATACGAGCTTCTGTACGGAGCCTAATCTAAATTGCGTGGACACCCTTTTGTGTTTATATTATCCTGGTACCTAGTTTCACTAGTTAGACTAAAAGTATTTTTATCGGGATTGATTTTTTTTCTTTATTATTCAGTATTTTGTAATACTGGATGCTATTACATTATTGATATAAAATTCATTTATGCAATAAAAAAAGATAATTACGTATAAAAACCACAATCTATAAATATTCCTTACTTTTAAATAATTATAATTTTATTTATTTTTCTACCAATTGATTAGCTTAGGCGAACTTACGTTTCATAAAAGTCTTTTACCTTATTACAATTCAAATTCTTTTATCAAACGAGAAGTTTCCGAAACGTAAAGTAAAATAAAAAAAAGTAAAGTATTTTTTATTGAAAAGCGACAAAGTTTTGTAATGGACACCCAGAGAATAAACGAGTTGTTACCCACCTAAGTTGAATTAAATTAATTATTATCATAATCCTAAGAAAAAATATATTTTTCGTATCGACAAACATTTTAGCTGCTTATCCATCATTATAAATAAAAAATATTTATTCACAGAACATTACAAAGCAAAAAACAATATTGAACAAAAAATAATAATTACTCGATAATTTATGTCATAATTATTTTACATTAGACAAACAAACTCTTCAAAAGGTAATAATAAAGGATAAAACGACTATTATAAAATCAAATAAAAAGTGAAACATAGACGCAAAACTTTTATCACTGGCCACCGGAAAAATCCCCGCAAGCGAAATTAAATCGTTTAAAAACATGCAAAAATCCGATTTCAAACTTCAAAATACCTACTCCGAATACGTTCGGAAAAACAAACTGCTGAACTCAAACACGAACAACAAACTAACACTAAATTACACAACGATTCAAATGGAATTGGAGACCGGTTTGATCTGGTTAAAGAGAGGCTCACGATTGCAGTGAAATATACATTATAATAATATGCTTAAAGTATTTGTCAAATTTATTCAGCCTAATACATTTTTATTACGTCATAAACACGTAGATCAATGTACAAAATGCACTCAAAGTAAATTAAAGAATTCAACATTCAAAAAGTTTTATTCAAAGTAAGATTTGCCAAACCATTCTTTGACGCTAAAGCTAATAAATACCTTGGAGTTTATTGATATATTTGATCAAAATTATTTATTTATTCAAAATCAGGTAACAAAGGTACAAAAATACAATAAAATATACAAATTCAAGAAAAGTAACAAAAATAAAATCTATTTGGTTGCTAATGATGAGATTTGTGATGTTATAAATGTTAATAAAAGTGGACGGTTGTCGATAGTAAGCAGAATAGTTATGTCTAAAGATAAAAATATGTAAAAAAAATAATTTATTATTCAGTGTCAGTATTGAGTTATCAAATGGGAAAACCACTGATCATTATTAAGATACAGGACAATGTTAAACATAATATTGCTTACTAGTTTTTCCCCGCGTTTTATTTTGACTTTTCCGTGCAGTTTCCCGTAGGAATGAGCTATTTTTCGTTAAAAAATTATCTAAGATGTTGACCGGGGATATAAGGTACCACCATGCAAAAAATCATCCAAATCGGTCATAGAGTTTCGGAGATTAGCCCGTACAAATAGAGAAAGAAAAAAAAAAGAAAAATATCTGGATATGTTCTATATCACTTCTTACATCCCCTTGACTTGATTTTACTTATTATACAGATTAGACCTCTTTAGTTTTATTTAGATACTAACCTAACCTAACCCTGTGTTGAGTACGTTCAGATTTAACTCCCCGATACTGAAAACAGTCTCCGATCATGTTGGAGGAATTACAGTAGACTGTGCCAACCAAATGGAAAAAAGGTAAATAGGATTCGATCCTTATACAAATTCATGCTTTAAAATAAACAAATAAATTAAACAGAACACCCAGGTTTGGAGGGGATAATTTGAATCCAAATGACGATTCCTACAAGAGGCAAAGAGACACAAAGAAAGAGAGCAAGAGAAAAATAAACTCACTATCATTTCAAATCAAATTCGGGGTCAAAACAAAACTCTACGCCAAACAAGCGTCGCTTTAAAGCCGGTATCCACCAGCTATTTGTTCGGATGCAATCTCTTCTGCGCTATATGATTAAAACATTGCATAGGATGAGGTCCTCATGGGAAATCATCGGCGAACGCACTGCATAATTAGCTGCAAGTCCTGCGATGTAGGAGTGTATTTTCATGTTCACCAGATTTATTAGCTGAGGGAAATCTGGGCTTCAGATCGACGAGTACCTATTTTGTGTTTTTGAAAAGAATATTTAGAAAGAAGAACTTGCATAGTGATCAAGTTAGTTTTGATCTGATTGTAAAATTGTTTCGACAAGGATCACAAAATTGCAAAGTTTTTTTTATCATCTTTCGTTTTTCTTATTATTTATCACTAGCTGTCTGCCCGCGGCTACGCCTGCGTTGTTTTTCGACTTTTCCGTAGTAATTTTTAACAATCCCACGGGAATCCTTTAATTTTCTGGGATAAAAAGTATCTAAGATGTTAACCAGGGATGTAAAGAACCACCATACAAAATTTCATTCAAATCGGTCCATTAGTTTCGGAGATTAGCCCGTACAAACAGACTTAAACAGACAGAGAAACAAAAAAAAAGAAAATTGTCTGGATATGTCCTATTTCACTTCTTACTTCCTCCTGACTTGGGTTTCGTCCTTTTTATTCTATGTACAGACATTTGACCTCTACAGTTTTATTATATAGATTAGCGTAATAATTGGCCCTGTGGCCGGCGGCGTTTTAACATGTCTGTCGACAAAACTGGTGTTTTCTAAACGTAATTAACGACTATAAATACGACTCTAAATATAATAAGACATAAAAAATTTCTCATGTTTCTCAAAACAAAGTTTTAATAAGTACAATTCACACAGAAAGTTATACATTCTAAAAATAGCTCCCTACTCTGTAGGACCGTCGTCTATGTAAACGTCCAAAGGAGGTTCCGCACAAATCAGGGTTGGAACAAATTAGATTTTTTTTATAGAATTTATATATTTTTTAATATGATAATGAAATATTTAGTTTACGTTGCGCCAATAATGATGTTTATCCATGAGAATATTTGAGACATTTTTTATTGTAAATTGATTGCGTATATTAAAAAAAATTTATAAATGGAACATTACGATTACGAAGTACAAGTGTCAAATATTTTTACGACCGCATTATCCGTACCTGATATGAAACACACCGCTTGCATTAACCACGTCGCTCCCCGTCTCGCTGCTATCGAGATCACACGCATTTCAACACCAATGTATTTAGAATTAAAATAAAATAATACTCCTTGTACCATAGAACTTTTCGATATGTTGTCACTTTCAGGCATAAAACCACATAAAACGCATAACTTTGTCACACCCGCGGCTCGCCAAAATCTGAGAACTGTGATGAGAATGAGGTGGCAACGAGGTGGCATGCAAGGCACCTTGTTACAACTTGATACAAATAATTTAAAGTGAAGTTCAGCGGCAGCCCTTATAAGTTGACAGTGAAGGGAGTTGAAATAAAACTAAGCAACTTTGCATACGAAATGCGAATGCTCCGCACATGAAGTCTCTTCAATTATGTCCCAGCAGCAAATATAGCCAGTGCTTTGGTCACGAGCTGAAATTAATTTTACATTTCATGAGCGTTTTGCTCGAGATGAAGATGGAATATCTCATTTCCGGGCATTTTAATTAGTTTTTCATGTAACTTTTCACGATTGGGTTTTTTAAAACAAGTACCTATAACGTTACCTTTTTCTTGTGCTTTCAGTAGGAAGTTTAAAGACTTATTCGATTATTCATTTAATGCGTGGTTTTCATATTATCGTATTAACAACAATATTGCTTAAGATTCGGTATCATATTTTTGAAAACTAATATTCTTCTAAATATAAAGTTATATATTTTTTAAGTTCCAGTGTTGACATCATCGTCGTTTTCCATAATCGAGCATATTGCATTATATCAAATACTACTAAATCATTATTTAGATTTTCTTATACTGTGACAAATAAACTAACAGAAAACACCATAACAAACAATCAGCCAAATATAGAACAAGGCAATGAAAACGATCAAAGTGTTTAACATTCATTAGTAAAAAGTAGAGACTATGACTTTTATGGTTAACGATATAACATTCGTAAAATAATATAATACTTTTTTATGAGTGCAAAATCAAACAGCTGATTCTTTTGGATGTATTTTAAACTTTTGGCTTTAATAAAATGAATATAAACCTACCTTGACAATAAAAATATTTAAAAATGTATGAAAAAGTCACACATTTTTAAGAACTACTCATGTATGAAAATAAAATAAAGCAAATCACTTGTGTTGAAAAATTTTAGAGCTTTTAAAATTCAAAAAGCGCGATCCGTTTTAAACGAACCGACAGCAAACTACAAAGTCGCGATCGCTTCGTCTCCATCAAAGAAAATTATAGTTGCTGCTAACTTTTATGATTGATGATCAAGGGACGATTTTTCCATTCATCATTGTTAATTTTACAGAAGTGCCTTATGCCGTACGTTGTAGGAACGGTATTAGTAAGGCGTGGCTCCTAATGCATGTGTTGACAAGGTTTTTTAGTCATGTTTTTTTGTGATGTGTGTTAATTTATCGTCGGATAGTAATTTATACAGGGTGGCAGCTTGGCAAATATTGTTTCTTTCTTTCGTTTTTTCTTCTACTTTTACAATCTGTAAAGTGAATCTTTGTGCTAAATAAAATTAAATATTTGTCTTTGTTTGTCTAAATACTAAAAGGACTACGTTGTTCATTCTATAGTTTTGTTTTGAGCCACTTTTCCAAATAACCTTTTTTCCGGGGTATTTAAAAACATCGACACTCCCATTTAATTTGTCAAAGTTGATACAATCATCTGCTTTCATACATAATAAAATTTTCAAAGTTACTCAAAAACAATCATAAAATTTCTTAACTTAATTTGTAGCAATGATTATTACGAGAATACGATAGTAGATTTAGGTTGGTACTTGATAAAAAATATTGAGCAGCACTTGGTACCACGAATAATTAAATAAAAGGAACGCAATATAAAATAAAGGATATAGGTAAGAGTAACAATCATATTAAAAGTATTTTTGTGTTTTTCAACGAAACGAGTATTGACTCTTCGACTGCGAAGCTATAATTAAAATCCCATTTCAAAATTACAACGTGGCTTCGTTGTAATTAAAATACGTTAGGTACTGTATTATTTGGATTTAACTCAAGTTTAAAAGATAAATTTAACGCTATTTAAATTAATTTGAGTTGTCGACACTGTTTGCTGTTTCAGGAGAAGAGCCGATTTAATAAATGGGAATTTGACGTAGATATTGACAGTGTTGTATACAGGGTGCAATGTTGCAAAGTTGGAAACTACAAGGTAGTATACTTAGGTACCATGTTATAGATTTTAGTAACAACCACTCACTATATTCCTGACTAAAAATTATAACGGTACCTTCGAGGGCTGCAGACGCTGCAGTGGAGGGGCTATTACTAACGTAGTACTGTCATGGATTTAGTAAGTACTACGTTACAAAACACACAAAACATAGACTATGACTATAACAGACCCCCTACACTGGCGTCTTTCCAGTGTCGTCGACGACGCGACGCCAGCAGTGTGTTTTTTTGGAACACATTTTTTTTGGAACACAACTTTTTTTGTTTCACTTGCTTTCCTGTGTATGATTGTATGCGCGACGGCCAACGCTAGCGTCTCGTCGACACTGGTAGACGCTTGGAAGACGCTAGTGTAGGGGTCTGTAATTGTCACATCAATGTGTGCGTGCGAGATATGACGCTTTTTTTTAAGTAAGCTGAAAGGTGGGAAAACCCTTCCAGACCAACTGCTGAACTAGATTGCTTAAACCGCGTTTCGCTTTTAATTTGAGCCATTCCTGTTCGGGGCGCGCCTCACCGAAATTTTTGTAATTTGACTTTAAATACAAAACAGTCACCTCATTTCAAACAAAAAGCTTAACTCCCTCCGTGGTCGAGTAGTCAAAAGCTTGTCTGACATTACGGAGGTTCCGGGTTCGAATCCCGGTGAGGATGCGTCGAACAAACATCACTTTGTGAGACTTTTCCCAGTTTGGTTAGGACATTGCTGAATCACCTGATTGTCCGAAAAGAGAGATGATTCCGTGCTTCGGAAGGCAAGTAAAGCCGTTGGTCCCGGCTACTATCTACGGAAGTAGTCGTTATAGAAGCCACGTCGGAAGCCTAAGGCGGCTCAACAATTCCGACACCAGGGTTTGTGAGGTAGGTTAACTCGAAATCGAACTCAATCGAAACGAACTCGAAATCCACACGATAAGAAGAAGAAAAAAAGCTTTATATCGGAAAATTTAAAGGCAGTGAAGACGAGTATTTCCCAAGTTTACATACATTGTAATTTGTAACACACACTAGACCTTATGAAGCTCAGAAGGGGTAGTGCACTACAAATTGCTTTTTAATACCGGCTTTAAGATGAGTACGGCTTGCACGAGAAATGTAATTTGAGGTATAAAATCTGTTGCACTATTGCAACTTCATCTTGGGCTTTAGGGTTACTTGAGCTTATTTTTTTATTTAGGAAGCATCATAAATATTTTGTTTATGAAATAAATATTTGATCGCATTTTTTTTTATCTTTCGGCTTTGATTGGCGACAAGCTGCACAGGATAGAGGGAAATGGCGAAATCTGCTGTCGGAGGCCAAGATCCACTTCGGATCGCTGAGCCAGTGTAGTAAGTAAGTATCCTTTTAAAATTGATCTATGTTTTGACCGGGCCGAAGTATGAAATTCATCGGTATTGACATAGTACAAAACTACCAACAAAAGCCCAAAAAATAAATAAAACTAACAGGTAAATTAAAGCATAGGACCATTATCAACGATATGAAGAATAAAGCATTTTCTTTTTCAAAACATTTTTTGCCATCTTTTCAAGGATGTTATAAGTACTACCGTTGCATCTTTTAAAACATCCGTTTTGTTTTTGTCATGAAGGAACAAAACATTTTACGGTGCGTAAATTTTTTTCTTCCTTCATGATTTTTGTACTTACTAATATTGAACACATTTTGGATTTCAATGTGGAACTTACCTGAAAAAGAAGGAAAAACAATTAAGTTGACGTAATAATTTTGTTACTTTTACAATAATTTTGTTAGATATAATGTTAAACGTCGTCTCCAATCTACCTCCGAAAGCCTGGCTACATTATCATCTATAGTTTTGATAGTTCGTTAACTGCTCATAAATGTCCCCATCCCATCCCATCCCTAGGCTCGAGCCCAGCCCCACCGAGCAGAGCAGGGTAAATGGACCTTAGTCGATCACGCTGACCTAGTGCGGGTTGGTCAACTACACACACAACCTTTGAATTACTTCACCATAAGATCGTCGAACAAACGTACATATCACTACATAGTATAAAATAAAGTCGCTTTCTCTGTCCCTATGTCCCTCCCTATGTCCCTCCCTTTGTACGCTTAAATCTTTAAAACTACGCAACGGATTTTGATGCGGTTTTTTTTAATAGATAGAGGGATTCAAGAGGAAGGTTTATATGTATAATACATGCAAAATATACTTAAGAATAATCCACAATAACCATTTTCCCGTGCGGAGCCGGGGCGGGTCGCTAGTTAATTATAAAATCAAAAAAACATTGTTACGTGCCGAGACTTGAACCCGCGAACTTCCGAGACTATTCAGAAGATAACAGCCCTTTGAACTTTAAACCGCTTTCAAGCATTTTTTTCTAGCCCGTATTGTCCCACTGCAGGGCCTTTCTCATTTCCTTCCACTTTTTCCTATCCCGAGCTATGTTCTTCCACTCCCTGGGGAGAATACGCATCCAGCTCCTCTCGCCACCTCTTGCGGGCAAGCACTTATGTAAAATATATCAAGATCCAAAATTGAGGCACTAGACATAGTACTTATCATAAATATTACACTACCTTACACTACATAGACCCCGAATTATGGACCTTCCAGTGTAAAATACTCACACTATTATGGTACTTTAGCGTTAAGAGCCTTATACATAAGCGCTTTAAATTCCCCACCTAATATTGCTGTATGTAATAAGCTTTAGGTTGCTTGCCACGCGGGTTTACACGCATTTTTAATATTACGGTGAAGTATGTCCTAACCTAAGGCTTACACTTGTGAAAAAAAGGTTAATCCCCGATTAAGCCCCGTAGCATAGTTGGTATTACTCAACGGCTATTCTAAATAATAAAAACAAAAAAAAAATCTCTTGACTATTTTCCTTTAATATTTCTCTCATATGAGCGTAATTTTGAAACATCATTTCAGCAAAGTAATTTATCAAGAGAAGACTCTAATATACAAAAAAAAAGATAAACGAAGACAATCTTATTAACTAAAGCTGAGAGGAGTCGAGTCAAACCTCAGGTAAGCGAACCCGCGAGAAATCTCTAGTATATTAATCTCGCTCTAGGTGTTGCTTTAGATAAATTACATCATCTTACAAGAAAACGTATTTGTTATAAGAAAATACTTGTTACTATGAAACTGTTATTTTACGTTGTTGTAGTGTAACAATTATGTAAATTGTTATTTAAAAAAAAACGAATAATCAATACTTACTTGGTGAATGCAAATATTATACATAATTATATAGCGCCAAATTAATAAAAAAATAATTTTCATTGTCATGTATTTATTTGCAAGTGCAATATCTATTTTTTGCTTTTCAGTTTCTTGATGTCTAAACAGTTTGCTATGAAATTTCAGTGAAATTGATAAGAATACCTAAGCAGTTTCACTTACTTCAGGTTCAGTTCATTTTCATTTAAAAAAATAGCGCTAGTTAAAGGCTAGTTCGAAGTAAAATGCTTTTAAAATTTTCTCAAAAACCAATTTTGCTCACTTTCTATTTAAACTTTTTCTCAGTATGAATCTGAATGTATTTTAAATTTAAATTAAGAATTCAGTATTCTTTTTGTCCATTGTAAAAACAGCCAGCGCTTTCCTTGCACTTTTTTTCCTTATATTCTGTAATGTATATAGTATAAATATTGTACGCTCCATCATCATCATTATCATTTCAGCCAGTAGACGTCCACTGCTGGACAAAGGCCTCCCCCAAAGATCTCCACAACGATCGGTCCCGCGCTGCCCGCATCCAACGGCTTCCCGCGACTCTTACCAGACCGTCGGTCCACCTTGTGGGGGGCCTGCCCATGCTACATCTTCCGGCGCGTGGCCGCCATTCAAGAACCTTTTTTCCCCAAAGGCCATCGGTTCTACGTGCAATGTGCCCTGCCCACTGCCACTTAAGTATGCTCCATATTTCGCATAAAAGAAAGCAAATATAAGCATAGAAAGTAATTAAATTTTTGTAAACATACCTACCATCACATTATTATTTTACTTCTATTTAGTTATTAATAAAATATGTAGTAACGGTTAAATTAATAAAATAGTCGATTTTCCATTCATTTTAGACAACTCATTTACTTAATAGGATAAAGTAATTTATTTTAGATACAAACTGTCTGCAAATACAATTAAATCCATGACACCTCACACACGGCCATCCAGATGGCCGTGTGTGAGGTGTCCCCACATTTATTTATTATTATTTACATTTTATTTGACACTGGCACAAAGTATAGCTAGAGCCATAAAAAAACGGTTCCTTTTTTAAAAATTCCAAAACCAGCCAGCATTCGTTACATGCATAACATCTTGAGGGACAAACCGCCGCCGGTTCCGCCGACCGAAGCCGCGCCACGTCGTTATTCAATTTACATGCAAATGGAGGGTATGGGAGGGGGTGAGACGATGTGTGGGGGGAGGGGTGTGACGGTGCCAATAGTACGCTGATGTATCGCGTCAGAACGTGTCCTGTGGCAAGCTGTGGGTTTGGTGCGAGGTACGAGCGGATGTTTTTGTTACGTCGAAAGGTAAAGTAGGTAGTATGGTATAATATAATTATGTTTTCTGTTAGTATTTACACTATCACCATTAGGGATACCTGTAATGTTAGTGTAAGTTTTGGTTTACAAAATAAATAAATAAAGCTTAAAAATTATGTTTGTACTAACTATCATTTTGACCTAACAAAAATGTGACCTTATTTCAAAGGAAATTAACATTAGTAAAAAAAAACTATTTGATTTTAACTAATCTGATAGTTGGTAATTTATGATAAGTTTTGAGCGAGAGAAACCTAGACTTTTCATGTAATTGTAAGGTCCTAGTCTTCTAATTGTCAAGCCAAAAAAGTCTTTACTATTTCATCCAATTGTAAAATTACGGCCTCTAAAGGGTCCCGATCATTTGCAAATAAAAATATTTACGCGATTAACATTCAAACATTGATAATTTTCACGATATTATGGCAAAAAAAATATTAAATGCATTCAATCGTAAATGACGTTAATACTATTAATTCAAAAACGATTGTTTTAGCATCTTCTTATGCTGAAATTAATGTAATGGATTAAAATACTTTCCGCTGCCGTTTAACAATTGCGTCGGTGGAATATGACGGCGTTAGGTGTTTCACATATTGATAGGTCACACCAGATAGGTCAGCGTTCCGAGGGTTTTTAATAACATCTCACGACAGATTTATTGAGGCTCGCGACAGAAAGCGGAAACTGCGAAAAAATATAGCTTGTGACACTTTTTTAGATTTTTTTCATGTGAGTGGGGTGCTTATTTTGTTTGTCGTATCGCTCTGTTATTATATTATTGGGCATTGGGTAATTCGTATTAACCGCCGCCACAAAACCGTTACTTGATCTTTTCAACAACTAGAAAAGAGCTGATAAATCTTCAAATGGCTGAAGATATTTTTTTGGTTCATAGCTAAGAAAACACTCCTGATTGTGACACCTTGACGCACAAAAAAAACTAGATCAAAATCGGAGCATCCGTTTAGGAGCTACGATGCCACAGACAGACAGACAGACACACACGTCAAACTAATTACACCCCTCTTTTTCGTCGGAGGTTAAAAATGTATTTTTTTAGTCTTCTGACACTCAAGTAAATAGTGATACTTTATTGCATACATATAACAAAACATTAGATATTAAACTTACAAATCAAATGTGCGCAAAGGCGGTCTTATCGCTAATTAGCGATCTCTTCTAAACCACCAGTAAATGCAAGTAGCTCGCAATTTGAAAGCAGTTTTATTAAGTATCTTCGTATCATTAGAAACTTAGTTGTTTCGTACGATAAATTCAGAAGAATTTTATTTTAACGAATCTACGTAGTCCCGTCATCCCTCTTAACCCTTTGAATTCCAGACCGCTAAATGCCGCCTGTTTTGTTTCTTGTTCATCACGTGTTCCACGGTGTAACACCACAAATGCCGCAACTAAATTACGAACAACCAGCCTCAACGTCAACCAACGTCAAGTCAAAGGATTTTTGTAGACGGACCACATTTGAATTTAGAATAAAATAAATTTTATTTTTCGATCAATAAGTGAAAATGTATAATAATAATATTTATTAGAACAGAACCATACATTCACTGAGAGAAAAGTATATGTGACGTTCCATGTGCAAAGGCACCTTATGGCGGGTTTTAGTATAAAGATAATCTTATTAGTTGCTGATTACAGGGATATGCATAACTCAATACCGACCATAAGGTACTTTTGCACGTGGAACGTCACAAACTTTTATTTTTCTGCAATGCGGCTAAATATTTTATTTGAACAGAGCTTATAAAACCATTATAATTTCATTATACTTATTTCAATACAGAAATACCGATCGCATAGTATACATTCATCTTACAGGTATATCAAAGCTTCGAAATGTATTGTATCCTTTATAAAACTGCACTATAACAGCACAAACTCAGCAAAAAAGCAGTTAGCCCTCGCAGCCCGTCTGTACGCCCTTTAACATTGAAAACAGAGCGCGGCCGTCACTTCGTGGCTGCGGTCACGGTAACAGTGACGTCACAGAACTGACGTCCAATCAAGCGGCTGGGTTTGCGGCCACCGCGCGACATTGGCTCTAAGGCCAACTAAACTGCTGGTTCAATAATTGCAGCTTAATTATATCCCCTTAGAGGGGTTTGGACCTTTCTGGTACAGTGAACGTGGTGCTGCTTGGGGGGACTGGTCTACTCTAGTCGATGGCCGTTTGTTTTTTTTTGGTTACATAATTTAGTTTTTCTACTTTGACTGGTTGCCTTCCTTTAATTGCATACTTCGTTTGCACTCTTTGTTATATGAATCAAATTGTATAAAATAATATTTTTTGTAAAATAGTTTGAAAAGATGCAACGCCTGTGGAGTTTCTTCCGGCGGGTTCTTCTCCACAGAAGACAGCCAAATTGTGAACCCGCCTCGACGTCGAAAAGTGATTTGTAAAATCTTACTTCGAATAAAACATATTTCATTTTCATTTATTTTCAGATATTATACCGAGTTTCTCATTATAATAATCATGTCGTCGATGTAATAATCTGTCAAAACCAACTATGGAATGATTTTTTCATAGTTGGGTTTGACAGCTTCTGTGGTCGAGTGGTGAAACTTGCCTCACGTCACGGAAGATCTCGGTTCGAATCCCGGTGGGGAACTCGTCTAATAAATACCACTTTCCCCAGTTTAGTTGGGACATTGCAGGCTGAATCACCTGATAATCCAAAAAGAAATATTCCGTGCTTCGGAAGGCACGTGAAGCCGTTGGTCCCGGTTACTATCTACGGATGTAGACGTTCGTTACATGAGCCATGTCAGAAACCATATAGGCGGTTAAACTCGAACCCACACGCTAAGCACGCAAAGTTGTCTTATATAATATTTAGCCATAAACCTATTATAGGCACATTTACATCTAATGTTGTAGGATGTGTATTATGTATTAAAGTATGCTTCTAAATTATCAGATAGCTCAGATCCATTTCATACACAATCTTTGAATTTTTGAACACTTTTAGTTGATTTAAACTTCTCATCTCATCATCAACCCCATCATTTTGACGTTAATATCTATTTGTACCCACATACATTGCATTACTAGGTCAAAGGCGATTTGCGGTGGATGCATGGAACCGTCGATGTATTACGTACTGATTGAGTTACAGTTGCGGTTTGCGTTTCCCGGATCGGTCTGGGAATTATTGGTTCTAGACTGACGTGATTATCATCTGTTTACGATCTAATATCTATGTGTGGCGGCGCGCCACATACTACCTACGTCACCTACGTCATTAGAAGAGCGACCAATTCCAATGTGGAGTCAAAGGGAAAATCTTCCGCCGGGCATGGTGGTGAGCCCGGGACCGCGGTCCAACTGTACTTCGTTGGAACTTGTATTTGTTTAATGTCTTGCGAAAACTCTGATAGCGCGTTTCAGGCCTTGGTTTCTAATTGGTCGCTCTTCTAATGACGTAGGTAGTATGTGGCGCGCCGCCACATATGCTTAGAAATTCATACCAACATTAGGATCAGATATTATGTGTTTTCTTCATTAATATGATTTCATTTTTGTGTTTAAAAATTGGATTTGTTGGTTGTAAAATCAAGTAGCCTCACAAACTACTGAGTCAGCGTTATTACCTACATAAAGTCTTTGACTACTAGTACGGGTTAGTACTATTATTTTATTCTGTGCTACTATCTCTAACTATGGTTTGTTTCATATTAATCCGGACAAGAGGTCATTGACGCCTGCATACAATGCGCACATTTTTTTCAAACGATACGATAAAACTATAAGAAATTATCGCAAAATACGTAATTCGGCGTACCGCAGTAAAAGGCGGTGTAAGCGTGTGACCTTGCCAGACATTTTGGCATTACATTATTTTTAATAATTTTCAAGAAATTAAAGAGGTTAATGAACTTTTGTCCGGATTTATATGAAACAGACAGAAAGAATCTTGTTCTAGAGTTCCATCAAGTAGCTATAAGAATTGTTTAAAAATATATTGTAATATCAGTTTTAAATTATTACAATACATAAAAGAAAATTTCTGAGGATGAAAAGCATAGACTTTGTTTAAAACTACTTTAAGAAGACATTTTGATCAAATTAGTAATATGTATTGTGCCTTTAAACTTTTTCTGATGCAAGACTTGTCATGGACTTTGTTTCATAGTGGAAAACAAGTAAACAAAGATTAGTATAAAAAGGAAAAAAAAAACTTAGTTAAATCATAAACAGCCAGCGATTAACCCATTCACGTTCTATTTTCGAACGTCTGTACAGTTCTCTAGAAATGCGTGGGCCGTCTGTATTCAAAACAACAGCTTTCAAGCAAGAATTATGACGTCATCAGGGCAGGCCTGAGTTTAATATGGTTGTTACCTAGTCTATTGTCGGCAGAGATCCCTTTGTGACACCCAGTTTATTAATGACTGAAGGAGTTAGCGAATGGAGTATTGAATACAGCCGGTTAAGCTGCCTACACCATTGTTGTGTTCATCAGGTAATGATAGAAATAATGCTCTGAGACACTCTCATACCTCATATTTAAAATTTATATATGCACACTAATATGCACCCTAATGCCATAACAGAATATAGTGAGTGTTTATTTTTAATTATTCGGTGGCACGTAGTTTGGTTAAAAAAATAAAAGCGCTAAATTAGTTTCTAAATGTGATAATTTGTAATAATTTTGTAAAAAATATTTTGAAAATTGCGTAAAATAATAATTTATAATAATAGTTGGACATTATGCAACGTATGTGGCGTTTCTTTCGGTGAGTTCTTATTCACAGAAGACAGCCAAATTTTTAAACTGGGCAAAAAAGAATACGTAACTGACTTAACCAAGTGATGTAAATATCCTAACGTTAAAAATAAATAATTTCACTTTGAAATAAAGGTCTATTTGAGATCCAGAAAAATAAGTCTGATTGGATGAATTGTTCCATCAGTTAAATGTTATTTTATTTAGGTATATACGTTTAGGTACTAATTTCCTTAAATTTTATAGCGTCTGGTGAAATAATATTTGTAAAAACAGATTATGCAACAAATAGAGCTGTTACAGTTCGTTTTAATAGTGACAATTAATATTTCATATAGCTTCACATGGTATCTTACTTACGCCACAGATTATGCACAAATTTCGCCAACATAATCAGCCTTTTGTTTTAAAAGCAATGTTTACGAATACCCACCTCGGCTTGGAACAAAGCGCACGGAGGTAATGCATCCACTTCGAGACAGACATAATGCTAAATTAAATCGGCTTTCACCCCATTAGCGTTTTCAAAATGGCGGTGACTACAACCTGTCTTTTTTTTCTGTCTCTGCTACTAAAATGCAGTAAGTAGGTATACATAGTAATATATACATATTTACATTAACTATTGATAGTATTTATCATAGTGTATAATCTAGAATATAAAATCAAAATAATGCTAAACACCTTACACTAAAATGAAAACAAATTTATAGTACACTTGATGACGTCAGAAATTAAAAGACAAAATAGAAAGCAAGAAAAAACTAAAATTAAGTACCTATTGCAATTAGTGACCACAAAGTATTAAATGATTTTACCTACCTATGTATTAAAAAATATAGTGATGATTAGATTCTATGTGCTCTTTTTGACTATGAAATCCTGTTGAATATGTAACAACAACATCGGTGGTTTAAAGAAAATAGATAATCAAAATATGCTTAAGATGGCGCACATACAGTCCAAGTGAAAATATATTTTTCATCAGGTTTTTTAAAAAAGCACTTAATGAGAAATTCGTCGTTTGTGTGTACTGATAGATAGTGTATTAAGTGTCTTATTATAAATAAGATCACGACTCCTTAGTACATAAAAGATAATGTTTTCTTTAATATCTGGTTACGTTCTTGGGACAAACAACGTGTGCTAATTAACGAAATGACAAGAAAAGGTAACTTGATCATGTTTTGATATCACGTCCTATACATCACAATGGCGACAAAGGACCCTTGTTTAACAGCTTTTGCTATAAATAGTTCATAAATATTGTTTTTGTGGACTAATACATCGATAGCCAATTTTTTTTTTAAGTAAAGATTTTTCCTGTCCGAATTTTTCGCCGCACACGCCTATCTGACCCCAAACTAGGCAGAGCCTGTGTTATATACAACTTCCAAACACAAGCCAAACAAGTGTACATCACACGAATATTTCCTCTGGGTCGGATTCAAACCCATGACCCTGTGCTCCGAAGGCAAGCGTACTTACCAACTAGGCTTCGGGCCCGTCACGATATATTGAAAATTAAACTATATCTGGCAGCTTTTTAATTAAGACTAGCTTGTAAACCGACTTGCCTTAATTTATGTGGTTTTTATTATTATTGGGTTTTTGTTTTATGCCTGTGTTTGTGCAATCTGTCTTCGGCACGCCCAGACGGCAATGCATAAACTTGTTTGCGAGCTCGATGAAAAATCAACAAAATCTACGTCGTATATACCCACACAAGCAAAATAGTCTTGAAATTGAATATAAATGGTCTTTTCTTAATTAAGTTATATGACCATTTGCTTTTTGTAGTTGACTGTAAGCGTAATTTAAAAGTTTAAGAGTACTACTCTACCACAAAAATGTTAACACATGATGTTCAACGTTTATTATGAGATTTTATATGAAAAATCTCATAGAAGATTTTTTTTCGTAGAGTTACGCCCAGGCCAATTGATCGTTATGATTATTAGGATATGGATAAATTGGTGTTTTGCAAAAATACATATTTATGTTATAATATATTTACATATTGCATTTATATTTTTTGCGGAAAAGTATTTCTTCTTTTCTTTTTTTTTTCGTATGTTTATCTTTTGATACGGTGGTGCTGAGATCAGACGGAATAGATAGATACTTGAGCAAACAATCTTTGTTCAGCCGCGATTCGATTTTACTGAAATAAAAAAGTAAGTAAGTAAAACGTTTATTGCATTATTTGCATTACACAAAACACACCTAGACATGTCACAAACAAATAACAATCAAAACTGTTTATTACATCCACAAACTGCTAGTTAATGTTACTTTTCGTATTGTTAACACAAAAATGTTCGGTTCAATTTAGAAGGCGTTCTAATTAATTGATCTGAAGATTCGCGGAAATTGCGAACACCCCCCAGACCCACCCTAAAGCGGGGGCTGAACCCCCCAAAGTGTATCTTTAGCTTTAATTTTAGAATTGTTAACGCAAAGGGAATGCAATTTGCGTAAAATAATTGTTTGATTCCAAAATATTCCTTCACCCTGCCCTGTACGTACAAGGTTAATTTGTTTAGTAAAAGGGTCTCATTTTTTAGACGGGTTGGGGTTTGAAATGTAACGTGATCAGTCTGAACAAATTGTGTGGAATTAAACTAGACATTTGTGTTTTCGAGCATCACGGTATGTAATACAATTAAATTTGCCCTACGGTTCACCTTTTTAGGTATATTACGTGCAATTGATGTGACAGTTTTGGGCTATACATGTGACATTTCATGAAAATAACAGCGTCATGTAATGATAGTGGATTTGACTATCTTTTTAGAAAAATATTCCTGCTTAGTGAAATTATTTTCCGTTTGTTAAAATGTGAGAGCATTGGTAAGTGCCATTAACTTCTATTTGTGCACGAGATCACGGATTCAGTAAGTACGTACCAGTGTTTCAAATTTAAAATTCATACGTTAATCCTACACCATAAGTAAACCTGCATACACCTTCTAAGAAATTTAAAGTTTGTGCATGAAATTAACCGACCCGCACTAGGCCGCGTGGTCGAAGGCCTGTTCACCCTGAACTGACGTATGCTCAAACCATTTGGTAGAGACACTTATGGACTATTAACAACGGGTAAGACTCAGGGTCACTTCACAGTCAAGCAAGCAGTCTATCTACGTAAAGTTGCCGACATCTCATCACATTTTTAACACGCTTTTATTAGCTTCACTTGTAACTATGTATGTAAGAAAATCTTGGAATCTTAATTTGACCCACTTCCCGGTCTTCGATTAGGATGCAATTTTGCACACGCTCTGAGTTCTGATGACAATGACATGACTAGCCAAGAAACGTCATTACAAATCCAATATGGCGGCCTTCCCAAAGATTGCGGACTGGCTGTTTGAAATCTACCCCCATGATATAGGTATCAAATGAAAGGGTTTGCTGTCAGGAATACGAAAAAAAATAGTCACGTGACTTAAATCCAATATGGCGGACGTCCACGATGGCGGACAGGAAGCGTGTTTTTTAGTTTTTTAAACTATTATATTATTAATATCTTAATTGCATTATTATTATATAATCTGACAAGCAACATCCACACTCAACTTAAATATACTGAGATGAGTATTACGCTCCAGCAATGTTTCCCAACTCCCAACTTTAAAACTTTTGACGGAGGAGGAGTCGGATGTTTGCAGGGATTAATTTCAACTACCTTCCAGTTCAAAACGTAATCAGAGGTACAAAGCTATTTAAAGTGGAAACTCGTATTACATCCACCACTTATTTTCAGGTGTTTCAGTGAATAATTCAAGAATGTTTTAAGATTTTGTACGTTGGTAATTCAGTACTTTTTTATAATAGGCTATTTGACAATGCGAAAAATAAAGTGTTAATTACTGTAATCAGTATGTAATGTAAGTTTAAAAATGGATATTTACTATGGGAAGTTGAAAATAATAATAAATTTATGTAAAAATCCGTAAATAAAAATGTATTTTTTTTGGCGTTTGTCACGTGACTCAAAACGCTCCTGTTTGGTCGGGTATAGGATATATGTCACTAGCCAGTAAACATCGTTTTCTACTTAAGCAACTTGTAGTAGTAGTACTGGCTAGTGACGTCACCGATGCCATTGCGACGCCATATTGTCAAAGTAGCGTTTTGGCGCGCTACTTAAATATTGAATTTTTATTTTGATATTTTTCAGGAAATATGTACCAGAATTAAAAAATACAACTATTACTGGGATCCACAAACTCTACTGAATAATAAAAAATATATTTTAAAAACCAGTCAAATAGCCTGTTATACGATCTCAGGTGTCGACTATAGATAAAAAAAATAGAGTCAATGAATTTTATAAAATGCCTCACTGCTTGGTTGCTTGTCGTGTGGGTTTAAATTTCGAGGTTAACTCACCTCACCAACTCTGGTGTCGGTACTATAGAACCGCCTTAGTCTTCCGACATGGCTCCTATAACGACTACATCCGTAGATAGCCGGGATCAACGGCTTTACGTGCCTTCTGAAGCACGGAATCATCTTATTTTCGGACGATCTTGCCTCACTTAAATGGTTGATAATCGTCCACCTCTGATACCAATACAATAGAAAACCTATCAATAATAGAATAAAAATACTTTATCGCACACACACACATTAAATAATATAAGATATAGTTTCTTCCAGGCAATCTTGAAAAGGTATTAAAATAAACCGATATTGTAAATCTGAATGATTTTCATTGATACAAGTCCGGTGAAGCTTGATTGGTCGTACCTATGTTAATTAAAAAAATAGATTTTCAGTGACTTACGTAGCTGGCTGTACCAGAATGTCAGTATAGTATCATGTCCACAGGGCGAGTGTGGAATCGTCCCTGTATTCACCTGTGATGTTTGTTGTTTGAACACGTCTGTACATAAGATTATTTGTTCGCCTAACCTCACAGCCAGGTCACGCGATCTCTAAGGTATAATGTCATTAAAAATTTGGTTGAGAAGGTGTCTAAACCACATTTATTTTAACAGAATTTTATGAATTTGTCTAAATCCTAAGTTTTTTTTTAAATACACGAAGTTATTTAATCTGCAAAGGAAAGGCAAGGAAAAGGAGTCATGGAGAGAGCGGAGAGAGGCCTTTGCCCAGCAGTGGGACACATAAGGCTAACAAAGATAAGATAAGATAACATCTACAGTTACCTTAGAGATAAGGAAATAACTATTTATTTAACTTCATTGCACAACACAATTGGCGGGCCTAATGCCGTTCGGCATTCTACATTCATTTTAACTATTAAGTGTGATTGTTTGATATTTTTATTTAGTGAAATAAATACATTTTTCATACATTGTTTTTTATTTCTATTAAGTGTAAAAATAATTAATATTTGTATTGTATAAATGGGACGAAAAACTGAGTGTGTTTTACATTGAGCATATCAAAGTACAGTCAGCTAAATGTAAAGGTCCTCGCGCATCGCAGACGGCGGCGGCGGCGGCGCGGCGGCGCGGCGGCACCAGCGTACCTGAGATGATAATGCATGCAAATTGCCGGTAACTCCGCAGACTGGAGCTATATCAAACTTGTTATTTGTGTGTTGTAAGTTACGTGCTGATTTACGCGAGATTACGCACGTGACATAATGCCGCTCCGCTTATAGAGCAAAAGTTCGAGCAATAAGATTTGATTGCATATCGTGTGGGTTTCGAGGTAAATCTACGTCACCAAAAATTCTTGACATAATGTGTTATAATTTTTCAGCCGCCTTGTTCAATTACTGTTTAATTCGATGTTCGACTCTCTCGACTTCGAAATTATTTGTACGCTATTGTTGGCAGGATTTAGTGGCACTATCATAAAAATAGGTAAGACGTCAATAAATAACCTTTTTACAACAAACAAATAATTTTTGTATTAAATTTGTATAGTCTTATTTATTTGTTTCCTTATATGGACAACCAAGCTTAATCAAATTTCACAAAAAATTGTGTGGTATTTTTTATTTCTTTATTTGTAGTGTCTTTTCCAATATTTGTTTCAAGTATGTATAGTATTCAGAGTGAACTAAGCCCCAGTGGTAAAAGCCTTATTTTATAAAACAATATAATAATATGAAGTTTTATATTTTTTACTGCCCAATCTTGATAACTGTGTGTCATTTTGCTAACGAAGTGATGTAACTAATTAGTTCCATCCATGTCTCAAGTAAGTTGTATTAGTATTGGCATGCATGAAACATAAATAATATAGTTCAAATGAACTCGGTTTAGATATTAATTTACTTCTCAGAAAATGAAAGTGTGAATTTTTCTAAAACTTTGTATTTTAATTTACTTTTCTAAAAGGTTTAAAGATTTAAATTTTATTTTTAACAAAAAAATTTTTTTCAAGATCGTTTTGTTTCAATTATCATGGCAAATATTTTCAAAATTATTTACTGTTAAAATATACAAACAATTTAATATTTTAACTCTGTATTTGCTATACTATACTATATTTGCTATACTATACTATACTGGCCCAATGCAGTTTTAAAATAAAATGTGAAATTATATTTTTTAAACGTAAACATTCATTTTGCAGTAAATTAAACGATGTTTTGCGATTAGCGCATCAATAAGTTTCACAATAAAAAATTACGTCATAATTAATTAAGATCGTAATCTTCCGTCCCTTTTCGTTTTATAGTGTAATAAAGACAGATTGCGTTAAATTTAGGAGTAGAGTTTTACTTTCAGTGCATCAGTGTTTTCCATTTTCCAGCTGGTATAAAGCAGGAACCTTGTTAAAAGCTTTGAGTAAATAAACCGTAACGTTTTAACCTTAAAAAAAGATTAAGATCTTCCGCAAAGACGCGCTTCTGAACGGAAACGCTTCAAGTGGTCGGACGTAAAGGAAAAATAATATAAAAGTAATTTCATAAAGAGCTGAGAGCTTATCTTAAAAGACTCCTTCGGTGAATGAGCCCTCACCTTAACATCTTGTGGGGCAAGTGCTTTAGTGTCAAAATAAAAGACGGATTTTATCGCCAACATTACTTACAAGTGATTATTTAATTTTCAATATCAAAAAATACTCCCCTAAATTTCACAAAGAAAAGAAAAAATCCTTGCAAAATAAACCTCAAAAGCACAAACATGACAAAAGACTCTTGGAAATTCAGGTAACATTATTATACTAAAAGTGCACAGGTACTTTGCTTTGCATCGCGTACAATGCTTGCTGCTACTATAGACGACATTTATACCTAGCAAGATAAGCCTGCAGTGTAGTCGGCAGACTGAAGTGCAGTGGCTGGCTGGACTAACTTAATAATAAAACCTCTTCGGTCTGTGACGTCTCGTTTTTAGGATTCTTTTCTGAAATGTTTTTCACTGCAAGTTCCTGAGTTCCTGGTAGCACCTCAGTCAATTCTTTCGTTCGCTATGTTGCTTTGCACTGTTGTAGAAATTTTGTGCTTTTAAAATTGCACCCATTGTCATGTTTGAAGATGTTATCTGGGTTACAAATTTGATTGGCTTCTTTTCCACAGCAGCGCACACATTGCGCGAACCTGGCAGTTCTGTTCAAACTAATATCGCATAGCCTCTTTAAATTTTTAAGAGTTTATTCTTTATTAGAGCGAGACAAGAGCCAGTCTTGGTTTGAGCAAAACTTTAATAACTTCATTAAAATTTGACGTCGAAAATTGTGACTTGTAAAATCTCACCACTGCTCACTGTGCTTTGAAGACAAATGTACTACCAACTAGGCTACGGGGCCACCGAGTATATTGATATATCTTTATCAATGTTTCATTCACTACAAAGAATCCATTCAAAGTTATTTAAATAATTTTGTTTTTTGCTGAATTCATGGGTATTTCTTACAAATAGAAGTGCCTCACAGCGTCTCGAAACGAAAGCACCTTATTTTCTTATTTGTCTAAACCTGACGTGCACTCTTCTCGTAACCTTATTTAGTTTTCTATTTCGTTCCTGTGTATCGTGTAAATGAAAAAGGGTCTCTGACGTTGCATTTGTCATGCGGAAGGGTTCGCGGCTTTCCTCTTTATACTTACCAGGACGTTTTGGTAAGATTTATAATACGGTCTCCAAAATGTTTTAAATTGTACCGAAGTAACGTTTATATTTGAAATATATTTTACGATTTGGTCAGAAAAGGTTTTGAACAAAAACATGAATACCTAATATTTTTTAAAAAGCGCTCTAAGAAGTATTTCATTAATATTGATATAAGGAATTTGTTAAATTATTTTTACTTGATTGAAATTAATATATATTTTATTATTTATTCAAATATAAGTCACGGTTACGTACAGCATATTATTATAAATAAGTAAATAAGACCGTAAGTATCAATTTTAATTTACTATCCATTTCAAAGTTCATAAAACTAAATATTATTCTAAATCTTTAGCCTAGAAATCGCGAAAGATGATACGATAAACTGAAAGTGTAAAGTTTAAATCCAGTTCAAGACCATCAATATTTACAGTCTAGTATTAATTACATTTTGAACTACAAAAACATTAATCAAATATTTATAACGCAAATGGGCGCAATGGACAATTTCTTTTTCAAAATTAGGTAAACAAGCCGTTTTACTCAGAATATTTTTTTATTACAAAAGTGTTTTAACCGAACTTTGAGAAAATTTATCAGATGCGGCTTTTTTATGACGGCAGATCTTCGGAATCTACCGACTAAACTGCACAAATTCACTCAAGATTTTCCCAAGATCCAAACTGTGAAAGTCGGAGAAAAACTCAATAAACGTCAAATGTTTCAATACCCACAACAGAGCTGAGTCGTATGAACACCGTATATAGATTGAATAAAAGCGGACCAAGAGCGTTCCCTGCGAGAGACCCTAAGACAGCTGTTATTGGAGCAGCCTAATGGCGCATGCCTTTTTAATTTTATCCAAACTATTTTATTAGTAAGAAATTTTAATACAAATTAAAAATCAATTTTGTAAGTTTGTTATTTCAGAGTACAAGTGAAACGTAATTTTATTACATATACTGTATGGTTTGATCATAAATATTTTTATGTTGAAAATCAAAGCAATTCCTTTGCTAAAAGAACTGTCTAAAGTGTTAGCGATGGCGCCATCTCATGCTCCTTGAGCTTAATTTCCAGGCATGGAACACTCAATGGAACTATGGAAAAGAAGGGGCACAATATGCTTATTATAAATCATCCATCAGATTCTTAATGCATTTTTATGTTTCTAAATTAAACGGATTTGTGCGATGTTGGCTTATTTCCTTGAACTATTCAATTTTTATATTATATAAGATTTGTACAGATAGAGAAAGAGAGAGAAAAAAAAAAGTTTTTAGTACCTAACATCGCTGCCGCCCCCGCGCCGCTGCACAAAGCCACCCTCCCCGCGGCCTTACATCTGTCGCAGACGAAGCGTAATGCACATTTAATCTCCCAACCACTTCAAAATCTGCCAAAATACTTTATTGCTTTCACGAACAAGTTCCCAAGCCGGCTCTTGGCTGGAGATAAAACTTTACAAGCATAATGAATCTTAATCGCGCCGCCAATTTACAAAATTGTTCAAGAGTTTTGTTTTAAAATAAAACTTGAATTTATCTCGACTGTCAGAATTAATTTGGCTTTTGTTATTCTGGTAATCGGTTACCTGTCTACGTTTTTAATTCCATAGACTTTTGATTTTATTACGTTTTAATGGGTTGGTAATTTTGTTAATTTCGAGTTGAGTGGTGTGAAATCGCGTTTTTAATTTTGATGTTACAAATTAATCTTTCGAAGAAATCTTTTTTACAGAGGCAATCAGGATTCAGGAGCTGAATTCAAAAGGTTGGTAAAGTAAAAGTCGAAATTCGTCATAGAATTCTAATCGGGATTCTACACAAGTCTAGACCAAGCGGACCCGATGTCTGGGCATTAGGACCACCAAGGGAACTTTTTAATCCCTAATATCCTTTGGTAGGAAATGAAGTTGAAAGTCGGTCCTGGCTCCGACGAAATCGGACTTTAAATCCTGCGGGATCAAATCCTTTGTCAGGAAAAGCAATGTGAAGGACACGATATGTAGTTTCAATATATTTTGAATGTAACTGAGATAGATTTATTTTTAAAGTCAACGAATTGAAAATTGTTTGGTAGTAAAATAACATTACCCATTAACAAAGTTAAACATTGAAACTAGATTTAAAACATTTAAAAATAAGATGTAATTTATTTTGAAATAAATGAATACAAGTCGATATAACTGTTTTTTTTTAATATATGGGCTTTCTGAAATTAATTAAAATATTACTACTTGTTAAAGCTTGTGATGTCACTAATATACAGTAATGAATGAAAGTGTCGGAATAACTTCATAATATTTTAATATTGTAAAATGCCACCGCATTTTTTATTTTTTCTCAGTATTTATTGTTTGAATTTGAGCTAAGTCCGAATAAATATAACTCATCTACTTTGTTGAGAGGCCCATGCTGACGCAGCCAAAATTAATCCGTAAACCATTCTTTTACAACTATCTGTAGTCCCAAAGTGCCCGGGGCGGTTTGCTCAAATCACGTAAAGGTAGGGCCCTATCCGAAGCGCTCAATGGGGGCCCTAACAGGGATTTACCGTCAACTCCTCTCATTAGTCTGATTGCATTAATCTACAACTGTATTGTGCAGTGGATTCATTTTAACAATAATATAAAGATTTTATTTATATTATTCAAAGAGTAGTATTTTTAGTTAAGAGATTGTGAACTTGTACTTTTTTGTACAAAAGAACATACCATTTTTACGAATCTGTTAGTCTCAACACTTCCAGAAAAATTTGAAAATTAGAAATAAATATGATAAAGAGTTAAACAGCAAGTTAAAAGTTATATCACTAGCTAATTAGCCACTTTGAATAAAGTAGAAACAACAGTGGAAAATATGATGACTATTGATGAAAGAAATTGTAATAATAAAACTACTGGAATTCTTTAATAAAGAACACATCGATGGAACAACTGCACGTATGAAACGAGACAAAAATAATCAGACAAATAACTGCGTGCAAAACGGAAAAATAACCCATTTCCCAATACGCGAGCACGGCAAAACAAAAGACGATAGCACCGGACCGACATCAAAGGTAGAATTTATGGGCACACAACGATAAGTACGCATTAGTGATGCAACGAATACAACTTTTACGAATACGAATCTGAATGCACATAAATTCGATAACAACTCCAATTAATTTTGAAACTTTATTTTTTAATATAATAGACTCGATGTTGTCGATAAAACCTTCTTATCAAAATCGACGAAGTTCGGATTAAAAAAGTTTAACATTCACATTCTCAGTTGGTAAATCTATTTAGAAAAACACACATAAGATATAATATTTTTTTAAGGTAATGATAAAAAAAGTAGTGCAAAGTAAGATGTTTCTTTCTTCTACCGTAACTGGTTTCGAATTATCGTAATCGTACGCGGCTGACGGAGTCATTACGATATTCGTTCAACGATTTCGAACATTCAATCATCATCATCATTATTTCAGCCGAAATACGTCCTCTGCTAGACAAAAGCGACCCCAAACAACGATCGGTGCTGCATTCAGTGATTGCCCAATATTCGGCGAATACGAAATTCGAGTCCACCTTAGCAGCACTGATAATATGTATAACAAGCAAGCACATAACAAAGGCGCGGCACGGCAATAAGTCAGCGAGTATTCGCATTTCGCACCTACCATCCGCGTGCCTTCGCACCTCCAAAGTGGAAATAAACAAGCTAACTTTTGCCATTCCCGGCTGTGACGACGGAGCGGCTTTTATGCCGAGTCGTACTCAAATTAAAGTTGCCGGATTACAGTGCAGCGGGCACTTCAGACAATTTGTGCTATCTCCGAGACGCTGAAATATTTGAGGCTAGGTTATAAGAGATTGGGATTTGTGTCGCTCGCTGAATTGTTTTCGTGAGAGGTTCAGTTGCGAATGAAAATGAGTTGGGGTGATTATTTATTTCATTTTGTTGTTTATGATCAACTAAAAATAGTTCAAAATAATTGATGTATTATTGTAAAGCTAAGCCTTTATAAAAAGTTTACCTGTAAACGTTAATTAAACCGCCGACACTGCCAAAGTAACTGAACCAGACTTCATTGTTCTCCCTCAATCATGGCCGGGCCGCCAGTCAATACAACGGGATACAGTTATAACAATTCTATTCACATTTTAATTAATTGTCAGATTGTTTGGTAGAAACACCCTGGAAGCTGTCAGATATTGTTTGGACGGGAGCCCACGGGTGCCGAATCTGGTTACGGGGAAAGTGATTATAGCAAAGGTATTCATTCGTATTTTTAGGGTTCCGTACATCAAAAACAAAATACTGAACTTTTATAGGAACACTCGGGTGTCTGTCTCCGTCTGTCAACGCCTGTCATACTAAACGTACCTAAATTCTAAATACTCCAATTTAAGTACATTACAAATATACAATTCCATTCCATTATCCTTATAATTTACTTCTAATGAAACACCTCAATAAAATTCAAGCCTCTTCTACAATTCCCGAAATTAAAACTATATTTTTAAATTATCTCAACATACTTCTCTGTTGAATTTATGTAGGTCTCACAATCTAATTTATGCTTAGCAGCAAACAGATGGAGCAATTTTCTCCGTCGCCAATGGTTTAAATGCCTAATCACAATCTCGTACGGTGAAAGTGGTACTTAAACCGGCTTTATTACATTTAAAGAGGTTCCAAATATTATGTGCTGTTTAACAGGAGTCGACAAAATGTTTCTTTATTTTTATTTATTTTATAATTGCACACATACATTTTTGCAAATACAGGTATTAAAAAAGTAAACACAACAGGCACAGCTTATCATAAGCTCTTCTCAGCTTCTTTTTTGTTTTATTCTACAAAGATTAATTTAATTAAATAATAAAGAGCGTTTCTGTTTTTTAATTGTTAATTCAGGATTTAATAATAATACTTTAAAATGTATGTATTCAAATATTTTCTTTGACCACCTTGAAATGGATCGTTTAGTTTTAGAACAAAAATAATAAAGGTATTGATGGTAAGTTTTATCGCAGTTTAAATCGTACATCTATGCCAGATATAAAACATAAAAATATCTTTATCAAGGCCGGCGGTAGAGCAATAATTATTATTTTAATTATACAAGTTGTGCACCGTAGTGTGAATATTGTAGAGTAATTTGTACTTTAATGTAAATATTTCTTTTTGTAGTTTGAACGTCACGTTTCCATAAAAAATATAATATTGAGTGTGTTAGCTTTGTATGATAGCATAAATAACAGATTTCGATACAAACATTACAATTTGTATTAAAAATATAAGTGTGAGGTTTTTTTTATTTAATTTACCTATGCTTGAGTCGAAAAAGTACGATGGATCAAGCTTCACCGGACTTGCGGGGGAGCGGAAGACTCTATCCCAAAAAAAAAGTACCAACGCGTCTAGGGGCGGCTCGGACTTCGACCTAGCGCGTTGACACTGAAAAACATCAAAGGAGACGACGCCTGAGGGGCTCCGTCTCTGATTATCAATTTTGATTTTGGTTTTGGCCGCGCCCCCGCCGGCGGGTATGGGCACTGTTACCTGAAGGGTAATTGTAACCTGAAGGTTACTCGCTACCAGAAGGGCATTCTGTTAGGTGTAATCAAAAATTCTTTGGCTGCTTTAAATAAGTGTGAGAATTACTATCTAAAACATTGATTATACTTGTATTTTCAACAAATTACGAGTCTTTCTAACACTGAACAGAATGAAAATCAGGTCTAGGAGCGCCGCGTGTTGGCTGAATTTTGAACTAAAGCAAAGATGGTCGGATGTTGTTATGCAATAAACCGAGGCACGTGTCTCTTATCTTATCAATCTAAGCTACATTTTAAACAATTTTATACGAAAATATATACTTGGTTATGGTTATAATGTAATATTGTAAGTGACAAGCACATAAAATGTCTTTAAACGATTTACAGATACTGAAAACTTTATCGAGCAGTTACTGAATTGCAATTTTTTGCAATCTCAATCGATGATAAGTACGCCTAGGAACTTTTTTTCTTTTCCACAAAATTCATTAAGCAAAGTACCTGATTCTGGCGGCCGTCATGAAACCTGGCGAGCGAGATGGAACTACGTCGCCACGTGCGTCGGTGGGAGACAACAACACTCTTAACACGACCGGTTTTAGAGTTCATACAGAACGCACTATGGCTGGGACTCTATTGGGTTGAGAAAATCTGATGGGCTTTTTATGGGGCACAATTTTTTTTGTGATGGATGGAAGGTCCATGAGCGTCGGGAGATGACTGGCGCGCGGCAGGCGCGGCAGCAACAGGCGGTCGAATGGGCGGGACTTTCGACCTAGAGTCTGCGCAGTAAAACCTCAGTTGCTATGACAACGCCTCCAATGAATGTTTGTGATTACGCGTTACACCCATAAAGTGGGTTTTGAAGGTAACTTTTGCCCGTGATTGACATGTAACGGTCTAATAATTTGTATTTAGGGAGCGTTTTCGGGTGGCCCTGTTGTTTGAACACCCGAAACGAGTTGTTTGTGTCGAGTGTTAACGTTTCATACGAAATAATGCCTATAAACGCTGTAAGGTAGACGCTATCACATTAAAAGCACCACCTAGCTATATACATACATACATCTGAACGGTTATTCCCATTGTCCCCCACGGCGTCGTCCCCCGCGGGGGACAACGGGAATTTTTTTTCCCACTGTCCCCCGAATTAAAAAAAAGCTGAAAATGGGGGACAGCGGGAACAAAAATTCCCGTTATCCCCCACGAAATAATATTAAATTAAATAGTTGTCCGCCGCGGGGGACGGCGGGAATTTTCATTCCCGCCGTCCCCCGAATAAAAAAAAAAGATTAAAATGGGGGACAGCGGGAAAAATTATGATATTGTATCGCTATACAGTATCAAAGGATAAAACTTGCGTAGGTTTTTCTGTAACAATGCTGTTTAAATACTAGTTAGATAGAAGACACAATCACATAAACTTATTAAGGGACTAAAGATTGCCTTATATTTAGGTAAATTAGTTAGCCATTGTACAGCCATTCATGAACAATTTGTATTATTGTTTTTATCACCCGATTTCAATAAACTTTATCTGTTGTATAATAATGTTCAGTACAAATATCGAGATATGACCTACTTTTCAACGTCCGGTTAAGTCGAAATTCTACGTATCCATTATCTCGTTTGCTGAGTGACATAATTTTAAATCCAATATAGTGGATTTAAAAAAAGAAGCGAACTAATGTTTAGTAGAACTTAAACTTTTGTTGAAATATTATCATTAAAAATTCAAAAATTTAAATTCAAAATCAAGTGATTATATTTTATTTATAGATTGTTATAATTAATTATAACTATAACTATTTTTCCAATATAATTCGTCTCCTTTCACTGGACAAAGGATCAAGGACAATTAATCAAAACAATTTGGTATGTAAAAAATAAATTGCTTATACACGGACATCTTGGGGTCACCAAACTAGGCAAAGCCAGAACTTTGGGTGTCAGACAGCTGATATACTTAAATAATGGGCCTTATTCTATATATTACGCTCCAACTTAAATTTAAAAACCATATGTCCTTTTCACGTTCTTATTTTACGCGTAGTTCGCACGAGTTTAGCAGGCATGCGAAAACATCAACAACTTAAATTTAGAGATTTTAGCGGCTACGTCTGAAATTGAGCCCAATATATAAAATATACTTATATTATTATATTATAACGATTGAATTGTGTATACAGAAAATATACGGTTTGGTGCAGAAAAGTAAAGGTAAGTTCACACGATACAAAATTAGCAAAGAAACTAACAAAGTTCACTCTAAGCGAGTAAGTTGTAATATGATTTCTTACCAACATCCCGAGGGAGAGACGTATGTGTGTTTTATGTACGTGAATATGTGTGTGTGTGTGTTTTCTCTATTAGAAGTAAATGCAAACATAGTTATATTATTTAGTAGCTATTATAAGCGTGTCAGGAACGAGATAAGCAGTAATAAATAATCGCACTTATAGTAAAACAAAGAATTTGTTGATAGAGATTGTGTCAATATGTTTGTCATTTTTAAACTTTTGTTTGGATTTTTTTAATACAACGATAGAACTTCTAAAATTAAGTTTTAGCTTTAAGATGACTTAAATTAATAAAAGGCCTTTTTGATATTTTTGTAATATTATATTTTTGGCCATTGAAATAAAATGTATGTGCAGGTTTATGTGGATAAATCCATTAAGCTCGAACTTTGAATATTAATGCTGATTTTGCAATATTACACTATAGCATATACCGATAAATGCAGCCCTAAAATTGTTTTTCCAAATTTTTGGGCACTAAATAATAATAAACACTTGTATTTCTTAAAAAAACTAAATCTATTTCAGCACACATAAATAAAAAAAAACTGTGAAATATTCAAAGTATTCCACAATAAAAAAAAGAACAAGACAGCCATTTGAATTTAACTTCACAAGGCCAGCATCATGTCCTAGACTTTTATGATAACGATAGGTACATAGGTACATAGGTACATAGGTACCTATCGTTATCATAAAAGTCAACAGCAATAAAACAAGGATAATATATAGAATATAATACAAACAGTATTACCAAAAGTACCTAAAGTAATATAACGGCTTGTATCGTAAGACATGTTTTACTGCTTTACCTTCTTAATGAACTGTAAAAAGCGTTTTATGGAGTTAGTTTTTACTAGTTGGGCTCTTCTACGAGTAGTCGTATCTAAGCTCGGAAATTACTTTTATCTTTGGCTGGATTTCCAATACATTAGTCTTTTCCTTTTTTTAATATTTTAAGTGATCTATAGAATGAAATTGGTGTATATGGTCTCGCAGTGGATAGTTTTAGTACATCAGTAAATAGATGGTATTTAAAAAAATGGTAATAATTTGCAACTGACCATTTATTTGTAAAAAAAAAAGAATGAAAAATATACTTAATTTAGAGATTAATATTTTCTGGATTTATTTTAATATGAGTTCCTTCACTGTGAAAGTTTTAAAAAATAAATAGACTTGAGTTTGAATATGAGCTCGAGTTTGAGAAAAAAAATGTATTCGCTTCTAAACTAAAGCTGACCGCAACTTTTAAGGTTGTTTTTAAGCAAGTGTCATTTACCCATAGGTCGAGTTACCGGAGCTAAGGCGGGTTAAGCCCGACATTACGGGAGCTAGCAGGTAAGATTGCGGGGAACTCCGAACCATTGGGCAAAGTTTCGCTACGACCGATAAATTACCGAGTCACTTTTACAGCTCACGAGAACATACGACGGAACTTTGGTGGGGGCGGAGAAGCGATGAGCTGACGGCGGTTAATTTTATTTATTTTTTTAAACTGTATTACCTTAACTGCGTAATCTAACCTAACCTAACTTTTGCCTTAAAAAAGAGGTATTTTTTACTAAATTGAATTCAATTAAAATTTAAAGAATCTAGAGTAAAGTTATTCATCCAAAGTCAAAGTCTAAGTCACCTGTTCAAATCATACTAATATTATGAAGAGGAAAGATTTGTATTTTTGTTGTTTGTAATGAATTAACTCAAAAACTACTGTGCCTATTTCAAAAAATCTTTCACCATTAGAAATCTACATTCACCCTGAGTAACATGGGCTACCTTTTACTGCGGGAAAATGCCTCATTTCCACGGGAAAAACTATTAAAATAATAGGGTTCGATATAGAACTAAATATGCACTTCGGCATAATAAGGCATAATTAAAACACTTTTTTTTTTTTTTACAAACAACAGCTGAACATTTGCGCTTTAATAGTAATAAGATTAAAAGAAGTATTATTTTGATGGAGCTGCACACCTATATTGGCTTTCACTGTACATTAGGTTAAAGTTTGTCACTAGTAACTACCTCTCCTCAAAATGTTTAAATCGATAAATGTAATAATTAGGTGACTTTTTACAAGCTAGGTGACATTTACAAGCACAAGCTATCTAAAGACAAGCGTTTTTAAATATCTAAAAATTCGCTTAGGCAGTTAAATACATAATGAAGTCTTTCAATGTTTCCTTGTTAAAAATAAACCCATATAAAAATAATAAAAATCAACAGGAATTTTTCTTACCTGTTACCATTTATTTTTAATTAGCTTTTAATTATTTTTACTTATCAGTCTATCTAAAAGTCAGCTTGCAATTTTTTAATCATACATAATGCCTACTTTTTTACCCTGAAGTTAGATCTTAACGCTCAAAAATCCATCGTATTGAATTATTTATGTATAGTTAGATGTTTCCGCTAGTATCTTACAGCTTGTTCTTGTCTTGTAACTCTCGTGACGCATTAAGTGGATAATCCCAGAGTTCATACTTCCATCCTGTAATGGATGCAGCGGAACGTTTATGGCTTCCCAACCGTTTTTATGTGCACTCTATTGCACTCGTGTTATTGGCGCTTTTTGAGTGGACGTTAGAAAAGCTGTATGTAGGTTAGTAATTTCTTTTTTTATGTTTAGTTTTTTGTCGCTTGCCAGTCAATTACTTTTTTACGTTTTAGTTTTTGCACCTGCCAGTTTTCTGTAGTATCATTCTATTTGTATATTGCTGTAATTAGAAGTTAGGGGCCGTCCATTAATCACGTGATCTTTTTTTTTGCATTTTTTAACCCCCCCTCCCCCTTGGTGATACGTGGTGAGGATTAAGACTACCCCCCACCCCCCCACTCAACATCACGTGTATTTTTAGTACCTGCAAAGAATCTTAAAATTTTTAGAAGATTATCTTTAAATACAGGTATTAGACTGCTACTACCTGTATTTACTGATAAAGTATAACCTCATTTTATTCTGAAATTAAGGACTGTGATAAAAATGCCTAGACAGAAAGGTTGCAGGTTGTTTTTGATTGGAAAAAATAAATACACGTGATATCTTACCACACCCCCCCTCCCCCCTTGTGATATTTCGTGATTTTTGTCAAACCCCTCCCCCCCCCTTTCAAGCCTCACGTGATTAATGGACGGCCCCTTAGCTGGTGAAATTTAGGACTGTTTTGTCTGTAGTCTAATGAACACGCGTTTTTTGTGAATTTTACAATGTTAGAATAGTTGTTTCTGTTGAGGTTAGTAAACTTTTATGTTATTAGGAGTTCCGTATTCCAAAAGCAAAAAAAATCTCTTATAGGAGTGTTTTTGTCCGTCTGTTTGTCTGAATCGAGTTGTTTGTCTTCCATTTATTCTAAAAAAATAAATATTTAAATAAAAAATAAAAATAAAAGAATTCTCTATTTAGATAAAGAAATTTCAATTTTATTTAAATCTTTTTTTTTACTGCGACTTTGTTGCCTGCATTACTTACGTTTTCTGTTATATGTATACTCGTATGTATTTTTTATTTGTTTCACAAAGAATCAATAAATTTTTTGGAAGTTTGAATTTAAGTTGATATATCGTGAGTAATTTATCTTGGGTCATGACTACAACGCCCAAGATGCACATTTGGAGTAATTTATCAAAGCGGGTTTTGCTTAAGACAAGACTATCTATGAGTGATAGTTGCTAATTACTAAGGTGACTTACTTAGATATTAAATGAGTGCTCATAATTTTTGAGTATGAAATTAGATGTTATTCTTTAAAATGAGGTAATAATTTATCAATTCATCTTTATCATCTTATCTATTCATTTAAAAGTTATAATTTATTTTAATTACTAAAAAAATTATACTGAAAAGTCTTAATTTTTGTAAGTGATTGTTACTACAAACTCTTTCGTAGCACGAGCTACGCAGCATCATAGAAAAGTGCTACGAGTGTAGCTCCCTGCTACGCTATCATACCAACAGGCTCCTTCGTAGCACGAGCTACGCAGCACCGTAGCAAAGTGCTACGAGTGTAGCTCCCTGCTACGCTATCATACCAACAGGCTCCTTCGTAGCACGAGCTACGCAGCACCGTAGCAAAGTGCTACGAGTGTAGCTCCCTGCTACGCTATCATACCAACAGGGTCCTTTGTAGCACGAGCTACGCAGCACTGTAGCAAAGTGCTACGAGTGTAGCTCCCTGCTACGAGTGTAGCTCCCTGCTACGCTATTATACCAACAGGCTCCTTCGTAGCACGAGCTACACAGCACCGTAGCAAAGTGCTACGAGTGTAGCTCCCTGCTACGCTATTATACAAACAGGATCATTCGTAGCACGAGCTACGCAGCACTGTAGCAAAGTGCTACGAGTGTAGCTCCCTGCTACGCTATCAAACCAACAGGCTCCTTCGTAGCACGAGCTACGCAGCACCGTAGCAAAGTGCTACGAGTGTAGCTCCCTGCTACGCTATTATACAAACAGGCTCCTTCGTAGCACGAGCTACGCAGCATCGTAGTTAAGTGCTACGAGTAGTGTAGCTCCCTGCCACGCTATTATACCAACAGGCTCCTTCGTAGCACGAGCTACGCAGCACCGTAGCAAAGTGCTACGAGTGTAGCTCCCTGCTACGCTATTATACCAACAGGCTCCTTCGTAGCACGAGCTACGCAGCATCGTAGTAAAGTGCTACGAGTAGTGTAGCGCCCTGCCACGCTATTATACCAACAGGCTCCTTCGTAGCAAGGGCTACGCATCATCGTAGCACAATGCTACGGGTATAGCTCCCTACTACGCTATTATACCAACAGGCTCCTTAGTAGCACGTGCTACGCTGCACCGTAGCAAAGTGCTACGAGTGTAGCTCCCTGCTACGCTATTATACCAACAGGCTCCTTCGTAGCACGAGCTACGCAGCATCATAGCAAAGTGCTTCGAATGTAGCTTGATGCTACGCTAGCAAATGGATATATTTTTTAAAGCTTAGCAAAAGGACAAGACATATATTTTTACTCATATCATTGTAATCTCTTTTATCTGGAACATACCTGAAACAATAAAAAACAAACATTAATTAAATAGTCATAAAATACACACACCACATTTTTTTATATAAACTGATATAAAATATATTTAGAAAATTTTCGTTCGTTTCGTTTTGAAGTATTTTCCCATTTTCTCAATTTGATCATAATATGTTTTTATTAGTTACTATACAGTCAAATATAACAATATACTAATTCTGTAAACAAGTGAAAATAATGCATCGTATGAATCTGTGAACCCGTCTCCTGTAATATATCGTGTGGCGAGGTAGTCATTTATAACTGTGTTATTAACTAAATCCTCTGGAAGTTACCCCAAGATAGGTTGTTTCAGTAATTTGTTCAGATTTAGATGAGTTGTGAAATACGGACTAACGTAATTCATACATTGCTGCTTGTTAAATCCAGAATTTTTTAAAAGTTTTTTGTAAGTTTATTTTATTTGTTAGGAAGATTATAGTTTTATATTAAAAATTGTTATTCAGCTTATTATAAGGTTGCGTAAATATAAACTATACTGAAGTGTGTTTCTAGTGTACATTAAAATAAATTACATTAAACTTAATTTTAAATGACACATAACATAAATCATACGTTCGTTTTCGAAATCGATTTAGCAAATTAGTTGTGAGAGTGGAATAAATAGAAATAATTAATGATTAACTAATAATAACCTGTATGTTAACTGAACGTCGGGGCACAGAAGAAAATAAAAGTACTAATGGTCGAGATGAAAAAAGTAAGAAACGTTGAAAAAATCATCAGCCTTATCTTCGTCACCAAATTACTTTAGTAGATTGCTCCAAGATACTTAATATTAGTCTCAAAGGTAATTCAGTATCGACATGTATCCTCCTCATTAGTACCATTTTATTTATCTAGGAACACGCCGACAGGGAAAATGGCCAGCAAATAGCTAAGAAATTCCCTAGGGAGTGTATGAGCTAAGAAATACCAAAACATCTTAATGAACCTCTTTATTTGCAACGACATAAATAACATCGACTCAAAGCAGACTAACGACGCTCTAAGTTATCCCTACGCGCTCCTGGAGTTCTATACACACGGCTTGATTGGATATCGAACAATGGTGGTAACAGTCCCTAGATGTCAATCTCTAAACTTTAATTTAAAATCAAGTTATTTCTATTACAAGCTTTTATTTAGTCTAACTTTTTCCGGCGTCTGTGTGTCTGTCATCAAATCTTGCAAGGTAAATTTAAGCGACTTCCCAGTAATTGAGCTTTTTATCATATGTATGTAAGCCTGATGACAATGCAATATTATGGTACCACCAATCTGATTTGATTTTCGAGCCGGAAGTTGCTATTACTTGTACGTAATTCTTCAATGTTGATAAGCTTACAAAAATAAAATAATTAATACAAAAAAAAAATACAAGGGCGCAATATTGCGTGGCGGCAATTTGGTTAACTAAATAATGGATTTGTACAGAGTGACGACGGTGGCCAGAGAGCGTCGATGACCAATTGGCCGTTGACTTCCATTCGAAAATTCGCAGGTTCACGCCACGGCACGTACCAATGTTTTAAATTTTCGAATTCATATGCATTTATTTGACGCTCTGACGGTGAAGGAAATTATCATGAGGTAACCTGGACAGACCTGCGAAGTAATTCAAAAGATTTCGATAAAGTTGACCATTCCGCAATGGGCCAGCGTGGTCGACTATGGCCTTTACTCTGATTTAGGGTAGGCTCAAGTCCATCGGTGGGGACATATGGACGAGTGTCGTTTTAATTTTTCACTCGCTCGTCATCCTCCCCAACCGTAAGTCCTACAAGACACCCGCGGCATCCGAATTACGCCTTGTGCTTGGACATAAATCCAGTATAACCATACGACCGGCGGTATATCATGCGAACGACTTGCTAACAAATTGAATACCCTCAGTGTATGGGAACCTGGATTATTGTTGCTCGGTTGGATATTGGATATCGACAGGTAAATAAGGGAAAGAATTGTGGCGCTCTCAATTCAAACAAACTGTTCTCGAATCTTCGCTAGAATATTTTAGTGGTTCTATGTTTAATGGAATGGAAAGGTATGAATTTTATTTTATATTTGTTAAATTAAAAAAATATGTTACTTTTTTATTTTTCGTTAATACTCAAGTAGATTTGACGGTCGTTGTGGATAGATTTGGAGGAAACGGCCGGAGGGCATTTGTACCAACCAAGGATATTATAAGTACTACCGTTACTGAAACATCCTTGATTAGTACAGCTGAAGTTGACTGAAATGCTGATGACCATAGCTCATGTAGTTTTCTATACAAGCTTACGTAATTTTTGGAATATCACAAAAAAATAACTTTATTAAAATGATAAAGTATCTGAATAAAAATTTCACACGTTTGATTTTATATTTTTGATATTAAAAGATCATAGGTTCTCCTTTTTGAATGCACAATAAAAAATAAGCCTAGTTCCAGACCCTTATCCGACCACTATACGACTGTCAAGTATTTTAAATTCAGTGGTGTAATAGCTGGCATGTATAAAATTTTGAACTTTAAGTATGTTGCATATATAATAGGTTGCATTTTATTCTTTGCATCGCCAGTACCGGAGTCTGACCCTGGTTTATGGTGGGAACGTGAGACCAGAGGCGGTACTTAGAAGAACGTAAATCAGTCTTTGGTTGCTTTACTGTACCGCATAGATATCTGTACGTGTTGTTTGTGTAAAAGAGTTAAGAATAGACGAAAAATATAACAAATAGACTATATTACTTTACTTAATTCATGGAGAGCGACGGTGGCGAAGTGGCTAGGGTCGTTGCCTTCTATACAGGAGAAGCTGGTTCAAGCGTACCAATGTTTATTAAATATTCGAATTCATATGAACGTTTATCTACGCTCTTACGGTGAAAGAAAACATCGTGAGGAAACAATATCATACAACACGAAATACTTTTTTGACACCAAAATACAAGAAACATTGCAAAAACACATGCAAGAGTCAAAAAGTGACCTTATTGCTAAAGTAGTAATCTCCTACCAGGCAACCTTATGATAAATAAATAGCGCACAGAAAAGATGGATGGGAAACCCTTCCTCACACATCTGCAAGGAAATTCAAAGGTTGTGTGTGAAATTGACAAACCCGCACTGGGCCAGCGTGGTCAACTAAGGCCTATTCACCTTGACTCAGGATAGGCTCGAGCTTCTCGATAGGAACATACAACGTCAGTTGTGAATAATATATGAAAATTTAACCCGCGTTATACAAAATAAAGTATAAAGAATGGTTGGGCAAGATTGTCGGCAAGGAAAGTTATTTTTCAGTCGTGCGACTTCGAACCATTCCCTCATCATCTAATCCCTTCTGCCAGTAAGCGTGTGCAGAAATCTTGGCAGAAATACTTACTACATAGTCCCTAGAAGAACAGCATCGTATCAATAAAGCAATGGCTCCTAAAATGCTACCGCCTAGTTTTTCTAATAATACTGATGACTGTGGGCTGTTTTAATGATTTTACAAACTTTAAGAGTAACTTTAGTTAAAAAAAAACTAAAACTAGAACACAGTTGCTAAACGTAAATAGCACTTGAATGTTCTTGAGTAGAACACTTTTTAGGATACCTATTGCCAAGCAGTGGAAGTATCTCGGTTCAATAAAGATGAAAATATTTTTGAAGAGACGCAGACAAATGATTACCTTTAATTTTTAGATTCAATAAAACAATAAAAACTAGTCACTAAGTAGAAAAGATCATATTTAAGTTTATTTGTAGGACATTACAACAAATTGAGATGAAAAAAGAAGTGTATTTATATAAGTGTTAACTATATATAATGACTTTTCAAAGGTAAGACGAATATTTAACTCATTTCAAATCGATATATTAAGACAAGAATGTAATTCCGAAGATGTAATTTATTTTAAGACGTTTTGTCTGTTCAAAAGTTACGGCAGCTTTAAAACAATATTAAAAGTGTCAGAAATCTTTGCCTCGCCTTCCACAGCAGGTCCAACACCCAATTAAAATTCAATCGATACTTAAAATTGCACAGAAATAAAGTCGAACGTTACACAAAACTGTACTGGATCGGAATTGCACCCAGCACCGTTCTGCCCACCAAGCAGTGATTCAGGTCGCAACGAAAAATTCCTAAACAAAAAAAGCAGGTTTCAGGCAAAGCCGTATTCCCCATCTCCCTTTTTGGCCTTTTTTCGAACGAAACCATTGACTCGGCCACAGTTACACGTGCTATAAATTGTGTCGGGTTTTTGTGATAAAGTAATCAACGAATGTTTTTAAAATAAAAATGTGTTTTCTAGGATTGTTCTTTCACGAAGCCTTATTACATGCAGAGTTTAAACCAATTGACATTGGCAAAATCACTAAGAAAGCGCCATCATACTAATTTGTATTTTTGTGTGTGTGTGTTTGTGTATGTGTGTGTATGTTTGTAAGATTTGACTCAAAACTACAGAACCGATTTCAAAAATTATTTAACTATTAGAAAGCTACATTCACCCTGAGTAACATAGGCTACCTTTTACTGCAAGAAAATGCCTCATTCTCACGGGAAAAGCTGTTAAAGGCTAGTATAATAATAATTTGAATTAAATTTAAATGAAAAAGGCGTTGTTGTAATTTTGCTTTTACGATGAATATGTGTAAAACGATTTAAAATAAATGACATCTTCTGAATTACATACATACACAATTATGAAACAATCTTAGAAATCCATAATTGATAATATTATTGTGACCGCGAAAGTTTATATTACCAACACACTTGTCCAGTCAATAGATCTATCCATAATTCCATACTAATATTAAAAAATCTAATGTAATTTTGTTTATGTTACGCCTAAATAGCTTAATGGATTGAGATATACATTTGCAAAGTAATAGTCGGCATCGATTGAAAGAAAATAAGATACTTTTGACAGTGGAAAAGATTTGATTCCCATGGGAAAATATCAATGCAGGTGAAGCCGCGAGGGAGCAACTATTACAGCCTGTAATAATTATGTAATACATACATACATACATACATACATAAACTCACGCCTCTTTCCCGGAGGGGTAGGCAGAGACCACTTCCTTCCACTTGCTACGATCCAAACATACTTCTTTCGCTTCATCTCCTCATACATTATGTAATTTAATATAATTATATAATAAACACAACAATATAATAAACATCAACAAACAACAAACAACAAATTATAATAAACATCACCATTATCAGTAGTATTTTACTTTACTGCTTCTGTATTTAAAGAAATATCCGGTTTTATTTTATGCGATTTGTATCTCTACCTTTTAAAAAATAATACTGTAATGTAAGTATCATGGACGAATTACCATAGTTGTGTAACTATGTTACTAAGTCCATGGTAAGTATAAATAATGTATTTGACACTGACACAAAGCTATATGCTCAAGGATGTTTTAAGGTATTACTAATAACATCCTTGACATAGCTAAAAAACACAAAAAAAACCCTAAAATCTGGCTGGTTGTATACGCGAGAAACTTAGACTACACCAAAACTGGTAGCCAAGGAGGTCTCACTTATGCCAAACTTACCGCCGTTTAAAAATTTTCATAATGCGAGCCACAGCTGATGCGATATTAAATTTTAAACATCGAACGGTCTAACCGACATTCAATTTGGCGCAAAATCTCTGTTCGGGGAGCTATAAAGACGTATATACACGTCAATAAAATAACAGTTAGGGTGCGACTCGGGAATTATTCAGGGGTGGTGAGTTTTTATTGGTGTTTTCATTTGTGATATAAAAAAATCTAATGATAATAAAAACATATTTTTAATTTCGTATATGTAAAATTTAACCAAGTCGACAAAAAAAAAAAGTTTATAAGTGGAAATAAAATTTCAAGTTCGTTATTAAAATTAAAAATGCAAATATTCTCTACTAGCATTCCGTCCGCCGCGGCTACGCCCGCACTTAATGTATTTCCCGTGGTATTTTATTATTGTGATTTCTTTTACATTGTAATTTATTCTATGTCCTTTTTCAAGGCTATTCTATCTTTATGCCAAGTTTGATCAAAATCGTTTCAGTAGTTTTGGCGCAGAAGCGTAACAAACAGACACACGGACTTTTGCATTTATAATATTTTAAATATTTGCACAAATATTATAACAGAAACAGAACTAATAAAATATCGGTGAACACCTATCTACGCCGCATTAGTGAAGCTTTTGTTTCTATTTGGATCATTAGACTTGTTTGATTTACTTTAAATGGAATCCCTACTGCCTTGGTGTGTCGTTTTTTTTTATTAGAAAATAGTAAATTAATTATTTTTAATTATAATAAAATTCCGGAATAAAATAAAGTAAAATCAATACAATACAATATACTTTATTGCACACAGAAAAGTACAGAGAAAAATTTACAAAAAAAAATTTGAAAGTGTACATGTAGGCGGCCTTATTGCTAAGTAGCAATTTCTTCCAGGCAACCTTAAAGAAATCAAGAAATCAATTGATGAAAGCAAAAATATTTATTTTTCCATTTTTGTACATCCCTACCGAATACAGCTGGTGATTTAGCCGTGTGAACTTAACGCGCAACGATTCCGCTGAAATCTTATTTGACAGGTTTCTTTGGCTATATTCGGGTAGTCAAATGTAAGTGTTCCTAATCTTTGGGATTTTGTTGTAATAAGATTTTTTTTTGTTAAACATTGCATATTTGTCTCTAATAATAAACTCGCTATACCTATTGTAAATTGGTGTAAACAGGCAGGCTTATTACGATTAAAAACTTACAAATTTTTATTTTATTCCTTGGCTTGTACGGTGTCCAACAAAATATTTACCACATACTACATATAAATTGGCAAATCTGAAATATCTTCTTTGTATGTATTGAACTCGGCACCTTCCGAATAAAAAACGACAACTCAGATAGCAAGTGAAGCAAAAAAAAATTCGACCTGTATGGTTAGATACGCCTCTAAAACTATTCTTTTTAAAATTATTATATGTACTACAGTCCATTTCATTATAAAAATGTGGATTTCAGAAGTGCACCTAATCCCGAATAAGTACAAAAAATGCAAAAAAAAAAAATTCTTTGGACATGAAATATTAAAAAAGAATTAAAATTAAAAATGTAATATTCGTCTGACTGATGCTACTAAACTCCTGTACTAATAGACGCGACCTAAGGATGAAAACATACGGGCTGAAATCCCGGTGAAACTTACCCGAAATAAATAACATGGATAATAATTAATTGTAAACAAACTCCTTTACTTAATAACCAAATAGATCGTTTATCTGTATCTGAATTTTTATTGCTACACTACAGTCGTCATTTAATTTGACTGTGTATTTTTTTTAACCCATTTAGAGAGATATTCATAATATCTATCTATCTTGATATTTAAATAAACATTGCGGCTGTAAATTTTCATTATCATTCCTCATTGCAGGAATCCACTACAGAACAAAAGCCTCTTATGAAAATCACTAATACATAATAACTGCTTATACGGTGACAGCATCCGGCAACTTCCAACGATTTATAGATACTACGTCTTAAACACATTAAACATGTTTTATGTCTCTATTACTCAACGTATCTCATTATTTCTGACAACTAAAGTCTGTTCAGAAAAGTAAATTAATTTTTTCATTTTCAGAAAAAAAAATACTTAATTTAAAATTACACGTATATTGACAACCCCGTAGCCTAGTTAGTAGTACATCTGCTTTCGAAGCACAGAGTCGGGGGTCCGTGTGTGAGATGTCCCCACATATTTATTTACTTACCTAACTTATAAATTTATTTGAATGCTAGAAACACAAAAAGTGGCGGTTTTTACTTTACAGTTCGGTTGCTAATGGTATAAGGCCGCCATTGCATTCTTTTTCCCTGTTTAATTGTGTAACAATGTTAATTATTTTTAGCAATATAGAATATTATTATTTGGCTTGTGGCGGCTACGTCCTGAGTACAAGCCCATGTGTTTCCCCAACCGAGCACGCCCGAACGCGGCGTCGCTGTCGGCAATCAATCGATATCCACGTTGCCAAGCAACGATCACGATGCAAAATAAACAATCAGAATCGGTGCCCAGCCAACAGCAAATTTACTTTTCTATTTTATTACTCGTGTAAACATTTTAGAGCGTTATTATTGGATTATTTACTGGCGGCGCATCGCGTAACATGTTTTTTTGATTTGATTTACGAACGATGATTCTGCCAGTTTGTTTGCCGAAAGAGTGCGGGAGGGATTTCAGGGATTCTCTTAAGAAGCCAAGTCCTAATTATCCTTATGGATATAAGGCGAAGAAGCCGCGGCTTGTGCCGGCTTTTACAATACAAGCTTTGCAGAAGAATACCAGGGTCATTCCTCCAGCTAAGTGCAGCGTATATGACCCTAGGCCGTTGAAACCGACTATGTTTAGGAAATGCTACCAGCGAGGAGAATTTCCAGTGGCTATTGAGTTCACCATTAACGGGAAGCGACTTGCTTGGAAGGTGAGAAGTTTTCTTTTTTTTGCAATTTTGATGCTTTAGTAACCTAGTTCCTTGTTTGTATAAGGGCTCACAAAGGTTAAATTTACATGCGAGGTTTTTAACTTAGTATTAAAACAACTCTAAACTAAATGGAAAATGGATAGTGGAAACCTCTTTTATACCAAGTCCGGTGAACCTTGAGCGTAGGTAATGTTTTTATTCAATTCTTTATTCGTGGTTATACTACCAGGTTACATTCTAAACTACAAAATCATCATTTTTAAATTTTATTATTTATTCAAAATTTTAGAGCAGGGCTCTTCTTGTCCTTGGAGTAATCGCCACCTCTTTCTGTCCATAGCCAGTTCCTTGACTTCCTGGTACGACACGACTTCAACTTTTTCGTTCACTTGGTCTAAAAATGTGCGTCTTTGTCTTCCACTTCCTCTCCTGCCATCTATCTTCCCTTCAATTATTGCTCTAAAGAAGTATAATTTAATATTATAATTTTTAAAATTTATTATTCTTTTTTACAGGTGCCGATAGAAAAACTGGATTTCCATCACTACCTCCCGATGTTCTTTGATGGTCTGGCTGAAGGCTCGTACCCTTACACTTATATTGTGGAACAAGGCATCAACGACCTATGTCGCAAAGGGTCATACAAGGTCCTACCCACCGTACCACAGCTTATCATACCTATCAAAAGTATGTATTGGAAACATCCATGAAACACATGAATATATAAATTATGTCGGACATCTCACACAAACTAGCTCTCCCCTCTCTAACTATATTAACTAACTCTAACCCCAAACTAGGCAGAGCCTGTACCACAGAAGAAAATAATAGTACTAACCCGGGCGTCAGACTTACACCTGTTTGCACTAACCTTGTCTTAGGCTTTTCATAGTTAAGAAAGACCTGAGCTAACTAAAGCCTAAAAAAGAATTGGTTTTCACTAACAGTTTAATTGGGCTAAGAAACTAAGCAGTTTAAAGAAAGTCTGAAGGTTACTAGCAAACAAAATGTTCACCAAATCTCACCTAAATACTTTAGACATTCTTAAATTTTAAATTTAGTGCAAAGGGGTGTTACTCTCGTATAATAAAAATGTCTCAAACTGAGTGTTCCACTCTGTGGTTCCACCCACAATAAGAAACCTAAAGATATGGACTACTGCAAATTATATATAAAAAAAAGATGACATCGTTTTTTTTTTTACATTTACTTCATGAACCATTAAATATTACATTTTTCGAGTTATAAATCAATTTCTTTCTTTTTTTCACACGTCCCAAAGTATCAGAAGCATTTGAAATATTTCGGGAATTTTTTCATTACACTATAATTACTTTCCTACCTGAGGCCCATTTTACGATACAACAAATTTACAAGTTATACGTTTTAATATTCATTGCGTTGTCTGTAATATGTTCCAAATTAGAACTCTTATATTTGCCCCATGCAGATCAGGCAATGCAAATCGAAGTGTAAGTATAAATTGTGATTTTTTTTGGTTATTTGCAATTTCCTCTGAATGGGTTAGTTATCAGAATTATCAATGTTCTTATAGTTATCATAAATTGTTTGTTTACCAAACCTACTCTTTTTTAGTGTCTTAAGAAGGCGAAAATTTAAAATTAAGAATATTGCTAGGCTATATGATAGCGGAGGAAATTTAAAAATTATAATGTACTCACCTACTTCTTTGAACCCACTTTTTAATTGTGTTTTTTAGTAACCATTAAAATTAATTTTATTATTAATAATATCACATTTAGGAAATAAGCATATCTATTTAAACTTCTCACTGAATAGTCATAAACCACATTAGTTTAAAATATATTATTCGGTTCCCACTGAAACTTAGAACTCAAGTGTATTATAAAGAACTTTATATCTATGTAAATCTAAATAAGTGAAGCAAACAATGGAATAACAGCGCGTAGAAACTGGTCCATAAAAACGATTTGTGATATCATATTACACAGACACTGCTGTGAATGGCGTATCGAAAGAAACGTTGTCAATTGCTTGCTGTGTACCGAAAAATGTAGGTAATAGTCATAGTAAACCAGCAGTGTAGACTGTAGAAAACAATTACTCAAGTATAGGTCGCGTAGGTTTACGTTACAAGCGCTCGTTGAGTTGATTGAGATACTTGATTCTTTAGAAACTCTGATAAATCAACAGTGAGCCGATAATATTGCTTTAAACTTGATTCCGTTATATTAAACGTTGTTTTCTTTGTTTTCTGTTTTTTTGAAAGAAGAAAAAGTTATTTGTTATAATTTTTGAGGTTAAAAAAGAAATGATTACCTAAATACTTTCTAACGCAGTAAAATTTGTAGAACAATTTATGGACTAGGTTTTTAAAGGCGATAACAATTCTATTTCTAACCTAAAGAAACATTCAAGCGTAAGAACACAACACCGGTATTCGCTAGTTTTTTTTTCGCAGTTTATGTAAGGTCAATAACCGACCTCTTTTTTGGTGTGAGAATTATTACAGCATTAATGAGCTATTTTTTTGCTTTAAAAATAAAAGCTCTAAAGTAACCCTGAGTAAAACCTAAGTTTTTAAAAATTTCATCTTAATCAGTTCAGATTAGGAATGTATTATCAGGGCGAGCGTTTCAGTCTTCTATTAAACCTTTTGTACAAAAGCACAGGTTATACACTCCATACCTCAGCAAACGCGTTTGGATAACCTACTTCTGTTTGAATAACAACAATTCAAACACTGGCACTCTATGTAAAACACCCCAGAACACCCCAGTTAGAGTCCTGCGGCGCCTGCGGGGTGCGGTCCGTGGTCTATTGGGCGAGGAACTCATTTTAGGCGTTGAGTGTCCTTTCTGTACGGATTAGTACTATTATTTTCTTGTGTGACAAAAGGGTCAATATTGTTTGAACAACGAACAGTGACACATTTTTTTTTCAGGAGCACTTGAAACCAAGCGTCCTGAAGTCATATGCCACGTGCTGAAGTGCATCCAGATGATAGTGACTGGCTGTGACAAAGTGGGGGAGGCTTTGGTGCCTTATTACAGACAAATGCTGCCCATGCTGAACCTTTTTAAGGATAAAAACCGTAAGTTTATGAAATATTGTAGAGAACACAATAATTAAACACTATAAACTTTTTTTTCTTCCTTTCGCTTTATCCACTTACATTATTCTTATCATGCATTCTCGTCGATTTAAAGTACTCTTGACCTGACCTTTTCTGTGGCAGAACAGCCCTTATTTGGTCCTGGAACGCCTTAGTTTTTCACTCAAAGGGCTTTTGTTTATTGACCTACAATTGCTTGTTAAAAAAAAACGTATCAAATTTGAACGGTTTTAGCTCTCGCCTTATAAATTCAATGTTCCAGCGTTTAAAAATAACATTATCAGTAAATATCGTCACACACATAAACCGACAAAACACAGAGGCCCGTGAAACCCAACCCCGCTCAGGTAAGGTTTGATAATGACACGCAATTTACTACGCATTAGGCAAGCAAAGTAAAGTGAGGAGCAAAAACGACGGTCCCGCCGCAACTATTTCACAACGAGAGAAATGAGGCGTTAGCAACCAACAACCACAGACTCAATAACATAAAATACGTCGCAGTCTTGAGGTTCCAACCGGTTTGAAATACATACATACAGTCACGCCTCCTTATATAAAATGTAACTAATATCGTGCAAAATTAAATACAGGAATATTAAAAATCTGTATTATAAACTAGTAACTATTCTGAAAGCTAAACCGATTAGTCTTTATAAAATAATAATAAGAAATTTAGCCTTGAACAATAGTGCTAAAGATACATGCAAAAACTAGTATTTTGTTCCTTTCCTCCTCGATACAGTTTAGGTTGAAGGAAATAAAATTTATGAGAATGTATTAATATTAACCACGTCTGACCTTTTTATATTTTGCTACGTTGAGACTTTGGTTATTTTGCTACGTTGAGACTTTGGTTATTGAAAAATTTTGGTCAATGTTTTTTAAGTAAGGTATAAATAAAGTATAACTTTGAAAAACAACTAAAACACTTGTTATGTTAGCATCACTGTCAAGTCCTTCCATGGTTATATGGTCAGTGAGTGGCAACATGAGACAAAACTCGTTAGGTAAACATATACCGACGAACTTTTTAGGGTCGTGCATACAAATAGTGACCAGCTTTAACTTTCCGCAAATTGTTTCGAAAATAATTTCCCTGAGATATATTTTTATGGAATTTTTATCAACCGCACAAAAGGTTTTACTTCAAAATAAACCAAATAGGTATAAAGTTTCTTTTCGATGTACACCTTCGTATAAATTCAAAGATTGTGAAATTAACCAAATAGCATTAATCAATCCAAGTAGCACGAGGTCTGATGCGTGATAAAAAAAAGTTTTCTTGTGTCTATATTCTCTCATATTATTGGAGGAAATTTCAATATGGTGGATTTCTTACACAGTACCTTGACAGTTACATTATACTAGCTTCCCGCCTCTCGACTCCGACCGTGTTAACAGTTTTTCAGCGGTAAAATGTAGCCATTGTTATTTTCCAAATTATATTCTAACTTGACACTAAGTTTAATTAACTCGGTTCAGTGGTTTCGGGGCTATTTAATGCAAACAAAAAATCAAATCATTCTTCTGTATATTAGATGGTTATGTCTGCCATAGTGATTCATACGTCTGTGGATTTACGAGTATGTTATCGAGGATGGTTGACGAGGATCTAATTATTTCACTTGAGGCATGCTTTATCTCATTTTTTTTAATAATAATAATAATAATTTATTTATTTGCAAGAAGACATGGTAAATTTTTTACATTCAGTGTTATCAAACAATTTCCAGCATGCTCTACCTATAAATTTGAGGTGTGCAAATATTTAGAGAATAATCTCTCAAATATTTAGAGAATAATGTCAACTTATATCCTATATTAAATCACAATTTCATTAAAGTTTAATTTCATCATCTTTTCCTAGTTATTTCTAAATATACCTAATACAATGTCATCATAATAGTGAAATAATAATAACAATTATAAAAAAATATATCACTACATAGTATAAAATAAAGTCGCTTTCTCCGTCCCTATGTCCCTATGTCCCTATGTCCCTATGTCCCTTTGTACGCTTAAATCTTTAAAACTACGCAACGGATTTTGATGCGGTTTTTTTTAATAGATAGAGTGATTCAAGAGGAAGGTTTATATGTATAATACATGCATAATATACTGAAGGATAACCCACAATAACCATTTTCCCGTGCGGAGCCGGGGCGGGTCGCTAGTATATAATATAGGCCAACATTAAAATTTCTAATAACAATGTCAAGTTTAGTATAAATTAAATTACATTCAACGTACTCGTATTTTTACCCAATGAAACTTTAAATTGATATTTAAAAATAAAACTCTTAAGGATCGCTCCCACTGATGCGGGAAAGCGTAGGACGCCAAGTTTATATGCAGCCTATAGCATAGATTGCGCTTCGCTTTCAATGGGCCAGACAGCTTGAAGAGTACAGGGGCAAGACAAGAAATGTCACAAAAACAAAAAGTTGTCGGAAAGTTGTTGAAGTTGTAGTTGTTGGACCTTCCTTGTTTTGCACCTGCACTCTTCTCAATTCGGATTCCGGCCCGCAGTCCGCTCTTTCCTGCGTCTATGGGTACGCGCCTTTAATCAACAGGACTGTAATTTTAGCCATCGCAAAGAGATCTGAAAATGTGTCAAGGTTGTACGACATTCGCGCAACTTGAAATTAATCTTATAACTTCTAATTTGTTGAAATGAATCAAAACTTCAAAAAGCAGGGGCATCTCTTAACGTGAAAGACTTTCAAAGTCTCAAGCCCACAAGTTTGTTTTCGGAATTCAGATTTGAAATTTGCCACTTTGCCGGAGATAATTGGACTTGCTGTGTACAGACAGAGCCTTTATACAGCTGTTTCTCGTTTTGATGTTGGAAAGCAATCATATAAAGTAGGTATCGAAATTAAAATGTGCATGAGTGCACGCGAGAATACGTAACGTGTTAGCCGTCCGTCACTCGTCTCACTGTGTTTTAAAAAAATATAACATCAATATTTTCTACAGTTACGCTATAGTGTGCAAACATCGTTATCATCAGTGCAAACAAGTCCCCATCAAGGAGCCAAATTTTACACTAAGAAAACTTAACAAAAATAATATTAAATTACACGGTCTTGTAAAGTTAGGTCATGGTTAGGTTGGTGAAGAAAAGTTGGTTTAATAAAATTACAAATATACCAACTGAGAAAGTACTTAGTTAAACCAAATTGACAATTTAACACTAGCACGCTACAATCTAACTGATAACACTTTCAATATCATCAAAATTGCACTAAAACAAAATCTTTATAAGCACGTCATTACTTTAACACTAGCACGCTACAAACTAACTGATAAACACTTTCAATATCATCAAAATTGCACTAAAACAAAATCTTTATAAGCACGTCATTACTTTAACACTAGCACGCTACAAACTAACTGATAAACACTTTCAATATCATCAAAATTGCACTAAAACTAAATCTTAACAAGCACGTCACTATTAACAAAGTAACTGTATTAGCAAAACAAACTATATTATTTAACTTTCTATCCCACTCGACACCTCATAAGCTGACCAACAATACCCTCGCTGGATTGTCGGGGAGCCTCACACCTTATTTGTCTCGTCTCGTGACAAAAACTCGAGACACGCGTAGAATTTCAGGAACAATGTGGTCGGGTGTCGGCCTGCCTACTGTGTTCCATTTTGTCCCAAGATTCTAAGGCCCATTTGGGACGAACGTGATATTTTTTGGTGTTTTGTCTCATCTTTTTTTAAAATTGTGCTTTATTGTGGTTTGGCATACATAACAGGTTTTTATGTTTGTTTACGTCATTTGTAGGTTTTTGCCTTACCTACGTTAGTTATTTTCCCAGGTAAATGAGGTGAAAAGCATCCTTTTGTATGTTCTTTCTATTTAAGCTTAGGTGGAGTTGACAAACAATACCCTCGCCAGATTGCCGGGAAGCCTCGCACCTCATTTGTTTCGTCTCGTGACAAAAACTCGAGATAAGCGTAAAATATGAGGAACAATGTGGTTAGGTATCGACTGTCAACCTTATGATATGAAATGACACGTTCCCAATTCATCCTAAGAAAATGGGATTTTAAATATATTTTTTAATTTGCTTTTCCCCGTCATCGTTTATCTCGTGATGATATTTTGATAAAAGCAAAGATTTTTATGTTTGATTAGTTTAATTCTAGCTTTCTGCTTCGCCCAAATTAATAATTTTCCCAGAGAGTAATAGGTATTTTATTTGAAGTAAATAATACCCTAAGTTTGTAATGTTCTGAATGTTTTTGTTTTTTTCAAGCGGTTCCATCCAAAGATATGAAACCGTAACATGCCGAGCTGTTTTTTATTTATAACTATAGTGTTTCTCTGATTATGAACAATTTCAGTTTTATCATAACTTTGCACCCTAAAATCTAACGTATATTGCGAAGAATTAAAAATATAAATATTTACATACTTACACATATTTTTCGTCCCAATTGGGCCGTAAGTACTCGAAAATGGTAACAACTCTGCGGCACGCCCGAAACAGCCCGCCACATATAATTAATCTAGTCTAGTGACAAGTCTATTAGCTTGAAAACAATATCTGACGTGCTTTCCGTGTCAATTACGCGGGTGATTGATCGCCGATCGTAACAGGAAATCTGCATTTTGAAAACTGATATTTAGCTGGAAACCTAACTATGTTGTAACTTCGATTTTTTATTTTTAAATACACAACCAAACAGTGCACACTAACATAAGAGTTACGCATTTATTTCATATATTTCGTAAATGCAACTTTATCATCTATATAATACAACTGTTGAGGTCGAATGTCTGTATTTAGAAAAAAAAGGTTTTAAATCGAGTCAGGGGACTGTAAGATATCATAAGGACAATTTTTTTAAATTGTTTATTTTTCTGTTTGTACGGGTTAATCTCCGAAGCCGTTGGACCAATTTAAATAAAATTTTGCATGGTGGTACCTTATATCCCTTGGGAAAATATCTCATTCTTATGGTAAACTGTGCACGGCAAAGTCAAAAAACAATGCGGACAGCTAGTTGATAATAATTATTATCGATAATTTATCATGAATAGGTGGTATGGTAAAGGAAATATGTGACGTTCCACGTGCAAAGGTGCCTTACCTTAAAAAAAGATTACGAGTATCTTTTATACTAAAATCCGCTATTAGGTACCTTTGCACGTGGAACGTCACGTATTTTAGTGGTTTATATTTTCAGTTTTTTCTTTTTTTCAAGGTCTTAGTTTTAGTCTTCGAATATTTCAAACCATTTAGGCACTTTATAAATTGTTCACAGATAGTTCTGAGAAATCTATTATTTTGAACCCCTGTAAGGGTCGCAAAAAGCCGTCATAATCCCTAAATATTGTAGATTCAATTAATTATTTGTTTCACAGGTAACCTGGGATCAGGCATAGACCACACGACCACGCGACGAGAGAACGTAGCAGATCTCATAGAGGAGACTCTACAGATTTTAGAGCGTTACGGAGGACCTGACGCATTCATCAATATCAAATACATGATCCCTACATACGAATCATGTGTCCTCAACTGATGCGCGTAAGAACTATAGTCCCTTGACACGAAATCTAAATTTAACAAAGTAGTTTTTTTTTATTGCTTAAATTTTGTGAACGTGACAAAATTGTATTTTAAGCTTTTTTATTTCAATTAATAACTTTTATGCCTATTTAAACAATGTATGTGTAAAAATAAGAAGTTAAATATGGCATCTAACTAAAATAGTACTCTATATTGAATATCATTTGCACCAGTAGGTAGTATTGTTCATATATAAACACTTTATTATTGTAATTAAGTAAGTCACATTTATAAGAAGAGAAAATTCATTCTTAAATTGTAGTTTTAAAAACTTTGCGCTTAGAACAGCTAATTTTGATTATTTTGGTGACTGATATTAAAATTGTGATTTTAGTAATTTTTTACGAATCAGTTAAGGTGTTGTTTGGTGTTTTCTACTATCATAATGTTCAGTATTTTAGATTTATTTACTTTTATGTACTTTTCGATAAATGTGTTAAAACGCGTTTAACTCAAAGATCAATGAAGTAAGAATTTTATATTTTTAGATTGTTTTTGACAGTTAATTATTAAATGCAAAATATAATTAATTGGTAACAATCAATTCTGGATAACATTTTGATTTCAATTTAACATCTTTTTAAAATTAAACTAACCATTTAAATATTACGATTTAGTAATTGAAAAAGAATGGGGAAACGATTGTTTATTTTATGTTGTTTTATTGACAATCGAAATGTTTTTCAGGGCTTATTATTTCGTGTACTTATTATTACGCTGAAAATATCTTTACACAAACGAGTAATAATTAATTGGTGTTTCATCAAGCGTAATACTTTTATCATGCTCACAGCAGCTTATAACGCGGTCCATTGTACCTACTTAGGTACGGAATCATAACCAGTATAAACAGGTCTATCGGTAACATTGTTATCTTCGACGACAAGAGGTCCGTTAATACTGGTGACGTCAACATTGCGAATTGATCGTTGAGTAGACGGGTTTTCTCGCACATGTGTGGCAAAGAGATGGAGAGGTGTTAAACCACGGCTAAATTTAAATGCCACGCGTTCTCCCTTACATTGTTTTCAATTTGTAGCAATTTGTTTTGGTGGCATAATATATTATACCATTTTCCCAGTTGGTGAGAAATTAGTACTTTAAATACCTACAAAGAAGTATATTAGCGTACGTTTCTCACGACCACAATATTATTTGCATTAAATGCAACAAATTTTGTTTAAAAAAATTGTTATCAAGTTTTATTATAACAGTAGCTTGTATTCGTTAAAAATTGTGATGTGATAGGTTTTTTTATGTCAAACTAATTAGAAATAATTATTGTTGTTACGTACGTGTTTTTCTCATTTGAGTACATAGATTTTAGACTTAATTTGTTGATATAATTTTAATGAATTAGTTTACTAAATATGTGACTGCTGTTTAAAATATTGCTACAATGTTATTATAACGGTGTTAGTATTTTATTGGTATTACATCAATACAAAATAAACATGTAACTGTTAAATAATTAATTTTATTTCGAAAAGTAATTTGTGGAACGCGTCTTGTACCTATGTGAAAAATATTGTTTGTGCTTATAAAAGGGACCTTAATACACAAAAACGTTTTGTTGTACAGAATTTTTGGTGAACAGTATGGTGCGTGCCACAAATTACGACACAATACAAGGATTAAAAGGAGGTATTAAAAATTAGGTGTACACCCCGCCGCCGCCATCTTTTATTACTTTTTTTTCTATTTTGTATAACTTAGGTACCATGGTCTAAAAAAAAGGTCTAACAATCGGACTGTCAAACTTGACACAAGCCTACGTCATCACGCGTTTGCTGTATGGAGTGTCCGACCTGCATGGACTTAGTGACATAGTTACACTATAATGGTAATACGTCCATGCCGACCTGTGGTACTGACGTACTTCGAATCTGGCAACGAAGGCCGAAAGGAGAGCGTCGATAGCATGAAGGAAAAAAAAAAAGAGTAAATTTTTTTCTTCCTTCATGGTCGATAGTATCATACAGGTAGTAACACAGTGTAGCACCGTGAAGGCACAATAAATATAATAAGCTAGTTACAAGGAGATTACTACTATATCTACCTATACGTATTGTTTATTTTTATTTTTTTCAAATTCATAAAGTAAAAAATATTTTTAACTCCATTAAATAGATAAGATAAAGGGTCAAAATAGAACAAAAGAATAAAAAGGCTGACATTGCCAGCATTATTCAGCAATAAGTTAACTAACCATCACTTCAGTTTCAAATTGTTGTAAAATTTTCTAAACTATTTTTAGACCACCAACACCAGTATAACTACGACTTCAACTGGGTGTAAAACTGTAAACAATACCTACATCTATACAATTCTCGACTAGTTTCAGCAGCTACGATTATCTCTCTCTCTACAGCAGCCTACGTTTCACATTACACGCCTCACGCTGATACCAAAATTGAAGACACATGCGAGCAAATTGCTTACATGTGTCGCGAAGATTGCGAACGTACCTACCATAGAGATGTAGACGAGGCTCTTTGCCGTTAGGTTGGTAAGTTTGAGTTTGGATGTGTCAGAAATGGCACATGCTTTTAGAGGTTAACTGGTGATTAGATTTTTCCAGTTATTTTAACGTTCTCAAATAGTTGAGGGTAGAATTGTTATAATCGACCGGAGTGAGGTTGGCGCGGTGACGTTTGACGTACGCTTAAATAGCGTCGCCCAGCCGGCACGCGCTTCTTGGGTCTCGAGCGGTCGTAGCGAGAGGTCGTCAAGGAGGTGAGAAGTAAAGATGATGCAATGAGGTAACGTTAAAGATAACGTAAGGAAAGCCGGTGAGTTAATTTCCTTCCTAAACTATGTAAGTAATTTCGGATATATTCCTTATAGCCACGTTGTGGTGTACAGAAAATATGTATTGTCTAGATTTCAGCTACAATAAGAACTTAAGAGAATCAGATCTACGAGAGAGAAATGGTTACAGAGAGTTACCATTGAAACCTGAGGAGGGTTCCTCAGTAGTGTGTGTAAAGAGAGCACACTACATTGATACTGTCACATTAGAATAGGTATAGATTGCTAGACTCACTGAAGGTGAGGCAGGATGATGATAAATATATAGAGAGATGATAACTTGGCTGGTTAGGGAAAGACTATAAGGGGCAGGTGGAGGTCTTTCAAGAGAAAAACATAAAGTTCCTTTGTGACAGTGTTAATAGTAAGAAACCAGAGAGACACAAAATAGTAAGATGTCTTAACTGTTGACATTTCATTATGTAATTATAGAGTTTATGTATAATTTCTTATCGCAGGTAGTAAACTTCGCGATAAAATGGTGGAGATGCTTTTTTTTTTCTTTTGAGGTCGGGAGGCCTGCAAGTTTCACATGTGTACTTGATTAGATGTACTAACTTGATTGACTAAATTACAGAGAATACAGCAGCCCGCTAGAGAGAAGTTTCTAGCGGCCCAGAGATGATGTACAGCAGCCCGCTGGAGAGAGGGTTCTAGCGGCCCAGAGATGATATACCAGCCCGCCAGAGCGAAGGTTCTGGCGGCCAAGAGATATAAATACCAGCCCGCCAGAGCGAAGGTTCTGGCGGCCAAGAGATATAAATACCAGCCCGCTAGAATGAAGTTTCTAGCGGCCAAGAGATATAAATACCAGCCCGCCAGAGCGAAGGTTCTGGCGGCCAAGAGATATAAATACCAGCCCGCCAGAGCGAAGGTTCTGGCGGCCAAGAGATATAAATACCAGCCCGCTAGAATGAAGTTTCTAGCGGCCAAGAGATATAAATACCAGCCCGCCAGAGCGAAGGTTCTGGCGGCCAAGAGATACAAATACCAGCCCGCTAGAATGAAGTTTCTAGCGGCCAAGAGATATAAATACCAGCCCGCCAGAGCGAAGGTTCTGGCGGCCAAGAGATATAAATACCAGCCCGCCAGAGCGAAGGTTCTGGCGGCCAAGAGATACAAATACCAGCCCGCTAGAATGAAGTTTCTAGCGGCCAAGAGATATAAATACCAGCCCGCCAGAGCGAAGGTTCTGGCGGCCAAGAGATACAAATACCAGCCCGCTAGAATGAAGTTTCTAGCGGCCAAGAGATAATAAATACCAGCCCGCTAGATAGAAGTTTCTAGCGGCCAAGAGATGATCAAGAGCGGCCTGCTAGAATGAAGTTTCTAGCGGATTACAGAGAATAGAGAGTGGCCCTTTGGGAGCTTATAGTGGTCTGTAAGGCTACCTATTGATGTACCTTGTTATAATTATCTTGTTACATATTCAGAGTAGTAAAAACACAAAATAAGTAAGTAAAGTAAAATGTTACTGCAAAAAGATATTTTATTTATTCCCTAACAGTTTATCATTCAAATGAGATTTGCATTTTGTACAATGTTTACTTTTATTTGTTCCTCCCGTTTAACATACCTCTACATAATGTGTTTAGAGCAACAACGAAACGACATCGTTGGTCTGTTCCGAGACGTGCAGTCGTCGGCACGTTAAAAGTAAACATTGTATTGAGGTAAATGATCAATTTGCATAGAAATAATTAACAGAGATCTGAAATTATCATTACTGATACCTGTAAGACTTGCAACAAAACTTAGTAAATTAAATCTACTTATCTACTACTTGAAGTACATATACCTGACAGTAAGTAGAAACTGTTATTGATGCATCCCGGAAAGTATTTTCTTCAAGAGTGCGTTCTGTGGCTTCGAGCGTAGTTGTTTGGGTAAAATTTAACCCGTTTGAGTTGCAACCGAGCCACTGAACGATCGAGTTGTTTTTATAACCTCAAATATTTGACTAGAGAAAATTCTTCCCCTGTCTCAATTGTTTTCTACTTTTATATACATTACAGACGTATTAGACGGATTTAGACGTATTAGACGGATTTAGACGTATTAGACGGATTTAGACGTCTGTGATATACAAATTTAACAAAGTTGTTCTAGGGTGACTGCGAAACAAAATGGCGGGCCTTTTGAGTCTTTTGACTTTGACATGGATTGCAAGCTTTGGACGTCGGGTGGCTGTCGGAGTGAAAATTAACCATCTCATTAGACGGTTGTTTGGTTGTTTCACTCTGAGCCACGGAACGGGTGAAACTACGCTCTGACAGCTGTCAGGGTAAAATTTCACCGAGCCACGGAACGGTTAGAGCGCGCACTCGTACGAAGCCACTGAACGCGCCCCAAGTTTGTGTTACTGTAGGCTAGTGATGCGAAATATAGATTACTCAAAAGAGTTTCGTGTCATTTAGCTTATGACAGCTATTTAATTACGGACGAAGTATAATTGCGGTTAAGTGTGATCCAAGCAAATTCAAATCTCTGAAGCGGGATATATGATAAGGGCGTAAAGAAGGGCTTGAAGTAAAAAAGAAAACAGTCGATCTTATTGGAGGTAGCGTCCGATTAAAACGTAAATACTTATTGAAGAAGATTAGACACGAGATCGATCAAGAGAAACTAGAATTGCAGAAAAGAAATGATTGGTCATATGATAAGACAATCGTTGTTTTTATAGAAAACACAGAGGAGAAAAGGTTGACGTCAAAAGAGGATGAGTCTGACCAAGTTCTCGATATAGAATATTATGGAAGCAGAACAGCGCCGTCTTAAACCAATGTCAAACTATTGACTTCATTCAGCTATCAAGATGATTGAAACGGAGCAGCTTCCAGCCTTCGGATCCCGCCTTCAAGATTGTAAGGAACTCAAGATTCATAAATAATTTCGCCCTACAATATTTGCAGCAAGATTATCATCAAGATTTTATTGTAGATATCATAAATACGCTAAGCTGAGAATTGATCAAGAACGATGAGACATAATACGGCATATGAACCTCGACTGTTAGCAGAGTCGTTCCATAGATGACGTGTGAACAATATTTCAATATTTATTTACTTACAATAATTAAAAGAGAAATCTATAATTCGAGCCATGGTTAAACAACTAGCAAAGAAAGAAAAGAGCGAGTGTTCCCACCGGCATTACAAGAGTAATAGTTCTTGACTAGAGAGAGAGGAGAGGTGAGATAGACCTGACTCATTCTGCACTATTATTACCAGCATGTCTGGCAGGTAGATCTCTTTCAAAAGGTTGTAAGAGATGGGCGAATCGTAAGTGACGCTGTATGACCAGAATCCTTATAATATAATATTCAATGCTACTGATTTTAGTTCAATGCGATTGCGTAGCGTTTGTGCTTGCTTGCGTTTTTTATACATTCGTAGTCGTACCTATTAGAAAGAATATGGTTTTACACGACAACGAATGTGCGGTGTATTAGATACCACGTAAGTTATTCATTTTGTTGGATACGCGATTATGAGTTTTAATGAGGACGTCGTAAGAGAAATGCCGTAACAAAGTATTCAATTGAATTCATTGAATTAGCTCGTTTCTCTTTTTGTCGACTCAAGCTTATGACATTAGTCACCAGTGAACTATATAGCATGCGATGTTATTAGTGTCAAATATTTTCAGGGCTGATAGTACAAGTCCTCAGCTACACGTAACCAAAAAATGGGGTCCTGTTTGTACGTTAGTTTTCGAGTAACAACTCGGTTTCCTAATAAAAAAAACATCATCCTCTGAAATACTACATTCACATCGTTTACACAGATTACTCTATTAGTACCTGATCGTATAGCACACTTGCGTGTGAAACCATTTACCCATGTGTGTGCACAAACATGCACAGTGTTTGTTTATGTTCCGCGTACAGAGTACAGACCATCCACCGAAGTTGCCACCTGCCTGCCATAGTGCCACATGACGGGCAGGGGTCATCTCACTAAGTTTTATCACTGCATCTACTTAAATAGCTATTTATCAGGTCATAAAATCAATGTTTTGAATAGTAAACACTGCCCCATGCTTGACGACAGTGACTGACTGTCAGTTAAGGCAAATCTAGTCGACGGACGATAGTCAGTCATGTCAAATCTTGTTTTTTTTTATTATGTTGCCATACCCATTGTGCAGAATAGACCTTAAAAACCTTATTTACATTTTAAGATTTAATAAGACTACAAAGAAAATTTAATTACACGTGGTATTATAGCTAAGAATACATACTGTCGATCATTATTAACAGCGCATACGAAGAATATGTAGTTGTATTGAATTGTACGTGTCCCCATCGAGGGACTCGTTCCTACCCTGAAATACGGGTGAATAGGCCTTAATCTACCAAACAGGCCCAGTGGGCCCAGAGCATTGCTCGTCTAACATGCAAACATCTCTGCATTGAAATAGGTACTAAAAAGTGTTGGATCCTAAAGTAAAACTTAAATGGATTTTATTTATTTTAAACCGATAAATAATTTTAATAACTAACATTACCGATCGTTCAAGTATTATTCGTAACGTAACACGCATTTTTATTTGCTTTCTATTAATTCTATCTACCTGGCAACACATCGTATTGCGGGAGCAGAAGTTTATTTACTTTTACGTATTTACTGTAGAGTTTGCATTGTTGGAAATGCAACTCCTTTGTATTAGAACTGGCTGTTGTGCAGTTTATTTGGAAAAACTAATGTGACGTTGGAAAAATCAAAGAGAAAAAATAATTAATGGAAAAATATTAAATTTTACAGATTAAAAACGCCGTCGTCATTTTACAATCGCTATTTTATTTTATAGCTATTTTCGCTATTAAAAATTCCTCGCGTCAACCGCGAAAAACGTCACCGATGTTCGATCCGTTCACGTAATCAAGGGGGCCACCTAGCTTCGGCACCCGCGTGAGGAGCTGCCGGAGCTGCTCGCCGCCGTGCCAGTCAGGCTGCGCCGCTGGCTGTACTACCAGCACGATGGAGCACCAGCGCATTACACGCGGCAAGTCCGCACCGCACTGGACGAGCAGTACCACGGTCACCGGACCTGACGCCATTGGACTAGGCTTCCATGTCTGGGGTCGTGCTAAAGATTTGGTTTATGGACAAGACGGCCACACCATTTCCAGTGCAGAACAATTACGTGCGCGAATAGTGAGTGTTATTTAAGTTAAGAGTTCAAGTAAGTGCTTACCTACATAAGTTACATTACGAATAAATGAATTAAATTATGCAAATTTATGTTTTTTAATGCCAATTTGAATTCGCCATCCAACCCGTTAGAGCTGTCTTGTAATAATAACAACAACTGCAATCCCCGATTCCCTGATGACCTGCTAAGCGATATAGCAATACTTTGCTACAAGAGAGGCATTACCATTGGTTCAGCAGTGGGCCTAAGTGTAGTAGTAGTAATAATAGTAAGGGATATGTAAAGGTTGTAATGGATGATAGGTTTAGCAAAGAATTGCATAGTAGCCGCGCCCGGTTCCGTCCCGTCGTCGTCGGTTGCGTTCCGAATGCGTTAGTGTGCGTGCAAACACTCACAGTAATAATTTTATGCAATGCGTTTACGTACTTGAAGTAGTGTGAGTGATCATCTACAGTATGATGTTTTTTAGTTGACTTTTTCGGTTATTTTTTTTGTTAGAAAAGTAATCTTTTAAACTAGCGTGTAGATTTTCGAAATATTTTTTGTAAGTGATCCATGTAATATATATATCCAGCCCTGAAATTATATGACACTAATTACAACAGCACCTTATATAACATCACTAGACATGCGCAAAACAGTACGTTTTAATGCCATATCACATTACTCATTACTTTCGAAAAGGTGATATCACCCCGTACCATTACTCATCACCCTAAACATTACCTGAAATGTTGAATGAAATTTGTTACTTAGTACGAAGAAATGCTCTGTAGTATTCCATACCGTCAGCCAGCACATATTACTTTATCATAACATTACCTACCTGCGCGCGACAGCATTACTCGAGTTAGATAGCACACAAAAAAGTGTTTTTGTTTTTATTTTTCACTAACTGACCCGAGAAGTTGATTTTCTTCCATAATAGCTAATGTGTGATGTGTACGTGTACTGGTTACAATACTCGCGTAATGTGTGATATTGCATTACCTTTTAGGGTGATATTACTTTTGTGATATCATACGCATTACCTACACATCTCTAAACATCACTATTACATGTATGACAGCTGCGGTTTGTGTTTGTTTGTTTATTTATTTTATTTCTTAGATAGCGGAACTGCAAGCTTTCTCACCAAGAACTTAGTTAAAATGATGCAGTAAAAATAATACTTAGTACCTACTGTAGTCAAGAAACACAATCAGTTCAAAGAGTTTCCACAGAATTTAATTTTCATCAGAGGTGTGTACATAACATTAAGAGGTATTATGTATGTGTAGTCAATCATTCAAGAAAGAGATCTCAACTTCGAGATACCTAGTACAAAGCCTAGTACTTACCTACCTTGTACTAACCACTCTAAGAAGATTAGAGTGGAACTAAATGCTGGAAGTAAACAATAAGTAGGTAGGTTCATTGCAATAAGTAAGTACCTACCTACCTACCTAAGTACCCAGTTACTTTACAAGAGACCTGGAAAATTGTTAAACTTCCAAAAAGGTCAACCCGTGTATAAGGAGATAGGTATTATTTACTGAGTTACATAGAACTCTGGTATGGATTTGAGCATAACTTACACAAAGGACAAAAATTTATCAGTTAAAATTTACATATAACCCAGGCTTGTGTGGTTGTAAAGTAGCTAGTAGTTTAGAGAACATGAAAATTATGTCTGCCCCCTGGAATATAACAAACTCATATAGAAAATTTTGCAAATCGTTAAAGGTAAACAAGAAACAAAGTTATAGACCGAGAGGGCAGAGAGGTAATAGACAAACTGAGAAGCAGCTGGCCTACAGAATTAGTAAGCCTTTCTATTTTTACAAAATGCAATATTAAGATACTGAAGAAGAAGAGAGAATTACAAGGTTAATAAATAAGGTTGGAGATCAAAAATGTCTCGGATAAATTACACAAAACTTCCCCCAGATATAGAAATAAAAGGGTATTAAGTACCTACCTAGTGAGGTGAATAAGGAAATAGATTTATTTTATTTTGGTACCTAACAAAAAATGTGAGACATTCATATTATTTATTTCTTTTTTCTTTCATCAATTTTACATTAGTGTGAATGAAAATTCTTTATTGAATTAACAAATTAATTCAGTATAAAGATAAACTTACAACACAGGTAAACAGCTAACCTTTGGTAATTGAGAGCAGGCTAAAGGTAGTGCTGCTAACCAGCGATTAAATAATAATAAGTTCAGAGCAAAACTAGAAAGAAAGAGTTAATAACATTAACTTACATAGAGAGAATATACTACATATAATTACCTAAGAGTTTACTTTAATTGATGAAAAAAGAATAAATATTATTTAAAAATCTTAACACAGAATTAAGTTCAAAATTCAAAATCATTTATTGAATTTTAAGTTGTTCATGATGTAGGTAAATACTTCAGACAATATAGAGAAATGAGTCATATCAATTTTGTCATGATTTCGACTTACCATATTTTACAGAACTAAACCTTGACTAAACCTACCACTTTAAAGTTCTGTGAATATTTGACAGTAAAGAAATTATAATTATACTAGAGACTTTCTTTTAAGATAAGAATGTTGAGTACTTCAGTAGGAGAGTAAAGTATAGGTAATATTAACAGGAACTGGGAGACTGGTCAATCAGTCTGTCCTGTAGACTTGATGTTGAATAGTTTCTTCACAGAATGTTTCCTAAAAGAACAGCTGAAAACAGAAGACAGAAATCATATTCACGGTCTAAATGATGTAGAGTGATACCGTCTCTCTATTATCTACTGTAGGTATTAGAATAGAATTAGTAAATAGCTATGCAGAAGAAATTGCATAGTCTGTGATGTTTCTACAGTTAAAGATCAGATGATTCTATAAGTGCCCTTCCTTAAAGGTGCATCTACACTAGCCAAATTGTTACTTCAATTTAAAACTAGAAAGATTACTGAGTAGGTACTTGATATTAAAAGACTTTCATAGAAGTTAGATAATAGAGAGGTGACAAGATTAAAAATCAAAATAGTATATTTAAACCCGTTAGCAGTGACTGTCCTGTTTGGTACTTATAGTCAAGAATGAAGGTAAATATTATGTGAATGGACTAATATATAAATAATGTTTTCTGAACCATATTTCAGGACGTCAAAGAAGTTACAAAGGTACCTACAAAAGGTAAAATGAAGTTGTATCAATAAGATATATTAAATATAGATAGGTACCTAACATGAAGAACAAATGACACATGACAGATGTGCCTGCCTCTGTTTATGTTGTAGGTATGCGTATGGTCTTTTGCTTAGCCTAATTGAAACTAAGTACAGAAGAAAGAATGCAATTTAAGAATAGAATGTAGTTTTACTTTTAACAGATACCTACTGCAGAAGATAATAAAAGAAAAGAAGAGAAAAGGAAAAAGAACAGAGAAAAATAGAATAATCACTTACTTAGGTAGGTATATAAACACTGTGCTTGTGGCAAATAAACTGTACCTACAGGTGGACAGCCTTGAGGCTAAAGGCAGCAGTTTTCTATCAGGCAGTCATGGGTGGATAGAGTAGATAAACGCAAGCTGGTGCAGGTATCTATCTATAGAACTACATTTTTAAACTAAGATAAAATAAAAGGTCTAATTTCCAGAACCCTACAGCTTGTAAGGAAAAATAAGCTACCTATTATACAACTTATAAAAATTGTGAAATAGCAAGTAGGTAGGTACCTACAAGAAACAAGGCGAGAAAGTCTGAGTACCTACCTATGATTGAGAGTAATAAGTACCTACTTAGACTAAAAGTGATGACGTTCTTAAGCGACGGAGTAGGTAATACCTACTTAAAGTCGACAAGAGTAGAATAAAGGACAACAGAGAAAGGGTATAATAAATCCCTGCGATTACTTATTGGAAGCCATTTTTTAACCGAACTCGATAAGAGGAGACATGATCGTACTACTGGCGTAAACTGAAGATTTAAAATTAAAACGCATATAAGTAGGTACCTAGATCGAAATGTTCTCGAGCATTGTGAACATCTCTTCGTTAAGGTCGGTTTAGAAGAATTTGTGTACCTAATGAAAGATGGGTAAATGTAAAGGTTGAATTGAACCAGGAAATTTTCATGTCAAGATTGATTATTGGAGTGGTACTTAAGGCTATTCAACTGTAATATCTGGATAAAAACTTATTGCGAGTTATAATAAGAAAGAAAGAAAGAAATATTTTTTTTATTCGAAGTAAGATTTCACAAATAATTTTTCGACGTCGAGGCGAAAAATAATAATAAAATAATAAATCCTCAAACTGGTCGAAAGTCAATTCTTTCCGTTGAGGAGGGTCTGGTTGAAAAGTAACCAGACGAAATAAGAACTGAAAGAGAGGCTAGCTCTGTTAAAAAGCCATGAGATATCTGAAGGAAAAGATGAGAACACACACTTTAAGGATTATGATCAAACGAATTATAAGAATTGATTTCGATAAAACGAGGGCATTGACTGATCAGGAGCCCAATGCCCATTAAGGAGGAAATCCGATAGAGAAAGTAGTGCCGGATAAGTTGTACATTGAAGAGAACTGATGACTACCTACATGTCAAAACAAGCCCTGCGATTGCGAACACCTGGAAGAAAGAAGCTAGGTCGACCAAGAATGACGGAGCAACGATCTGTCAAATGGGAAGCCCAGTCCCGGCATGAGCTGGCCAAAGTTGAAGATTACTGCAAAAGAACGGTTAAGAAGAGAAGTATGCTGCAAGCCCTGTATCCCTAAGCATACCTAAATAAAAAGACGTGACGACGATGATTCGGATAGAAAGTCCGTTTACTAGATATTCAATAAAACGAATTAATGGATGAAAGCAGATTTAATTTTACAAATCTTCTTATAATTGTCAAGCTAAATAAAATGATAAGCATGTCACCAAGCAACGAAGAGTTCAATGAGAAAGAGCACCACGGTGATTCTGCGAAATTGTAAGTTGATGTAAAGAACTCAAACTTTGAAGATAAACAGAATAATTTAAGGCTTTGATTTAAAGATCAAAGAGCTAAAGTAAGAGTAAAGAATTAGCAGTTCATCCGTTTACACCCCATCTGACACCTTTTAACAGTAGAAGATATTGAGGTTGGAACAACATTGAGAATTATGAAAGGAGATGAGATTACCATCGACTAGAACTACTAGAAGAAGATAAGTTGGGACGCATACACGCTGAGATCGTGCATAGTCAAAGAAAGAAGAGATAAGTAGAGGGAACACACCCAGAGAGATCGGTAAGAGTGAGTTAAGATGATTTACTAGAGTTGATACCCTTAGATATCCTCATACAAGAAAATGGTATTACCATGTTCACGTATCGTGTGGGTTTAAAGGCTTAACCTACCTAGAGTCTTATCTTGATAGATCTTTTGGCTAATACTTACTTAGTAGATCGATGTTACTGGTGAGGTTACAATAGAGAAGGTAGAGAATAGTACCTGCATAATTGACTGCTTACACTTTCTCCTGAAGTTGGGGAGTGTCGCGAAGATTGCGAACGTACCTACCATAGAGATGTAGACGAGGCTCTTTGCCGTTAGGTTGGTAAGTTTGAGTTTGGATGTGTCAGAAATGGCACATGCTTTTAGAGGTTAACTGGTGATTAGATTTTTCCAGTTATTTTAACGTTCTCAAATAGTTGAGGGTAGAATTGTTATAATCGACCGGAGTGAGGTTGGCGCGGTGACGTTTGACGTACGCTTAAATAGCGTCGCCCAGCCGGCACGCGCTTCTTGGGTCTCGAGCGGTCGTAGCGAGAGGTCGTCAAGGAGGTGAGAAGTAAAGATGATGCAATGAGGTAACGTTAAAGATAACGTAAGGAAAGCCGGTGAGTTAATTTCCTTCCTAAACTATGTAAGTAATTTCGGATATATTCCTTATAGCCACGTTGTGGTGTACAGAAAATATGTATTGTCTAGATTTCAGCTACAATAAGAACTTAAGAGAATCAGATCTACGAGAGAGAAATGGTTACAGAGAGTTACCATTGAAACCTGAGGAGGGTTCCTCAGTAGTGTGTGTAAAGAGAGCACACTACATTGATACTGTCACATTAGAATAGGTATAGATTGCTAGACTCACTGAAGGTGAGGCAGGATGATGATAAATATATAGAGAGATGATAACTTGGCTGGTTAGGGAAAGACTATAAGGGGCAGGTGGAGGTCTTTCAAGAGAAAAACATAAAGTTCCTTTGTGACAGTGTTAATAGTAAGAAACCAGAGAGACACAAAATAGTAAGATGTCTTAACTGTTGACATTTCATTATGTAATTATAGAGTTTATGTATAATTTCTTATCGCAGGTAGTAAACTTCGCGATAACATGTATGCATGCATACGGCATGAATCCGGTCCCAGATTGTAAATTGGCTCGGCTTGCTCCGGTCTAAATATTGACCCGTGAATGGAGCACTTGGAGGTAGAGTTTCTAATGTCGCACCAACAAAACATACCGAATTACCACAAAAATGTTAAACATACGTTAGACAAGTGTCTAAAAAAATTTCTGTTAGATTTTTATACAAGATTTTCAGTCGAGTGCTCAACATTGATTGTTTTTAAAATACCTGTTGGTTGTTGTTTAAAACGGGGTTTTTTAATGTACCGTTTTTTTGGTTCTGTAGTCAAAAAAACAACCCTTAATTATAGAATCAATTTTATTGTGTCACTGTCCGTTGTAGCCGATTTCTTCCAAAACTACTGGACAGATTTAATTTTTGATACATGTATGTAAATATCAGTGACCCAAAGAAACATATGGGACTATTTTGGCGGTAATTTAGACGTTAAATAAAAAAAGTTTAGCAAAATACAATTTCGTAACAAGTTGCTTACTCAAGTTTCGTTTGATAAACATAACTTGTGAACCTTTTTCTTTACCATCTTCATTTTTAGCAAGTAAATTCTAATTTGCCCGCCTTTGTCTATTACCATATTGTTCAAACTTTTAGAATTTTCTTGAAGCTGGTAAATGACAGTCACTGCAACTTGGCAACCCTGATTTATTTTTTAACTTTTTCTTTAGATTTAACCCTTTGTCTTATTTAACGAGATTATCTAAGTAGGTACAGTCTCCTGCAGAGAAATCGACCCCCACACTTTACAAATAAAGAACAACAACAGCTACTTGCTAGCATTATAGGCTGTCGTTCTCAATAGGTAGATAAACGCTCCTCACACACACACTTACTGCTCCATCTCGTCTAGCCAGTTTTTGTGGTTTCAAATTGATTTATTTCTTTCGTCGTATATCGCAATCAGTAAAGTATTTTTTATATATAAAATAAATCGCAGGGACGGAGGTTCGAACTCCCAACTACGCAAACATCGCCGCCTCAGCCGCTCGTGATCCTACCACTGAGCCACAGCGCTTGTTATGAACCGTCTCAAATAACGTAGTGTCTTGTTGCATTTGTCTACGTCTACGAACTATTCCGATGACCGCCGAGTGCTGACGAGATGTTTGAAGGCGAAGTTAATAGATAACAAAATAAAATTGTGGGTAAGTGAATAATATAAATAAAAGGTAATAAGCGTTGAAATGAGAATATTCAATAGGATAAGTCAGCCATTACAAAAGGTGTGCATCTTGCGTTTAAAATTTTATAATTATATTATTAATTATTACATCATGCGTCACTTGAGTGTTTTTCTTAAGGCTACGACAAATTTGTTCTGCGGGAACAAAATAATGGAATTAAAATAACCGTCTCGGTAAGTCTTTAGGTTATTTTGTAATTAATGTTGTGTATTGATATTTTAAACGTGATATAATATAACGGTTTAATTTATTTATGTAATTAATCATTATCTTTTACAGAGAAATACGGTGTGCAGATGGATAAAAAGATTTAAAATTTTCACCAACTAAAAGTGCTACAAATCTGACAAAGATGTGAGGAAAAATTCTGTGGAGAAGAATCATCATCATCATCATCATTTCAGCCGAAAGACGTCCACTGCTGGACAAAGGCCTCCCCCAAAGATCTCCAAGACGATCGGTCCTGCGCTGCCCGCATCCAGCGGCTTCCCGCGACCCTCACCAGATCGTCGGTCCACCTTGTGGGGGGCCTGCCCACGCTACGTCTTCCGGCGCGCGGTCGCCATTCGAGAACCTTTTTGCCCCAACGGCCGTCGGTTCTACGCGCAATGTGCCCAGCCCACTGCCACTTAAGCTTAGCGATTCTTCGGGCTATGTCGGTGACTCTGGTTCGCCTACGGATCTCATCATTTCTGATTCGATCACGCAAGGAAACTCCAAGCATAGCCCTCTCCATCGTTCTTTGGGTGACTTTAAGCCTTCTTATGAGGCCCATTGTAAGCGACCACGTCTCGGATCCATAAGTCATCACTGGCAACACACATTGGTCAAAGACTTTTGACTTGAGACACTGCGGTATTTGGGACGAAAAGATATTGCGCAGCTTCCCGAACGCTGCCCAGCCGAGTTGGATTCGACGATTGACCTCCTTCTCGAAGTTGGATCTACCTAATTGGACTGTTTGTCCCAGGTAGACGTAATGATCTACAACTTCGAGAGATGAGTCCCCAACTTTTATTGGAGTGGGTACTACATGGGCGTTCGACGTGACTTTTGTCTTCTCCATGTTCATCTTAAGACCCACTTGTTGGGAGACTCTGTTAAGGTCATCGAGCATTGTGCCGAGGTCCTCCAAGGTCTCAGCCATGACTACGATATCATCGGCAAACCGAAGGTGAGAGATGTACTCGCCATTGATATTGATGCCATGTCCTTCCCAGTTCAGAAGCTTAAAGACATCCTCCATTGCAGCGGTGAACAGTTTCGGAGAAATAACGTCTCCCTGTCTCACACCCCGCTGCAGTTGGATTTTCTGGAGTTCTGATCCTGGAGCCGGACAGACATGGTGGCGTTCTCATACAAACACTTGAGCACCTCAATATATCGGTAGTCGATTTGGCACCTCTGAAGAGACCGCAGCACTGCCCAAGTCTCAATCGAATCGAAGGCCTTCTCATAGTCCACGAACGCTAAGCATAGTGGCTGGTTATACTCCTTGGTCTTCTGTATAACCTGCCGCAGCGTGTGGATGTGGTCTATGGTACTAAAGCCCTTTCGGAAACCGGCTTCGGGAGGCTGAAAGTCGTCGAACCTGCGCGCGAGACGATTCGTGGAGAAGAATAGGAGAACATTATAGTCTTCTGAATGTTATACCAATGAGGCAGAATATCCTTGGGTAAGCAAGCAATTTTTGTTCGAAAAAAATTTAAAAAATATTTTGTTTACTTATTTAAAAATACCTATTCTCTCCTTGTTAATGTTCTTCTTATTTTCTTTCTTCCTTTTTATTTATATAAATACTTTATTTACTTACTATTGAAAATAAATATTATTCAGTTAAGTATATATTTTTACCAAAACAGGTAACGATCAGAATATTAGTTTATTTACTTACTTATCATAATATTATTATTTTCAGGTTATTGGGCTTGGATGTCTGTAGTTCCTGGAGAGTTAGTTGAAGTGGGAAGCCATCAATGGGGAAGCCGCACGAATAGTGATGATTATTTGGAAATATTAAAAGATGTCATGCTGCCTGCAGTTTGTGCTATGTATAGTCTATAATCTTTTTAAATTTAACTTTTTATATATCCCAAGAGAGATGTAAATTGTTATCGATAACAAAGATAACATGTTTGTTCTCTCTTAATAGAAAATATACACCTATATATGTATATAGTTTACCGATAACACTCGTAAATTCATTTATACTAACTTAGATATTAATATAAATATTAAATAAAGAATAAATTAAAAATGTAACCATATTGTCTTTTATTTTATTTAAAAATGATTTTCATTAAACCTATTAAACAAAATAGTATTTTAGTTACAGTTTATTGATATAATTTAAATAAAAAAAGATAAAAAGAAGTATACAATTTAAGGGAAAAATACCCAGAATTGAACCTATGAACTTAAATTTTACTCTATGTATTGTGACCATTGAGCCAAGTTCAATTACTAAGAATGGACGAAATAGGTCACTGCCTGCTAAAGGCAAAATACCCACTTTCGAAAAAATACACCTTATGAGTTAACAGTTGTATGTAGGGTAGTTGCCGCTTACGACATCTACCGGGGGGTCCGTTTTTAATGCTTTAGACTGTACGTCTAGATTTGTTTTTCTTTCTTACAAACAACACTGCTCCAAATAATTTGTCCCTTACAAGCAGCACCTTGACGTTGCTTAACAAAATCAGATTTTTTTTTGCTTGTATGTAATTAACTATGTAATGGAATCTACGGTAAGTAATTTAAATATCTTCCAAGGATCGTAGCGTAATGAAAATTGGAATGTATGTATATGTAATTCCGATGACGATACAATAATTTGACACAAACAAGCTGATCTGATGCTGGAGCCGGAAGGTGGATAGTGGAACTCTTCAACGGCTACTAGTAAACCCCCCAAAGGGCTCATTTGATTCGTCTAAATAAGACCTTTATATTGGCGAGGTGAGGTGACCACTTAACCAGGGTCTGATGAAGGATCGTGAAGGTTGATAGTAAGCGTGTTTTTTAAACTATATATTTTAATTATCTTTTTTATCTAAATGTCAACTTCACTTAGTCTTGTTTAACACTTTATTATAATTATAAGTTGTAATAATTCGAAAGGCAATCTTTATATTACAGTAAAATAAGTATTTATTTATGTGTTTAAGTACAACAGTTTTTAAAAGTGCTTATAATTTCAAACTTACTGCTTTAAAATTAATATTTAACAAGCTTTCCGCCTCACGGCTTCGCCCATTTTAACAGTTTTCCCTTAGGAATGAGGAATTTTCCCGCAGCAGAAAGTAAGCTATGTTACTCCCCAAGTACTATTCTATCTTTATACCAAGTTTCATTAAATTCGATTCAGTAGTTCTGGAGTCAATACAATGCAAACAAAGAAACAATCAAATATTTCTTCTTTATTCAAACAGTTTTATTTAAATATCAGTAATACATTCAACATTTTCAATTTGTTAACATACTTTTTTTTCATCTCAAAGCACATCATTTCGTGTTCTAATAAGATGCACAAATAACCAGTGAACTGGCCACCAATTAAACTCATTATCAGGTAGAAAAAAAACGTTTTTTGAAAGAAGAACTCTTGGGGTATTAATTTAAAAACTGTAAGCTTTTACAACCGTAATTAACCAATAAACTGGCCACCAATTAAACTTATTGTCAGGTAGAAAAAAAAAGTTTTTGAAAGTAAAACGCTGAGGTATTAATTTAAAAACTGTAAGCTTCCGTTCTTTACAACATGAAACTACTCTCTGCGAAAATAATACGGGCGTACTTGCCGCATGCACGCCCGCTGCAATATTGGCAAATAAAAGGTTCTCGTGTGTTACTGGCAGTATGAGATACGTGACGTCAAAGCTGTGTTGGGCTCTGTCGGCGCTTATACGATATGACAAAGAAAACTATAGAGTACATGAAGTTCCTACTCGTACTGGTACGTAATGCGCGTAAAAATTTTAACTTTTTTAGAAGAGGCTGATGGAAACTTTGCTTAGCATATTCATTTGTTTTTAGTACGGGTTATTCTTTTTCAAACAAGTCAGTGGAGTCTACGTCATTTCGTTTTGTTTTCGTCTTTGCACGGGTTGAAGATAAATAATACATAGTTTAAAAAACTAAAAAACACGCTTTCTGTCCGCCACCTTGGACGTCCGCCATATTGGATTTTAGTCACGTGACTTTTTTTTTCGTATTTCTGACAGCAAACCCTTTCATTTGATACCCATATCATGGGGGTGGATTTCAAACAGCCAGTTCGCCATCTTAGGGAGGCCGCCATATTGGATTTGTAATGAAGTTTCTTAGCTAGTCATGCATTGTCATCAAAACTTAGAGCGTGTGCAAAATTTCATCCTAATCGAAGACCGGGAAGTGGGTCAAATTAAGATTCCAAGATTTTTTTAGATACATTAATGGGGAGGCCGCCATATTAAATTTGTAATGACGTTTCTTAGCTAGTCATGTATTGTCATCAAAACTCAGAGCGTGTGCAAAATTTCATCCGAATCGAAGACCAGGAAGTGGGTCAAATTAAGATTCCAAGATTTTTTTAGATACATTAATGGGGAGGCCGCCATATTGGATTTGTGATGACGTTTATTAGCTAGTCATGTATTGTCATCAAAACTCAGAGCGTGTGCAAAATTTCATCCTAATCGAATACCGGGAAGTGGGTCAAATTAGGATTCCAAGATTTTCTTACATACATAGTTACTTACAAGTGAAGCTAATATAAAGCGTGTAAAAAGAATCTTCATTTGCAATGAATACGTAATGTATATGGAAATTATGTCATATTTATTAAATTATTTTCTTAAAACTTCTGACATTAATTATTTCGTAGTGAATCATCTTCGGCTAGAATAAAGGAAACCTATTAAACTGAGAAAATCTGAAATTCTCACAAAATGATATATTTACGAGAGGTGTTACGGGAATAGAACCCATAATCATGTCATACTATCATTACCTACATACTAATATTACTTATAAGAGGAAAGATTTGTATTTTTATGTGTGTGTATAGTTTGTAATGAATAAACTCAAAAACTACTGTACCGATTTCAAACATTATTTCACTATTAGAAAGCTTCATTTACCCTGAGTAACATAGGCTACGTTTTACCGCTGAAAAATGCCTACTTGCCACGGGAAAAATAGTTAACGCGGGCGGAGCCGCGGCGGAAAGCTAGTCGTCATAATAAAAAGGAAAAAGTCAGCTTTGCTTATTAGGTTTGCTTATTAAATACATATTTGTTTTATGTTACAACAAAAAGCTTACAGGTGGTTTATGAAAGCAATTCAAATCTACCAAAGTTCTTATAATACAGTCTTCATTGCAAACAGTGTACAGAGCAAAAATGAATAAAAACTTAACAGCGAGCCGTTCCAGTAGCAGCTTTAGCAGAAAAATTGCAACGATTAATACTGAAGCGGGGCCCACTGTAATACCATATTTTTCATCATTATGTGCTCATTAAAGGAAGGCACTGGCATGAAATCGGATCAAGAAAAAAGCAAAAGAAACGCAGACAGTTGATTTATTCAGTCTGCCTGCGATCCTTTTTATGTATGGACCTTTTTCAGGTGGCTACGAATATTAATGTGTTTTACTTGGTTCTGCATTTTTGTGTCTCAATTTTTGATACACCGAATCTTACTATGTTTATAAATGCGGAAGTTTAGATGTTTGTCCGTTTTGATTCCACTCTAAATGGCTAAACAATTCATAACAATAACTAGCATCTCCGCCCACGTTACAGTTTTTATCGTGCGAATGAGGAATGTCCTGCGATAAAAGGTTCCTAGCCTAACATCTTTATAACCATATTTAATGCAATAAAATTATTTGAATTTGAATTTGAATTACATCTTTTTAATTTTTTCTTTTTCATCAAAATAAATTCAGTAGTTTCGGAGCCTATTCAATTATTTGGAATATTTTAGGTTTTTTTTTACACCTTGAGTTACATTTATTATTGGAGTTTAATTAAGGATCAATCTTTTTTTTTCAAATAACCTAGGTACGTGATAGTGACGTTTGAATTGATTTAAGTATTAAACTTATCGTATTTTTACTTAGTAAGAATCAGACGCCAAACAAATATTGTGCATTCACTAATAAAACACCTTTATTAACACACCAACAGAATGAGGAAGTGTCCAAAAAAAATTTAATTAGTCCGTCAGTTAGATTACTAAGAAATAATGTACACGCATTTTTTTTGTCTGTCAAACGAAAGATGCCGACGATACAGCACTTTGAAATTTTCAGTGACGACACGCCGCCGCCATACAAATTGTACGGAAAAAGTGACGTCATAGCACTCTTCTCCTTCATTTTAAAAAATACACGTTCAATTTTTTCCCATAATCTAACTGACGGACTAATTAGAATCGATTTCTTTTTTCCAAGACACTTCCCTATTATCGCATTTTTTATTTTGTTCGTAAGATATTATCTTGTTTATTTGCTCCTTCAACATTGTTTTTTCTTTTTGTTTGTTTTTGTCTCCAGTATCGTACAAAGAAGAGTAAAAACAATTAACGCGTTCACTGATCGGCGTACAAGAACAAATATTTTGTGTGATGTGTAAATAAAATATATGTCGGAAATAAAAGGGGGCGAACGGCCAAGCACGGCAAAACAAATAAATGAAGAAAACCGGAAAAGGGGCAACACGTGGAAATATGTTATGCGTGGGCGTATCGTACAATATCTCTGCCAGAACTATCACACACTAACTTTGTCAGGGCTATACCAAATTGTCGTTACAATTAGAACACACTATACCAACGATACCGTACAAACTGGTATTCACAACAAGGCCCGGCATTCAAAGTGTTAGGTATCCTTGTCGTATAAAATTTCGAAACATCGCTAATTGAAGCGCGCTGGTAAAACAAAGACAAATAAAAGGTGTATTTTGTATGTTTATCTTTCTTTTTCTTTCTGAGTATTTGCCACCGGAAAAATAATTGAAATAGAGATTGTTTACCGGTGATTTTCACATTGCGCCGTTCGTGTAAGAAAACAACAAAATAAGCTTTATTTTGATATTTATTTTCTTAGTGTTTTGGGATAAAGGGTTTTTTTTTTCAAATTTGTTTGTAAAGTTGTGGTGATTTTCTACTTTTGCAATGGAATTAATTATGCCTAATTTTCTATTTTCTCAAGAAAAACTCATCGATTTCCACTTGAATTGATGGTACACAATTTCACATAATATTTATAATTGTTATTTTTTCTGTGTAATGTATTCTAGAGCAATATTATAAGCGCTCTAACTACATATTCTAAAGTTCTAATTCATTTTTCAGTCATTATTAAAAAACAGCAAATGATAAATTTCATGACAAAACGCCACAAAACTAGCTCTACCATTGTTCACTGTCTTTACTTTGGCAGTTTACTTAATATATTAGCATAGTGAGGTGGTTCTATTACCTTAATTAACTTTTTCTTTGCTTTGATTTCTTGGGTTTGAGTAGTAAAGTTGATTAATCCTTCTAGGTGCAATTTTTAAAGTCAGTTTTTCAGTGTTATTGAACTTTTCGTTTATGGTTGTAAAGTATGACGCATTTCTTTTAGTATAATAAATTTAATGGTTATTTATGTTTGTCTGTTTGGAAAAAATAATGGCTTACAATTGTTAATTTTTTTTGCACATTTGGTAAAAAATATACATACAGGATGCAAGTAGCGTCTTGTAAATGTCTTTTTTTTTTGTTTTCCTTGATCTTTTTACTCTGCAATATTTGACTCTTCCATAAAAAAATTAGATTTTACTGAGACAGTATGCATTGAGAATAAATTCGTTTCCGAGAAAAGTTTAAGTATTCGAAAAAGTTACTCGGAACATTGGAGTGAACCCAACGTTTTTTAGCCTTTTTATTGGATAATTTTTTTTTATCCAACATGTTCATCACCATAATACTGACATATGATTTTATGTGAGACTTATGTTTTCGGTGGCCAAGTGGCAAGGGTCCTTGACATCCATTCGGAAGTCCGCGGGTTCAACACCTAACAATGTGCTTCGATTTTTTTCGAATTTGTCTGTAAGTATGGTTTTTGACGCTCTTACGGTGAAGGAAAACATCCTGAGGAAACTGCACACACCTGCGAAGCAATTCAAAGGTTTAGTGTGAAGTTGACTATCCCGCAAATATATTTCTATAGTGATAATGCACAGCCAGATGGAATGCAATATTAGAAATGAATCCTTTTTACAAATAAACAGAATCCACTTGAACAGAAGCAATAAACGCTAGTAAATCTCGGCTAAAATAAATTGCTAGCAGGCGCATCGGCTCTGTTGGTAGTATCTGCCATTTAAAACGGCCGCGTATTACACCGAGTACACAGAAAACTAAACAGCAAAAACGAGACCATTGAGCTTTATTATTAAGTGTCATATTGCTTGCATGATTATCGTGTTGGTTCGAGGTTGACCTACCTCACAAATCCTTGTGTCAATTATTGAGTCGCCTATGACTTTTGACATGGCTCATATTACGCCTACCTACATACGATTATCTATCTATGTTCTGTCTATTATTACTATAATAAAACTGAAGAATCAGTGTTCCAGTACATTGATTTGTTTTTCAAAAAACTAATTGTAGGTGATAGTGTAGCTGAACATAAAAATACAAGTTTTGAAAAAAAAAAAGTCTGTCTGTCTGTACACGCTAATTCCTGGAACTACTGGACGGATTTTATTGAAACATTGCATTAATATAGCTTATACATCAGAATAACACAAAGGCTACTTTTTACCGCGGGAAAATACTTATTTCCCACGGGAAAACCTGTTACCCGGGCGGAGCCGCGGTGCAGAAAGCTAGTATCACATATTATGGTACCTACTCGAGATAATTATGGTGGATATTTTATTCAGTGCTGTAATAAGTACACACTCTTACTTTATTATACTAAGCTAGAGAGTAGATAGAGATTTGAAGCTTTATTTCGATCAGAATTTGCTTTATCAACCACGAAAAAACATTTTTTGAGGATACCTACTTGTAGGGCTTTTATTTATCACTTGCCGTTCCACACTTAGGAAGTCTTTTTAAAAAATTGAATAAATTTACTACCTAGATACAGACAAAAAAAATAATTGTCTGTGTCATCGTCATAAATTTTCGTTTCAACAAATAAAATATAACGTCCGTGGTCACATTAAGAAAACGTACAGAAACATGTATGGTCTGAGCGCAGTGAGCCGTCAGACCACGTAAAGTTAAGGTCGCACACTATTTCACAGCACCGCCTAGACAAATTTTGCAGTCAGATAAGAAAGAAGCAGCACAAAAGCCGTATTACGCTGGCTCCGGGTCTTAGTCCGGATTAACCGGACGAATGACGGGGTCCACTGCGACCCAGCCTTCTCCACAGATAATGGTGATTAAATGAATTTCCAGGATTTTGGCGCCTCGCCGTGTAATTTCGTGCGGTTTGGGTTAAGAATTACGGGGAACACGGTTTTGTTTTTAGTGGTGCGTCTGACGGTTTCGGTTCACGTTTAGTGTTTAGTTTGCGGTTTTGAAATGTAGTGTTTGGATACAATATGCTAAAATGAAATTTGTTTTTGGGCTTGGTGCCCACTTGTTATTGTATGTGTTTTACCATTAAAGTACATCAATATTTTATCTGAACTGTGGACGGTCAGCCGTTTCGCCTCAAAAAATCCCAAAAATGTTGTCCAACGCGTGTTCGAGGTAACGCGGATATTTTCGTTCGATTGAAACTTAGACCACTACTCATGAAACTGAGTAACTTTCTCCGAGGAACATACCTTCAAATCTCAAAATTAAAATTCAACTTTTCATTGTGTCAAGTGTCAATTTGCTATCATAATAAATTAAATCTCAAAGCTCCTTACCCATTTAACTAGTTTTCCGTCGCGACTCCGCCAGCGTTAACAGGTGAAAAGCCAATGTTCTTTTCAAAGATCTATCTATCTATGTTCTATTCTATCTTTATGCCAAGTTTTATCAAAATAAGTTCAGTAGTTTCAGAGCCGATTCAATTGTTAGAATTTTTTTTGGTAATATTTTTACACCTTCCCTCTACTCCCTATTATTAAAAAATATATATTATTAATATATTTTATTGCACACATTAAAAGAAGCAATTAAAATATAGCCTATGTTTCATGGGGATAATGTAGCTACCCAACAGAAAAAGAATTTTTGAAATTGGTTTAGTAGTTTCGGAGCCTATTCAATGCAAACAAACAAACAAACAATCAAATTACTCGTATAAATGAGTACTGTCAAAACATAACGTGCTAAAATTTTAAACAACAATGAGTTAAAACAGTATAGCTTCGCTTTTAGTAATTTTCATCAGTGAAATGGGCACCGGTTCACTTTAATCAACAGTACACTGTGACGTCATTATGAACTATCGATTTTCTGTCGCCACCATGATTGGAAATAGTGTTGTACAGATTAAATGAATTAAAGTTTTATTTTTCGAGTAATAAATAATAATAATAATAATATTTATTTCATATTAACAAGCCAGTCAATATTAATACTAAATGAGATTACAAAAACAATCTTATGGCTAAGAATATCAAACATATGAAACGGCTAGTGCTTAAAATAGGATTTTCGATAAGTGTGCGTTACCTACTTTATATTCTTTATGCGAGCGTTTAAGCCCCACCATCGATAAATGTGTTGTTGAGTTTAACATTATAAGAGAAACATCACAAGGGAGCCTTTATACGACTGCGAAGAAATTTAAAAATTGTATGTAACTTTGAACTGTCAAGTCACTCTAAACTCTGTTTTAAATTACATGAGACTGAATGCAAAATATATAGGACTTGCGCGAAATAAAAGTAACTTCTACAATTAGATGACGACACATCAACGTGAATAAGTACTAAAAATTTTGTTGGTTTTACGTGTATTGTTATTTATTTATTTATTATTTTATTTAACAGTTTATTGTATGTACATATAAACATACAAAAGACAATGACATGTAGAGAGACGACACAACAGGTCTGCTTATTTCTAAAGAAATATCTTACAGCAGACCCACGTTGTTATGTATCGCACTTTTTTAAATACTGATGAACTTACAACCACCACAGTAAAATCAGAACAACCTGATATTATACTGGTATCTTTTTCGTTCTACATGCAAAACGCTTCCCGCCACCATTTTCCTAATTTGTAGGTCTTGTCTGGTGTTATACTAGGAGAAAACTTGTTTGCGTGGGAAGGCACAGATGTCGCTATAATGTTTCTGTTTGGGTACCTAATGGTCTGAACCACGTCTTTGTACTGGGAACTGTCTCTTCCTGTACCATGTTTTTGTAACATGTGTAAACTTATCTAAACGACAAATTTTGTTACTGAAATCATAATAATTTTTTGATAAGCAAATTTTGGAAAGAATCGATGAGAAACAGGCTCACAGAATACTTTAATTAAATTATGAATTATGATGAATATAAATCTCATACCTTAGAGTATAAATAGAAAATTTTCTGGGAGTTTCATACTTTAACAATAATAACATTAAAACGATATATTTTTAAAATACTGTTAAATATAAAATATGTTATTTGAGCGTATAAAATATGACATCGCGTGATGACTATTTTAATTGTGTCTGCCATCTATCTTTATTTCAGGAAAATCTATTCTACTAGTACTATCGTTATTCCAACGTTATTCTAAGAGCAGAGCGTTCTGACAGTTCTGAGTGTTCTGACACCTATGTACGTACAGTTATTAATAATGAAATAATAATGAAATAAATTTTATTTGGCAAGTTTCACCTACTAGATCAGATGGCCGAGTATGAGATGTCGCCACAAAATTATTCGTACAAAGCTAAGTCCGAAATAAACATTTGATTTGATTGTCATAGTAGTAAGTACTAGTAGTAGTTCTACCAAGCATTCACATTCGATATATTTTAAGACGAGTTTGCAACAAGTAGTAACTCGACGGTAGAGAACTAGAGAACCAGACAGAATGTTTCACATGAGCACACTAACTAAGATACGGTTCAGTGGCGGAGCAGTTGTAGCGGATGATGTTGTTAGAGGAGAGATCATTGCAGAAACTTGTATTCAAGTCGTTTAAGTATCTGTATATAAGTATAGGGTGTAAACAAAGACGGGATGGCAAAAAAAACCGAACGAACTTACTCGCTTACTCCGTTGAGTAAGCGAGAAGAAGAAGAAGTTGAAATTCGTTAATTTTATTGACTTTTCTTGAGAAACTTTTATTGGAAACAATAATTACGTTCCTTTTATAATCTTCTTTGAAAAGCGTGACAGGTTTTATAGTTTACCAAAGTGAACTTAATGCCCTTAGGTGATTAGACTCAGGTGATTTAGGTTTACGACGGGATTTTTTTTACTTCAAATTGATACAAAATTTTGTATAAAATAATTTGGAATAGAAAAAACCTACTTCAATTATTTCATACTAACTTCCTGCCGTAGCTCCGCCCGTGTTAATAGTTTTTCCCGTGGGAATGGTAAATTTTCTTGCGGTAAAAGTTACCTGCCTAATACTGCCTATGTCGTTCCGCAAGTTCTATTCTATCTTTGTGCCATCTCCGCCAGATTTAACATTTTTACCGTGGGAATGAGAAATTTTCCCGCGGTAAATTGTAGCCTATGTTCTTTCCCAAGGTCTATTAGGTACAAGGTAAAAGTGAAATCATCCTGTAAACAATCTTGCTCCGTTTGTATTTTGCGATTGTCGAGACAGATTGTTAGTAGCTTGACTGCTTGCAATATATTTATTAAAGTTTTCTAAATGACTGAATGTTAGAGAAGCATTCAATTTTTCAAAATAGACTTCCTATTACTAGTACAATTTACCAGTCTACCTGCTAGAGGTCTTCCGATCTTTTGATCAAAAAAGAATGTTTTTTTTGTTGAAGGTTGTGTTGCTAAATTTACTTATCAAGTCAAGGAAGGCTCTAATCCCCGTCTACAAGCTGATACATTATTATCTTAGAGTATAAATAAAAAAATTCTGGGAGGGAAAGAGTACGCCTAATCGAGTATGAACCGTAAGCACGGATATGAACAGTCCGAATATCTTTAGCGCGTTCGTTTAGTATCAAATGGTTATCGGAGCTGATTATTTTTTCCTGTGAAAATAAGAAATTTAATAGGAGAACATTTTGAAGTGTGCAGTTATAAGTTGCAAATATGATTCGAGGAACGAATAAAAAAGGAAAAATGTTATTGATTTCACCGCCTATAAAGCTGGCTCTTCAAATCTCTTTGGCGCATACAAAATCTGCCAAAATTTGCTTACGCTTGACATAAAAGCAGCGGAGCAATGCGCGTTATCTATGTGTATTTATTCTCTAAGGTTATTATATTCTTCTTGTTTGACAGGCGGGTTGTCATGGTTATTTTATTATCTTACAGGCTAAACAAAATTTTGTCAAAGGTAAAAGTTATTCGTTAATTTTTTTGTGTAGGAAACTAATGCAAAATCATTGAGTTATTACAAGAAATCAAATAACAAATTAGTGGTTTTCTTTGACTTTGAAACTTATAGAAACTTTCCCTTCTTTCAGTTTATAAAGTATATAGTTAAGTGAGAGAAGATATCAAGGGATAGTGGGGAACCAAAATATGGATGAACAAGTTCAGGCCGATACTTTATAACGGCCCCGTACATAGCCTAGTTGGTAGTACGTCTGCCTTCGAAGCACAGGGTCGGGGGTTCGAACCCCGCCCAGGGCAAATATTAGTGTGATGAGCACTTGTGTTTCCCTTGTGTCTGGATATTGTATATTTATTTACTATTATTATTATTTACTGTTTTGTACTTCACATTCTTTGTGAGTGCGATGCTCTCGTCAATAAGAGGAGTCGGGTGCTGGGAGCGCACAAACTTGCCCCCCCTGAAGCCCGAAGCCTAAATCCCACCAAAACCGTCAGCTTCTTCAAAGCGGTTGGTTTGGAAGAGGCTATGTAGCCTATGAGGGCCGACTACAATAGATCCACCATGGGTCGCAGTGGTCTTGGGTACTTGGTGCCCTTCCCTCACCATCCAAATCATAATCATAATCATAATCATTTGGTACTTTAAAAACGTACATACCACAGAACATTTAAAAGAGGTTAGAAAGGCGATGTGGGCGGGGCCGGCGCGCCAAGACTATGAGCAAAACGCTCATACTTCACGCAAAGAACCGATCGCGCTGTCTAACTCACACATAGCTATAAAAATGTACATCGGTTTGCGTGCATGCGTATGATTCGTTTCCATTTGAAATCGCGTGATTGAGCGGCGCTATGATTGGCTAGATTTGAAATTGCAAATATGTGCGTAAACTTCATCTTTATTGAAGTAAAGATGTAGTGGAGGTGAAAGGTGGGGTGGAATCGGCGACACCGGATTTCATACGGACGGCGCATTATCGCCATTCTAACCTCTTTTAAATGTTCTGTGGTACATACTGTTTAATATTTATTATTTCGCGTACTTCAACTGAAGCTTCGGTAACATGTTTTTGTGATTTTCCTGCAGGTGTATAATAATTATTTGGCCAGTAAAAAGTACCACTTAACTAAATTACTCGTATCAATAAATCATATTTTCGCATTTTGAATATTATGTATGATAGATTCGACCGTCGAATCTTTTCATAAGAATTGAGCAACGAGTAAATAGATAAGTAATAGGCTTAACTATAAGACCAACCAACTATGCATGAATAGGAATCATGTGATTTGACGAGCTACGGTTTGGTCGATTAAATTTTCCATACCTGTGCGTTACAATACACCTCCCAGATCCGATTACCTGCTCCAAAAAATTCTCACCTCTTTGGCCACCTACTGACCTAGATAGTGACGTCACCATATTTCCACCAATAGCAAACTGCAGCTTGTCAATTGGTTAACTTTATTAACCAATGGTGGGCCTAGGCGTGGCATGGCACAGTGCCAAGCCGCTGCCGCAGCGTTGCATCTTTTACGCTTGGCACTTGTTGATAGCAGGCCCAACTACCAGGCGGTAAGAAGCCGTAGGCGGTGTTCTGTTATATGTTTGAGGCGGTCAGTAGGCTTTTGCCGTTGAAAATTTTAGCCAATTGTCATGTGTACCTGTTTGCAGTACTAACACCCCACTTTAAGTTTAAAGCTACGTTTTATTTTTATTTACTCTGTTCATTAATTTCATCGTAGAGGTTTTATATTTAAACAGTGAAACTTTCTTGTTTAATTTTTATCTTCTTTTTAATATTTATTTCGGACTATCCTACAATTTGTCTATAAGTAATAATAGACTTAAACCTAAAGTAAGTAAAACAAAACATAATAGAAACTAATATGCATACATACATACTACATTAATTCAAAGACATTTTTACATTCAGTTTGTTAATTTAACTAACTAGTCAAACATAATTGGTACTTGGTGGACTTTGAACTTCTACGTCTTCCAGAAATATAAAGTTTTTTTTCTTTGAATCACTTGTCAATAATAAAGTAACAAGTTAAAAAAACCTTCCATACATTATGACTTAAAATTGTTCTTGAAGTTCAAGGAAATATTCGGTTTATTTATAACCTTAAAGATCTGAAGCAATATATTCTGTTAACATATTATGTCCCCACCGACGGGCTCGAGCCTACCCTGAAATCAGGGTAATATAAATAGGCCTTAGTCGACCACGATGGCCCAGTGCGGGTTGGCCAACTTCAAACACAACCTTCAACCAAAGCAATATCAGTGCCTCATAAAATAATATGGCGAGGATTGTTTAACCTCCTGAGGCCCACGGTACTACAAGAAGGTCTTCCATCGACTAGGGGTAAAGGCCCAGCGAAGTAACCAATATTATCAAATAATGACCCAAAGTACTCTATAAAGGACCCTTTTTCTAATCGAATATTAGAGTTTGAAATTCCCGCTATTATAGAAAATAATGTTTCTGAACGCACCCTTTGCTTTTTTTTTATTCGATAGTCCAAAGCAGTTGTGCCAACAAAAAAATATTTATTTGTTATTTTGACGTTTCCGTGAACGAAATGGGTACTTTTGGTCGACAACGTATGTAAATCCATATATTTTTGAGTAATCTTTAGCTCTCCGTGTATTGTTTTTAATGTAAATTACTGGTTAAATACCATTCTCAAAGAATACTCATTTATTTTTTGCCTCTCTATTAGTATTGTAAAAATATGAAATGACGAAATTTGAAAACCTTTTTAAAGGCCTATGGATCGCAATCATTTATTATTATTATTTTATGAATATAAGTAAAAATATTTACACCAGTAAATAAGACTTATATTTTAAACTGTAATTTCATTACTGTAATTTTTCTTTGCTATTTTATTATTTTCGACAAATTCTATGTTTAAGTAATAAGTAAATTCAACTTATTGTTCCACTTCAGATTAAAATACACAAACATTTCCTATATCTTCTATTGATAATTTTGAAAAAAAAATAGCGTTTAAAGTTGTGATGATCCTTTTTCTATAGAATTACTCTTATTTTTAAGATTTCATATGTTTTAAATTGCAGTTTTGTTAAATAATTTAAAAAATGTGTACAGTCAGTTGGATTTGTACAAGTTTTCACAAACTTACTTGAGACTATATAATTAAAATAATAGTAACTTGTGGTAAATTATAATACTTTGTTTGTATTTTTACTAAAACACAAATAATTTATACATTTTATGTATAAAATTTAGAAATACATAATTTTAGATAAATCTTAATTTAAAGATACTGCAGCCCAAAGGTCTTTTTAAAGGTATTACAATATTCCAGTTTTTTTTACCTTACTGAGTACTAACTGACCCTAACAAGTCACCAAAAAAATATGGAGCATATTTGATCACCATAAGGTAGCTTTTCATTTGTTCAAAGTTCTGGGCCTTTACCATTAAGTCCTATGTGAAGGACCGTGGGCCTTTAGCTGATAAAATGATTTAGAGCCCTGGGCCTCAGGAGGATAAGGATAACAGCATGCAATCTCATCGAATAGATGCATGAAGACGCCATAATGCTTTGCCTTGGTTTGGCTCGGTGCCTAGATGTGGCAAGATGTGCAATCTACTGAGACATTCTTTTACATAAACGTCGTCTGTAGTATTAGGGATAAGAATAAGCGGAAGCCATTTTCCTAGGTTTATTTTGGGGGGGTAAAACGCAGAAACAATTTTCTGTATTAAAAATTAGGTACTCGGGCGAACTAATGAATTCTGCATGCACGCTTTCTTACTGGCAGCTTGACCATTTTTATATTTCAGAAAAAGCTAAAACCATTTGAATAAAGAGACAGACGGCCACGGCCTGTGCCGTAAGCCGGACGCATTCCAACTACTTTTTAGTACAAATATCAAAATGGCCAAACATAATTATTGTCTAATTATTCACATATATTATTTCAAATACACAAAAGTGTTAAAACATCTTCGTATTAACTTTTTTCTTAACGCTTCCACTATAATTTTTCGCGCGCGACTGAATCTTAGTAAGAGGAATTGTAAAAAATCTGTTTGAAGTGATAATTAATTAGGTACTAAATTTTGGGATCTGGGATGTTCGTCGTGTTATTTTATTATATAATATGTTGAATGATTAAACCTCCGGACACCTGAAAAAGAAAATCAAATGTTGCTTCTAATAACATCTATCTATAATGTTTCGGAAAGTAAAAAAAATCTACCTCTATGGTTTCGGATGAGAAACAACGGCAGCAGCCACTATATGTATATCATCTACGCTAGTAATAGAATTAAAAAATATACCTATATAGTAACTGAATAATAATAATAAATCGCAATATTCTTTATTTTAAGGTAGACACATTACATATAACGCTATTTGTCGAGAGAAACTATGGGGCTTGCAATTTTTATTATCAAGCCTGAATTTCACTGGAGGTTTCTTTGTCGTATCTCGTATGTCGTAACCTAACCTTACTGTTTCTTCTAGAAAATAATTGTGATAACTTAGCTGAATAAATTTTACATATTTTTTTGTACTCTAAGAGTAAGTGACTGGTGTGATAAACATAAAAAAATAAAATTAAATAGTAGTATGTGATGTTTTCTGATATTTATATTTGTAAGTATAACTTATTACTTATTAAAAAACTATAAACTTAGGTACTTAAAGATTGATAGTTACTATAATTTAAGGTAAGTAAGTAATTCGCAAAAACTTTCGAATGGTTTAAAATGTTTTTCTTTTTTGCATTAATTGTCCCCTAATTTTCAAGTGACTTAGCCACAGCTAAACAGTTACTTAATTTTATTGGATATTATCAATCAATTTCTTTGATGCAATTGGTTTGGAAAGTAGGTACTTAATACAAAATATATTGTAATGATAGTAATTGTGACAAAATATCACAATGCTCAATCATATTGTATTCAATGCAGAGCTTTTTTCAATATAATTTCAATCCACTCACAAGTACATAAAAAGCACTGAATACAAAATAGAATCACAATATTCGCAGTACTAATTAATACCGGACTTACAGTTGAACAAAAGCCTTCGCACTATAGGGTAGTTGACAATTGAGGTCCATTTTACAAAGTTGTAAAGAACCCTTCGATATTCATTGCGGGGTCGATTGGTAACAAATATGATAGTTTTCATTTCACTCATATTAGCAACGCAATGTTCTTGTAATTCGTAAGTTGCAAGTTCATGAATCGTAGCTTTTATATCACAATGTAACTTGATGAAAACAATATGAGTGACGGCCATAGGTACAGTGCACGCACGCTAAAACTGATCACTTTGAATTTTACACCTTCATGCCCTTCAAATAAGGTAAATATATTTTGGTCAATTTACACAATCTATATTAATAATTTCGTCAAGGGGTACGGTAGACTCGATCAAAACCTTATATGAATAACAAAACATAAAAAAATATTGATTTCGAGTCGACAACATATATCAGCAAAATTCGGATTATGGAGAATTTCATTAAATTCTAAAGGCATTGACAAACAAACCGCAGTCGCCATGATAAACAAATCGCAGTCGCCATGGAAACATTGAGTAAATCATAACAAAACTAAATACTTTTCTTCAGTCGTTGACGTTTCGGGAAAATATTGTTTTTCACACTATTTTATGATATACTCTTTGTTATTTGTTTTTTACTACTGACAGAAGCCTTAACTATATTGAATTGAATTCAGCAGTGATTTTATTTCTATAGAAGAAGAGGAGCAAGAAAACATTTCAAATGGCTGGCAGACGTAAATATTCAAGCAGGTTTTGTACAGAACATCAGCCCCCCAGGACTAACTATGTACCTATATTTATCACTTTTAAATAATACCATTCAAGTATCAGTACTTTCAGTTGGTTCTATGATTTATGAAGGATTTATGAATGAGTTTATCTGATTCTAGAAATAACATATTATGTAGAATCAATATAATGAGGTCCTTACAAACAAAGCTCAATGAATCCAATCCTTTTGTCAAAATATACAAACTAAAGAGGAATTAAAAGCAGCCCCAGAAAATCAACCGAAATATTCGGTATCAAAGCAGTTTATAAACATAAATCTCTTGACTATTAAGATTTAAAACGGGATATTTACCGTGGTATTTATTTTGTGTGAGTGCCCGATATTTCGATGCAGTTGCATGCATCATGATCACGGGACGACTGAAGAGAAATTGCGGGTGGCTGCTATGGGCAAACAACCGTGAAAGTTTTAAAAAGTATAAATCTCTTGATTTGCGTGGGTGTAACGCCCTATCAAATAATGAGGTTGCGGTCATCTTTTTAGGAGAAAACGGCGAACCTGCATTAAATATAGACTTTTCTGTACAAGAATATTCTCAACATTTAAGAACTGTTCGAAGCCGTCATGTTACAATTTTATCAGTAGGTACCTATAGACTTGCTTGCTATTTGTCAAAATTTTAGCCCATTATTTTACGCCGAAAAACTTATTCATGAATATTGTGTCTTGGCCTATGTAAAGATTGAATCTCAAAGATTATTGTTTCTTCGAATGAATCAAAAACAGCTCAGAGCTGAATATTATAACAATTTAATGGATAGCCTGTGCAATAATGATAGAGAAACGGGTCAAGGCATTGGTAAAATTATAATATTATATTAAAGTCCCCAGCATATGATGCAAAATTATCAGGATTCCATGGCAATTGTTTGCAAGTATGGTAAACTAGACTTATTTATAACATTTACGTGCAATCCGAATTGGCAGGAAATGTTAGGTAATTTACAAGCCACTAAAAAAGAACATAGACCCAATTTAATTGCCAGAATTTTAAAACCTTTTAGATGACATTACAAGGAAACATATTTTTGGAATACCGAGTGCGTGGTTTACATATTTTTGGAAAATCGAGTGCGTGGTTTTACACCATTATCTACCCGCCAAAGTAGAGAAAGAGACTGAGTGCTTAAAACAAAGAGGTTTACAGAGAATAAACCTTAAGAGTTAAATGTTTTGTTAATTTATATTAGTTTATTTTGAATGTTGATTTAAAATAAAAATTATTTGTGGAAAAATATAGCAGTTTTTATTTACTATATTTACTAAACACAATGAACGAAGCTATACGAATCTATGCCTTGCTTACCTTTATAATTCCTTGAGAACCGATGACTACAGAGATATCTACCTACATTTTGTACCTAGATGTGTATTATGAGTCAGATTTTACCCGAGCGAAGCCGGGTTTTCATCTAGTATCTATATAATTTATAGCCTTTTACTTTACTCACTTTTTTTACAACTTTTACAAGGAATTATAATGTAAAATTATGAACTAAATATAAGACTGTGCTTCAAAAAAAGGTTATAAACAATTAAACTACAGTAGCAAGCACGTATGAACAGAATCTAAATAACAATAAACCACTTAAGCCTGCCTGGGAGTCCCTCGGGAATAATTAATGAGTCCTGGATATGATTAACCAACCACAATACTGTCATCAATGTCACTGATGTACCTTAGTATGTACGTACATGCTTACTCCTCGTACGTAATCGTATTAGTGACAGCTAGGGTTGGTACAGTTAGCTGCAGAGCTTGCTACCTAGCTGCGCCACAATAAATTATTTTTCGACACACGTACATTGTGTACGTCTGACGAACACTTTGTAATTCGGTAACAGTGCCCGTACCCTCCGGCGGGGGCGCGGCCTAAACCAAAATCAAAATTGATAATCAGAGACGGAGCCCCTCAGGCGTCGTCTCCTTCACGATGTTTTTCAGTATCCACGCGCTAGGCCGTGGTCCGAGGCTCCCTCGAGCCGCCCCTAGACGCGTTGGTACATGACTTTTTTTGGGGTAAAGTCTTCCGCTTCCCCGCAAGTCCAGTGAAGCTTGATCCGACGTACATTTTCGACTCAAGTATAGGTAAAAAAAAAAGCGAAGTTGCAGAGTATTACGTGGTATTACATAGATTTTTGCCGGGGTGGATACTAATTCTGAATCAGGCTGTACGTACAATATTTGTATGTGAACGACGGCTATCAATATTGCTGTAGAATACTGAATTTGTAATAGATGAGTTCTTATACGTGTCGCAGCCTCTAGGTTGCAACGTTCTGAAAATTATCTTTGTAAACAATAATTGCTTGTCAACTAATAGTTGTTATTTTCAATATAATTTAAGAGAAAGTATTTACTCATACGTTACTTTTTCGCCAGCAGTTCTAACTATTTTATTATTTGTTTATTGTGTTAAGAGCCTATCTAAGTTGGCCTTAAGGCTTAAATTATGGTAAATAATTTTTTTTTAAAGACAAGTAAGCCATAGCCGCTTGGTCACCGACGCTGCCTCATGGATTGCTGGACCATTTTTCTTAATGCCAACTTACCTGTAACAAGAAAAACACGAATTGAATTTGTTGTCTAGAGCCTGTTAATCCTCCTAAATTCAAGGTAGACTCGACTCCATTGTAAAATAGCAGAAAGAATTCCGTAAAACGATGTCGAAAAGTGATTTGTAAAATCTTACTTCGAATAAAAACTTTTTGAATTTCGAATTTTGAATTTTAAATTTCTCATAAAATTTTTTAATGTAAGTAAATAATTTCAAAATGATCAAGTGCCTAACTGAAAAATACGACTTCATATTGAAGCAATAATCTTGTTTTCAAATTAGGCTTCGTTATATTACAAGGTTGTTCAAGCGAAGTGAGAGGTATTAACGTTCACACTAACGAGCTGAAAGCTCTTGAAAATAAGTCTCTGTTAACATGGATACCTATACTAGGTATAATATAAGTAGGCTTTACAAAATACAGGTTTATATAAATTCATTTATTTTATTCAACGTACAATATTTTGCACAGAGATTTTTCTAATAGTGGTCAAAGTTCTGGTAAAAAATGTTTCACCGTTAGGTATATTAGTCACCTCATGCGGCAGGACACTTTTTTTTTTTTTTTTTTTTTGAATTGACCTATGCTTGTGTCGAAAAGGTACGACAAATCAAGCTTCACCGGACTTGCGGGGGAGTGGAAGACTCTACCCCAAAAAAAGTAATATACCAACGCGTCTAGGGGCGGCTCGAGGGAGCCTCGGACCACGGCCTAGCGCGTTGATATTGAAAAATGTCGTGAAGGAGACGACGATGCCTGAGGGGCTCCGTCTCTGATTTTCAATTTTGATTTTGGTTCTGGCCGCGCCCCCGCCGGCGGGTGCGGGCGTTGTTACCTGAAGGGTATTCACTACCAGAAGGCATTCTGTAAGGTGTAATCTAAATTCTTTGACTGCTTTAACTGCATCAGTGATTTCGTCGTCACGTTCGGAAAGGATATGTTTGGGACGGCGGCGGAACCCCGTAGTGGGGTGCGGGAAATAGCCCGTACACTTGACAACATACGGATTGGGATGGGAAGGGCCTTCATCAAAGTAGCGTTTGGATGCTTCCTTCATGAAGCCACTAATGGAAAGGAGTTCGGTATCGACATGAAGGTCGATGTTACGAACGAACCAAGGACAACCAGTAGCCCGGCGGAAGGCTGGACACTTCATCCTGGAGAGCGCCCTTATTCCGTAGCATTAGAGGTGAATTTTGTAGTGCAGAATGTACTGGCTTCTGTATATATAATAATGTCGGTCATTAAATTACGTTCTGTTTAAAAGATTTATCAATCTTATATCAATAAAGGATATCTCCTTTATGTTCGTAATTTTTTTCATGCTAATTATTTTGATTGGCCCTAAATTTATATTTACCTTTAAATTAAGGCAGGCTAGAACCACGTAATGGAGCTACTTAATTTGTAATTATGAGCTGATACGGAAATTTAACACGACAGTTTTTTGACAAATACTTGCCTCCAAGTAATAAATTAATCTTTCAATCACCATATTTCAGCAGAAAATCGTTCACAGCAGGACAATAGCGTCCCCTGAGATTCTTTGAAATGATAACTAACATAGATACTCGTGAATTGGTCATAATTTGATGTAAGGTGTGGGTGGAAAACCTACACTATTATTCCAGATACTGTGACAATAGTTTAGGAATTTTTATTAAGAATGTTTATTTGGAGTCTTTAACAAACAAAGAGGTTACGTGACAAAACGGCCCCTTAGTCTAGTTGGTAATACGGCTGCCTTCAAAGCACAATAGGGTCGCGGGTTCAAACCCCGCCCAGGGCAAACATTCGTGCGATGAGCACGATTATATATATCAGCTTCCTAACACCCATAGTACTTGACCTTGCCTAGTTTGGGGAAAATGACCGTATGCGAGATATCCCCACATATTTATATTTCTTAATTTCATATACATTTTTTTTACCTAGCAGCAAAAATATCTTGGCAAAAATTTTGTGCGTTTTGAAAAGAAACCAGCACTAATTATAATAAAAATGCAATATTTTTTCATTATTAATTTCTGTAACTTTAGTAAAACGCTTCTAAATTTTACAAAAGATCATTTTAATCGTCAAGAATTATAACAGTTACAACTAAACAAAGACGTTAAATAATAAAATAACTAATAGAAATAAATGTCCAATTATGAAGTTTAAAAATGGCATCAGTAAATTGCTAGAAGCCTAAAAGGTTTTAGGCACTGAATACTTATTAACAAAAATTTCTTCGGAATTTTCGGTTTAGCTATAAAACGAAAAATTGATTACATCTTTATTTTACTTAGAAATTTGTAAAAAGGGCAATATTTGGTGTGCAAATGCAAAAACAGTGTAAGACGGGATATGGTGTGAAGTTTCACCTGGAGAGGGGGATCATTTGTTATGTCAAAATGACACCCTATTACATGGTTCAGGTTGAAACTTTGAGGTAGCGATGTTCAAAATATACATTGTTATTTTGTTTTTTAAAAGTTATAAGAGGTACTATGTAATTGGTCCTTGGAAGTTATATTTGATTTACTTTCCGGGCAATTAATATTGGGGCTTGCTGAAAGTTTTACAGTTTTTCACTAAATGTAAAAAATAAAGAGTGATAGCTAATATTTTCGTCGGTATATAGAAATTATATGATTCTGGTACCTATCTAAACTAGAAAAAACCTTCTGAAATTAAATGAAAGACTATTTTTTTAAATAACACGTTAAACACAAACACTAAAGTAGTTTCCAACATTCCAGGGTTGCCTGGGAGAAATTGCTGTAAGCAATAAGGCCGCATTTTGCCTAACGCTGCGTTTTTAGTACGTCTTATACATGTACTGTATATGTTTTTACGTGCAATTCAATAATTTGTACTGTATTGTATTGTAAAATGTTTTCGACAAAGAACTAAAAACATTTCTTTCAAACCCTATCATAAAGTTGCCTCGGAAGACTTATTAAAACCAGTTCCAAATTCAAAACTAGACATTCAAACAAACGGAAAACTTCAAAAACACGAAGCCGTATTAAATTCTATTCGTAATATTGGTACACAGGGATCCGGAAGTCGGTTACAAAGGGCAGGAAATTGCCTATCAGAGGCTTGTAGTAATCACGGCGCGCGCCAATCTAACTTCACTGTGGACGGCTGTATTCGCTTTAATGAGCTATTTCGGGAGAGTAAAGGAAACAGAAATGGTGTCGGTGGCCAGTTCGTTTGAAGAGCTATTCCAATTTTGAATTAACTGTTTCAAAATACTTTTCTTATAGGTACTCAGAATCATTAATGAAGTTTATTTCTGTCTTAAAATAATTTGTGAAACTTGTAAAAGTTCATAAAGTTTCACACAAATTGATGAAAAAAAGTAGGACCTTGAAATTATTTGGTCAAGGTCACAAATTTTACTCCTTCCAACACAGTTTAAAGTATAGTTCGTGCTTTTTGAATATCATTGCAGATTTTCGTACCAGCTCCAATAAATCGCATCTTCTGGCCGCCATCTTGGAGTCTCCCTTCAAATATTGACAGAACTTTTCATTCTCCAGAAAGGCCCCGTTTAACAACCCAATAAGTTACAAGTATGATTTTATGTTTATTGTGTAGTAAAACTAACTCACTCAACTGAATATTCTTAGGCTTTCAACTGAAAAAAGAACACATGTTAATCGCGTGTCCAAAAAATATTTTACGAGAAATCTCATTTTTTAAAGTAAGAGCCAAAATCTAAAGCGATAGTTTTTAAACAAAAATAGCTTTTTTCATGCACTAATGCTCGCTCATATACATTAATGTTGATTGTACTTGTAATTTGTACATGTTATTTTCGCGAAACGGGTCCCAGGCTTCGATCGCGGAACTTTTAAGTGTCTTAGATAAATTAAGATTCCGGTTAGTGTTGTGTGTAAGCGGTACAATCAATAACAATCTCCTGCTTTGGAGTGTCTTCGTTGGATTTACACTTTGAGAATCGCTTTTAATTGTTTTTTCTATTTACTGCTGCTAAAATTTGTGAATTGATGTTTAACGGGTGTTACAGAAAATGCAAGATTTTTTATAATAACATCAATTATTTAATTTTTATACTGTTTATGGTAATATGCGTTAAAAAATATATTTAAAAAGGCAATAATTACACAGCTGTTATATAAATCGTGTAACAAGGAAACACTTTGTGGATGCATCAATTTTTTTAAGCCTCTATAAGTTGAAATTCAATTTAATAACAATAATCGTAATTTCTGTTACATCTTCCTAATGATAAGTAACGATAGACTGAAATCTCAACTAGATATCCTAATTTCTAGAAAAAGCAATAATTTGAGTTATGCTACTTCAAAACTAATATAAGAAATAACTGTCTAAGTAGCATTTCTTGAATATTTCATTTTTATGTTGTTCTTTGATTCGCGGCGCGCATTTCACCGTTTTTTCTTTGTTTCGCTCCACCCAGGCGCTCCGTCTGCATTTTCAGTAGAGTGACGTCATTTATTTATGTCGTCTGCTCACTATGAGTTAACGACTAGCGCTCTATTTACTTGTTTTATCACTATGTAAGCGATGGCCGTGGTTTTTTCTTAGTAGTTATAATGAATCATACTAATACGAAAGGGGGGAACCTCAATATCGGCATTGAAAACGTTTAATTTAAGTACACACACACAATGTAAGTCAGAGTTTGTGTTGTTTAAAACTTGCCTTGTATTTTTATTTTTTTGGAAGTTGGAATTAGGTATGACAATTAACACTTTCGGTGCCAAGTACCACTTGGAAAATCTTATACTACGAACTAACTCGTACTTGGAACCAAACGTGTTAAATAGAAGCTAAGGAATTTTAATGTAAGTACAAAACCTATAAAAAGCAATAAAAATAATGACCAAACACCATCAATTTCTTATAAGGGTGAGGGCACACTGCCATAATCGGTCGGCTCGTTCAGGTTGTCGGTGTCATGACATGTGTAAACATGTCGGTAGTGTGTACGCGCCTTATGGGCTCGGCTTTGTTTTTACTTTGGTAAAGTGGACACTCGAACACTAGGCGCGGCCGATTACTGCAAGAATTTTGTAGAGTAAGTATTTTCAATACTGTTAAGCCTCCTTGTTTTTAGTTTTCAAACTGACACCCTGTATTTTCTACTATTATATAACTTGTGTTTTGATTTTGTAACACACTATTTTAACTTTTAATTATTTTTCACTACACTTTCATCTTGTTTTCGTTCAAAAATTTTTCATCACACAGTATCACAGGACTGGTTCATTGATTCTGGTGCATCGTGTCATTATGAGTAATGAATATAACAATAACAATAAATAACAATATGTGGTTTCAATCGCTATCTACCAATATTACTCCTATCACAGTTGCAAACAATGAACAACTCCTCAGTCATGATAAAGGTACTGTAAATATTAATATTTCCGATAGTGTAAAGCGGGCGGAGCCGCGGCGGAAAGCTAGTAAGCCATAAACCCAAAAATTTTACCGAAAATAGTTGCCCTGAATATCATTGAACTTACGAGTATTATAGAAAGAATGCCTTTGTCTGCCGCTGGCACTGCTAGTATGGGCCACGAATGACATATTGGTTATCGTATAGTTATACTAGTGATATTGCCGTTACCACATGCTTTTTAACTGTGTTTAGATATTAGCAAACAGAAAATTTTGTTGGCACGTGTAAGCTTTAATCCACAAACAGTTTATGTAATCTTTTAGAGTTCGGAAATCTATGTAATAAAACTGTAGAGATCAAATGTCTGTACATAGAAAAAAAAAACAAATCCGAGTCAGCAAAATGTAACAAGTGGAATAGAACATATCCAGACAATTTTCTTTTTTTTTTGTTTCTCTGTCTGTCTGTTTGTACGGGGTAATCTCCGAAACTATTGGACCGATTTGAATGAAATTTTGCATGGTGGTTCTTTACATCCCTGGTCAACATTTTGGATACTTAAATCCCGGAAAATGAATGTGTTATTGTGGGATAGTTAAAAATTACTACGGAAAAGCCGGAAAATTACGCGGGCGTAGCCGCGGGCAGACAGCTAGTATCTCATAAAATTTAAATTTGACTATACCGTACCTTTTTGTATTAGAAAGTGTCAAATCTTTTTGTTTTCTAAATAACCATTGAAACTATTTGATTACTTTGTAATTTACTTAGCTATTTTTGTAAAGAAATTCTCGGTCATCCTATAAACTTACTTTGCAAAGAAATTGTTTAGTAAATGTTACAATTTTGCTTCTCATTTTAATATTTTCTTCGTACCTGTTCAGAGAACAACATAAATGATACTGTATTCTGCTTAAACTCACCGCAAACTCGTGTTTTTATCTAAAGCTATGTACAGACAGACCCATGGTACCAAGCCGGCCGGAATATTCAAATTCTTTGCCATATCCGATAATACCGCTCTCATGCAAAATGCATACAATATCATTCTTTACTTCATACGTGGATGCTTTTCCTGCGTAATTCATGTAAAACTGGCTTTATTTGAATTTTATACGTTCAAATTTTTCGTGTATTTCACCATAATAATATTTGAAATATTACATAGGGGTACGGTTTATTTGAAACTGCTTTACTATCTGACAAATTAGCCATTATTTGAGGAAATAAATTGAATACCTTTTCTTTATTTTCGTGCCAGGAAAAGGAATACAGGAAGTTGTTTTATTTTATTCCTCGAAAACAAAAATCTTTTTATTTCCTCGAATTACTGCAATATTACTTCCTTCTTTTTATTATTTAAAATGTTTCCTTTAAAACATGTTTAATCACAATATCCGTTTGAATAATATTTTTGGGACGTAAAACCTATTATAATCTTGTTGGATTATAAAATTAATGCATCAATTCACATCAATTCGTATTCACTTTAGTCCGTTAGTTAATTTCGTAATAAAAAGTTAGTTTAGTTTAATAATAATTTTTTTTTGTAACTAAAAATTTTAATATTATTATTAATATCTAAATTATAAAGTATATTGTTTGTGTAATGTCTCGTAAGCAGTTCTAAACAGAAATATATATTTTTTGCTTATGGTATCCCCTACTTTAGTTGATTATATTAATAAATAAAAAATTCTAACACACGGGCATCTGACCACAAACTAGGCAGAACCTGCACTGTGGGTGTCAGACAACTGATATAACATGGATATAACAGAAACAGAACAAGGCTATGGGGCCGTCGATTATATAAAAGTACGTCAATTTATTACTTAAAATATCCACAGAACAAAATATTTTAACTAATTAAATCCTACAATCATTTATCTGTTCTTGTCTGTAAGCATCATCATATATTTTGTTTATTAACAAAACACTTTACAAACATCGTTAGAATTCAACGATTTAGTTTCAAACTCCACGCAGCATTTCAAACTAGTAATATTCAAAACAAAATTATTCAAAATACATCGCCAACTTAATAGTTCAATGGGCTTCAATCACAAATAGTTACTTGTTTAAGGCATCCGTTTTCTATTCATTATATATAGTCCCTCATAAAATCTCGAGTAGGGGGAATGTTGCCATAGATACAGGGTGGCCACCCTTTGCCCCCACGTTGCTATAGGTGATCTCTGGTTGCCAAGCTCCCTGCCTCCAATCGGTGGTGGAAGTGGGGAAAAATAAGGTATTTTTTTATTAAGCTGTTATGAATACTGTTCTGTAGATTTCTCGTTTATTGAGCTGGGACGGCGTGATATTTTCATCAAATTGCCTCCCGGTGAATAGAAACGTAATTCGATAAGGCTTCATGGGGTCCTTTATATTATAATTTGCGTATAACCATATCGATAACGTACAAGTTTTATGTATTTCATTTTACCTAGCACGAAATATGACAAACATATTATGAGAGGAATAATTTAATTTGATATATAAATTAGAGAGGAAATAACATGGAAATATAAACTTATGGTGATTCCGTAATTTAGTTTTTTTTTGTGGAAAATTGTATATGATACTATTCGTAAAAAAAGCCCTAAAAGTGCTATTCATTTTCTCAAAATGTATTATTAGTTCCTAGAATATAAACAATTTATTATTTCTATGAACCAATACAAAGAGTGGGTGTTCTATTTCTTGAAATGTGAGTACTCGTGTACAGAAAAACGTATTTGTCGTCCAAACTTAATTAAATTTCCCCAGATTTTTATTTATTGATTTGTAGTGAATTTAAAAGAAGAGCGTCGGTGGCCAAGTGGCTAGGCCCGTTGACTTCCATTCCGAAGTTCGCGGGTTCAAACCTCTACACGTACCAATGTGTTTTCGATTTTCGAATTAATATGTACGTTTATTCGACGCTCTTACGGTGAAGGAAAAAAACATCGTGACGAAACCTGCACACACCTGCAAAGGAATTCAAAGGTTTTGTTTGAAGTTGATCAACCCGCACTAGGCCAGCGTGGTCGACTAAGACCTATTCACCCTGGTATCAGGGTAGACTCGAGCCCCTCGGTGGGGACATTATATGAGCTGTTAACGACGAGTGAATTTAGCGGCCTTTTTAAAGATAGTGAATTCTATCAAAAATACTTAACGCATTTTTGATCTTATCGGTGAAAATTTTATGGTTTAGTCTTGTTTTCTTTTTATCAAGCTACAAGATTGCACATGTTTTCAAAGAGATATAAAAAAAAGACATCCGTAGAATGGAATAATAATTACCTTATTGCACAATAGAAAACAGTACAGGTATGTATAATTTACAAACAGGATATAATGTGTACAGGCGACCTTATTGCTGAGAAGCATTTCTACCAGGCAACCTTAGGGTGAGGAGATAAATAGTAAGACGGGTTCGTGCTTACAACATAACTACATACTTACATAAAATAAAATATTGGGATGCTATTACTTACTAACTACATACCAGCGGCGTTCACAGTGATATTTAATAGGGTAGGCAAACTATTTTGAAAAGGTTAAAATAATATATAAACATAGGTACTAGTTTTTACTATTTTTAATTGAAGCAAAAATTAAAAACATTGAGCTCGGGAAAGGACTCGAACCCGCATCTCCTTGGCTGTCCGAACTATTTTTGTTTCTTTTTTCTGTTATTATAGTTATTCATGTTCTTGAAAACTTATGGAAATAAAGATACGCAATAAACGGGACTAAATAAACTTAAAACAACATTTTTAAAATTAAAATTACATACCACTGCCCACCACTAGATGATGATTAAAATATACAACCATATCCCCAAATCACTTAAAAATCATTGACCGATCCTATTTGAAAAAACAATTAAAATAATTTCTAATTAATAAAAGTTACGAGTATTATAGTGTAGCCGAATATTTTGCAGACAAAATAGAATGAGAAAGTTACTGTATCTTCCTTATATATATTTATAGATAAGCTAGTTATATTTCATCGAAGCATTAAAATAAAAAAAAATATGGTACTGAGTATTTTAAATTTTGGTACGTTTTTTTATTTTTAAGTCTAAGTAGATTTGGGTGTAAGAGTTAATGGTACTTGTTCAGTTAAAATAATGCATTCGAATTACACTTTAAGATCAATAAACATAGAAATGAACAAACGTAATCTTGTAAGTAACGAAAGTCCATTGAAATAATTTTAATTTTCAATCGCTTTTTGAAATGAACCCTAACAGCGCCATCTGTCTTATTCTACTTGTAACATCAAACTTAGGCGGGCGGCGAAGGACTGGGCGGGTGAAGTTACGTGATGAAACGTGCGGATACTTAACAGATGTCGCTAGTAGTTAAAAGCCTGCGAACTTTACATCAACGGAGATGAAAAGATAAAGTATGAAGAGATGGCGTTTGAGAGATCGGCGTTAAATACCATTATACCTAAATTTTAATTTTATTATACTATTACAACACAATTTAAATAATACATGGTTTTCATACAAAAATCTTTTTAAACGTAAGAATAAAGAAAGCATATTTATTCACATTGTAATTATATTTTGTGACTTAGTTTGAGGCTATATCATTATTAGCCTCCTTTCTTTCTTATTTGGGCAAACGTAAATACTTAATGTTTGTTCTTCTCGATTATGTAACGACAAAAAAGATCGCTAACAACAACAGTGCTCTTGACTTATTCATAAAATGTAACAAAAAATTATAGTATAATGTCACCTTCGCAATGTAACTCCTAGGTTTATTTTAATGAATGATGAATTAATGAACTTCTGTAGTGTTCGCTTTCGCTTTGTCACACTTCCATGAGTATTAATTTTTATTAGTAAAAAGCATCTTATCGTGTATCTAAGTCCGTGTAAAAAAAGACCAAGGCTAAGAACGATGTCTGAATCAAGTTGATAGCAAAACCACGCCGCCGCCGCCGCCGCCGTAGCCCGTAGCCATTTCGTAGCAAGGCTACGACAGCACGCTACGACCAAACCGCTACGAACTAAATATACGTAGCTTTTACGCCTATTAGATAGAATATTATTCGGGTAGGTAGGTAGTTTAAGTGTCATTAGTGTTCTAAGGGAGCCTATAATTTATAAGTAAATACATTTTGAATTTTTAGATTTTACTTTATATTCATTTTTATAGATTAATTTTAAAACGTTTTTTAAGCTGTTTATCTATTAATGTTATAAAAATTGTTTTGTTAAGTAGGTATTTCAATCATAATATTGATATCTCAAATTCTAGAGTCACTTGATAACGCCCTACAAATACAGAAGTAATGTTAATCTTCGTATAAAAATCAAACAGCATATTGTTAAGCACAAGTTTCCGTTTCGCCAAAATCGTTCTAACCGCATAGAAAATGTATGCAAACAGGAGGTAAAGGCCGTTGAAATTATTGTGCTTTCTACAAGAATTCTCTTTTGCAAGGGAACGTTCAAATTTACATTCACCTGGGCTCCAGAAACCCAATAGTCGAAAATAAACACCGCGCAAAACTGCAGGACACTGCCTGTGAAATCCTACCCCCGACGAGGGACGAAGGCGAAAGATAGATATCATGAGAGAAACATCTAGAGCGTTGGTATCAAATTTGTCACATAATAAATTATTTAAAAAGTGTAATGAACAGGTTAGAAATTAGTTTTAAGTGTGTGTTATGGCGGTGAGATCTTAAAGTAAATGTTTTTAATTTCACGAATTGTATTTACATCGTTTAAAAGTTGACAATTCAAATACAATTTGGTACAAAAAAATAACGAAAGTTCTTCTTGATTTATGCTCACCGATGTTCACTAAGGTCTGGAACAATATATTTCTTACTTTAATCTACAGCTTCTAGAAGGCAAAGTACTTACACGCGAATAAAAAAAAAGTAGAGAGCTATGTTGCACGAACCTAAATCTTTGTCTACAGTGAAATTTCACGACACAACTTCATTGGTTTCTGGACCTGTTACTGCTACTATACCCAATGATTTGTCTCTAAATAGCTGATATATAAATTATGTTGATGTTTCAGTGTCACATTACTATTGTACAAATAAATAAATAAATAAAAAAAAACAAGGGCTCCCACACATAACTTCGAATTCGCATTGCATCGCAACTTTCTGCGCGAGTCCTAAGACGTTAAAAATACGTTACATGCACAAAGCACGAAAAACTCAAACAAATTTCTCGCGTTCTCATAAAGAGTGTCCAATTTCTCCCCCACATAGAGTTGTTGTTTAGTAATACGTTACGGCACGACATGCACAAAGCACGAAAAACTCAAACATGTCACAACCTCTTAAATTCTTGCGTTCTCATAAAGAGTGTCCAATTTCTCCCTCACATAGAGATGTTGTTTACTCCTAAAGTCTTCCAAAAAGTGTCCAATTTCTGCAGGTGTTATTTGCTCCTAAAGCACGTTCCCAGCTCCAGAACTCCGCCGGTGGGAGCGCTCTCGTCTGATAGCGTCTGACACCGCGACACTGCCGCTGAACAAATTACTATACAACTGCTACCGGCTTGGCTGCACACTGCATGCGTCCAACCTGATTCGTACACCACTGAATTTTGGAAAATAAACAAATATAGAGTTTCTAGTACAATCTATATAATAAAACTGTATAGGTAGAGGTTGAAACTGTACATAGAAAAAAAAAGCTAAAAATCGAGTAAGGGGGATTTAAGAAGTGATAAAGAACAAATCCAGATTTTTTCAATTTTTTTGTTTCCTTGTTTCTCTGTCTGTTTGTACGGGCTAATCTTTGAAACTGTTGGACCGATTTGAATGAAATTTTGCATGACGGTATCTTATATCCCCAGTCAACATCTTAGATAGTTCTTACCGCGGGAAAACCGCACGAATAAGTGGAGCGGGTTATGGGTTACTTAAAAAAAAAATACTCCTTTCGTTTGTATGTTGGAAAGTTATGACTCAAGCGTAAAAGTGATACAAAACTGTACTCTTAGATGTCACAATATACGTGTCGGGCTGATTTGTGAATAACTGTAAATTAGTTTCTTATTATGAAATTTATTATGAAACAAACAGTCTCACTGGCCTTTGTTCAGCAGGCTTTCGGCTGAAATGATCTGTGCTATAAAAATGCCCAACAAGCCAGATGCATTGATAACTAAATAATACACGAGCAATCTTTATTCTTAGCAATCATTGTTATTTTAACTGACAAGCGACATACAACGAATGATTCATTTTTTCTATCCTTTTTCGTTAACAATTCCTTGAAGTCTTGTTTATCCGTGCTTGTAACCACGAACCGTAGATCAAAAGAAATTCACGTAATTCAATGCGCAAGCACACGTGTGCATCAATCGAAGGTGAAGTACAGAATGGGAACTAGGCCCCGCCCACTTTGTGACGTCATGCCTAATTGGGTGGCTCAGGCCTAATTCATATTGCCATATCCTCTCCCTTCTATTATCCGTGCTTGTAACTGACCACTTAATATTATTATTACTTTTAATACATAGTATCAGTCTTATACGTGCTTTAAAAAATCACACAGTTCAGAATCTCGTTTAAGTATGCTAGTCTCTTTCTAAAACTTCGATAAAATATCACAATAAACAACGGGCAACTTCTACGCTTTTTCGCGTGTTAACTTTGTATACCAGACTAACGAATTCAATTTGAAATTCCCCACCCGTTTGGCTAGCTGAACTACACGAAAGCAGTGTTCCTGACCGCACAGTGAGCCTTGCCAAAAACTTCCACCATAAACAGGCCCGTGGTGCACCACCGAAAATCCCAAATTAGCATGTTATTCAAATCAAAAGACAGAGCCTATAAACATTGAGGTAGCCTTCCGTGGTTTGCGACTCTAAGAATGAAGACAACCAAAAGAAAACGGACAAAACGCAAAAGGTTTTACGAATGACTAAACAAGTAGTTTTTTCATATCAATACTGTATTATTGAATGAAATTTTAAAATGGCGTGTTTCTCACCATCAAAACTATTTGACAGTTAAATATAAGATTATCATTTGTAAAGATAATATAATGAGGAGGACAATTTACACATTACTACGGGTGATATTAAAAAAATCAAGATTATTTTATTCATTATAGGCTCCCGTAAAACACTTAATGACGTCATTACAGATGTAAAAAAGCTTTGCTCAAACCAAGACCGGCTCTCGTTTCTAACGAATGTACAAGTATAAGGTCTAACTTATTCTAAACCTATCGTCAGTTTTCATGTAATTTTCAAGCGCAGCATCTAAGCGCTTAGCTCAGAAATTATAGATTTAATGGAATAAGCACTCCTTTTTCTCTTTCTCTCAATGCGATTGACTAAAATCAGTTCACCTTAATTCCGGACAAGTTGGGACCTCACCTGATTTATATTTGTATAAAAAAATCTGCGTAGCTGCGACTTCAACGCAAGCGATTAGTCTGTCCGTTGTCGTCGGCTCATTGTCGCGGCTCACGAAAGTGTACCTTTAAATATATGCAAGCAAACGTACCTCGGTTTTATCGCGAGGTTTTTCGCGGTGTCCGGCGGTATACCGGCGCCGAATTCCAAGAGTTGAAAGTTGATATAAATTCGAGTTTAAGTTAGGTGGGCGAGGCATTAGAACCGGCGGCTTGTCGCTTCACTTAAAATAGCTTTTAGGAGAAAAATCGTGTAAAAAGCAGTAGTGTACGTCGACAAGATGAAGTATAATGCTGACATTAACATCGTCCGAATAAAAAGAATATGACCGGATTTGAATCATAGTTCGATATATTACTAAATTAAAATATTTTGCTACATGGCTCCTTATAAAAAACAAGTTAAAGGAACCACGTGAATATACTGTAACTAAAATTTCAAGTTACTTTAAAATACTAAACCGTCTAAATCATATTTGAATAAACATTTTTTGAATTCTTGAATATAAATACCTCTTAGATAAAATAATGAATTTAATACGCTTAACTAAAAATACTCTACTCTACTGTATTATTTCTTATTTGTATGTAATGAATTTCGATTCTAATTAAAGGCCATCGAAAGACCAACCCCTGATATTAAAGACGCGACTATCGACCTTCTTGACATATGGCCTCAGATTTGCCGTAGCCACTTTCATTATTCACACTACCCCTCGATAGCCCAGTGCTGCCATCTGGCCGATGGAGTGATTACCTATATTAATTATGGCGCTGCGGGTAGTTTTCAATCAATTTCCAGTTGGGTTTGATTGAAGATTGTGTGGGGAAAGTGATGTGAGACCGATATTGGAAATTTGATTCAGTTATTTCTGAGGTGATGGAGGTTCGTATTCGTGGTTGGATGAGAATATTGTCTTTTATAGTTTAGCTTCAAGTGATCCAACGAATATGAAAGATATCGTACAATCGGTGCGTTTTTTCTTTAACCGCGTTTGAGGCAGAGCAACAAATTAATGTAATAAATATTTAGTATTGTATGAAGATAGAAAAAACACAGTTGAAACGTCGGAAAAAAATAAATTGTTCCTGAAACATTTCTAAAAATGTATCGCTTACCCGTAGAAATGCAATAAAAATATAATAAAACGTTAAAAATATTTAGTACTTATCGCATGGTCTAAGAAAACAAGGTTTTTAAATCCGACCACGTGACTTGACATAAGCCTACGTCATCATGCTTGCATTTCTTGTCGAATACGTGTTAATTGACAAGGATGAACGAACAGCATGATGACGTAGGCTTGAAATGAAATGAAATATGTTTTTATTCGAAGTAAGATTAACAAATCACTTTCGACGTCGCTAGGCTTGTGTCAAGTCACGTGGTCGGTATAGAAGACCTTGTTTTTTTAAACCATGACTTATCGCAAGTTCTATCGACCACCAAGTATAATAAAAATAAATTATACTCAAGTTACACAATGAAAATACACCGACACATTAAAATTATTCCTTAACTGAGCTTACAGAATACTAAAAATCGTACGTGCGAATTTGCGATCGAAGTGACTGTGAAAATCGAAATGAAAAGTGAGAAGAGTTTTAAATTTTACAGAATAGCATTCCTGGACGTGAATGGAACCAGCAATCTCGACATTCAAAGGCAGACGTAGTACAAAATAGACCGTACAACGCTTCAGTGTTTTTATAAAGCGCGCACTAACGTTTTCTGACCGTGTAATGAACCTTTGACCGTCCTCAGTCAAGGTCTAAGTTTATTTGAGAGGCAGACTTACTAAAGTGAATAAACTCATAAATAATGACAGCATAAATCTTGAAATATCGAAACGAAAATATTTTGTATAAGAGTGAAATTCAACTTGTATTGTCATGACATATAAATATTATGATTTTAAAATTTCGTAAGCTGTTTCCCTTTGGTTATGTAATTTTTACAAGTAGGTACGAGTATTATGGTTTTCAGATATACATAACTTGATCATATAATTTATATATGTTACAGGAAATGTATGAAATCCAGGAATTGTATACAATTCCTAGGAAATGTATACAATTCCGGAGCTCGTTAGGAAATGTATGAAATAATGTTTCAAAAATTATTTAATTCACACATATCCTAGGAAATGTATGAACTTCCTAGGAATTGTATAAAATTCCGAACTTGTACTAGGAAATGTATAAAACTAATGCTTTCTGTGAATAAAATAAACAAAAATCCCTGTTAAAATGAGAATCATTGTTAAACTGATAATTAGAATGTTTTCCCAGGGTTCTCGTTGAAGTAATGCAACAATCATACGGTAAAATATATTATCTTTGTAATAATTTTTCTCAATTAAACCTAATTAATCAGATATTTATTATTTTTTACAGCGTATCTATCTAGAACAAAAACTATAAATAAAGCTTGTAAAGCTCAAACTTTAATTGGATAAGAAGGAAAACATTCTATCGTTTAAGTAAATAATACGCCACAATGTAAAAGCAAAAGCCTTTTTTAACTGTGTAAATAAAGCCACCCAGGTAACATAAATATAAAATATTTATTAGGGCTTTCTAAAATTTAACTATTTATTCTCATTTATGGCTGGTATATAGGTACTGAATGTTTGCGCAAGCGTTTGCCTGATCGGTTGATGCAATACCACAGATGAGACACTCTAAAGAACCAACGTGGTTCTAATTTTTATAACAGACAACCACTAGACGTAAATGAAAATTAAAGAAAAATAGTCTTTATACTTCATACAATACCACGCAACACCATCCGGTGGAGTTTGGCGGCGCCTACGGGATGCAGTGAGTGGAAGGATATCGGTCGGGGAACTTTTTTTGGTGCGGGAAGGTAAATTTCCCTTCTGTACGAGTAGTACTATTATAGACTTATGTTGCAAAAGCCTCCCCTCGCTCCGCTTTCCCCGTTTACCAATTTACATCTTGAATGTTTTACATTTCCGATCGCTATTTAGGAAATGTATACAATTCCTAGGAAATGTGTCTAATATGATTTATTTCATACATTTCCTAGCGATTTTAGGCATTGTATACATTTCCTAGGAATTGTATACAATGACGGATTTCATACATTTCCGTTAACATATACATAAATGATTGGAAACACGTTTTCTGAATAGAAAATCGCGCCAAAGTAACACCTTATATTATCTTATTTTACTTTTTTTTACCAAATTTAAAACTTGGACTTGGTCACAAGTATGGTATTCAACTTTACTAAAATCTGGTACAGAATCTTTCTTATTATATGTAGGTAGTACTTTTTGTATAAATGGACAAACACAAACTAGGCACTTACGCTGTTTAGATCTAGCGCGCAAACACCATACATTTTTATGTTCAACATGTACGGCACCACTTATAAACATTACTTTTCTGCGTTTCCATGAGTGGTCCGTTTACTTTGCCGCGCAGACAAACCACGCCTCAACTGCGATTTTAAGCTTTTCGATGTGCTGCCGAGACTTCCAAAATAAGAATAAACCTAAGGGATAGGCAGTAGCATTACAGGTCTTTATATTGTAAGGGGAGTTGATTATACAATCTCTACATTTATCAAGTTGCCATTAATGTGACTTTAAATAAGTGATACTCGTAAACAAAAAGTCATAATTTCATTAAAAAAAAATTATTATTCAACAACGTACGAGTAGGTTGGGATTCGTAGTTATTCTAAGTTACATAGGTGAATTATAGAAATTGGTGAAATTCTAATGTTCTAAACTAATGTTCTCTCGATCAGAATCACGACTACGATTCAGTGAATATTAGGCTTATAAAGTGACCCTCACCGTTTGAACTAATAGTTTATATGATAAACAATAATAATTCAGAATATTTGTGAATATTGTAAAATAAAACTGCTCTTATTTTAATAAGTAAGGAGTATTTTAACTTTTCCTATGAATTGATTAGCAGCTTTTTCAAACATAATTTGAAAATATGATCTGCACGAAAATTGTTTTATTGTGTATGGAGAAAAATCTTAATATATGAAATTGCTTTTTAAAATCAATTGATTGTTTAAAGTTAAAGACAGAAAACTTTGTTGTTTGACGGCCCCGTAGCCTAGTTGGTTGGTAGTACGTCTACATTCCAAGCACAGGGTCGCGGGTTCGAATGTCGCCCAGGGCAAACATTTGTGTGATAAACATTTATGTTTGCCTTGTGTCTGGATGTTATATATTTATATTATGTATGTACATCCGCTGTCTGACACCCATAGTACAGGTTTCGCTCCGTTTGGGGTCAGATGGCTGTGCGTGAGATGTCCCACATATTTATTATTTGTTTACCCCACAAGAAACGATGCAAGGTTTTTAATGAAAAGATATTCAAATAAAACAATTAAAATATCAGTCCGTTTCTTGATTAATGATTAATAGTAATTCGAAAGGACTCCCGGAAGACCAGCGCTGGAGCCTAATAGGCTGCGGCTTTCGCTGAGGGAGGCCCTTTTTGTGTGGTGTCGCAGCACATACGGATTATGTTAACTTACATTGCAATAATACATATTGTATAGATTGTATTCGTATCGTGCCATGTAATTTTTAGTCATAGTTGTTAACTTTTGTATTCTCTGTTGTGTTGTGATGTCCCGCAAATAAATGTTTCTTATTCTTATTCTTATTCTTATATTCTTAATATTTATCGCCCGCCTCAAGTTGGTCGCATGGTTATTCATGAGTCTCAAATTATTCAGATGGCTTTCGAAGTAACTCTGCGGTGCTGTTCTTACTCGCGACCAAAACTATTGGGAAATTGATTTACAAAGACAAATAAAAGTTTAGTGTATCTCTGTTACGTCAAGGAGAAATGTAATGATATTTAAGTATAATTATGTTTCTTATATTCATGTTGGCGCGTGCATTTTCTTATCAAATGTTGAAAGTTTAATCTACTAAATAAAAATAAGTCGGGTTTTCCTTCCTGACGCTATAACTCCAGAACGCACGAACCGATTTCCACGGTTTTGCATTCGTTGGAAAGGTCTCGGGCTCTGTAAGGTTTATAGCAAAGAAAAAAAACTGTTATCGCGGGCGGAGCCGCGGCGGAAAGCTAGTAATAATATAAAGCAGGAATACATAAAATTATGACAGAAGTATGATTATTCTTGTCAATTCTGATTAGAGTTATATTAAGGGGCTCTACCACGCTAAGTGGCGCCGCCACTCTTTAAAAAATAATAACTCGGAAAATAATCAATTTTTCAAAAATCCGGTCCACAGATCTGGAGTCGGGGTGCTGTAGGATATATAGAAGCTATTAACTTTATTTATTGTATCTCGCTGTAGTTAGAGATAGGAAATTTGCGAAAAACGGCCACTTTTCGCATTTTTTCTATCTATAACTACATTGAACTATAATAAACATATGTGATTACTTCTATATATCCTACAGCACACCGACTCCAGTTCTGTGGATCGGATTTTTGAAAAATTGATTATTTTCCGAGTTATTATTTTTTAAAGAGTGGCGGCGCCACTTAGCCTGGTAGAGCCCCTTAAGAAGAAAAATGTATCCCACTTACTGGATTATATGCATCTAGCTGTCCGCCCGCGGTTAAGCTCGCGTTGTTTTCCCTATTATATTATTTTCCCTCGGGAAAAAGTAGCCTATGTCACTTCTCAACCCTTTACCTATCTCTGTGAAAGAATTTGGTCAATATTTTGCTTGTATCATTGTAAAAGATGGACAAGCAAACAAAGAAACACGTTTTCGCGTTTATAATATAAGTATGGATTATTTTAAGTATCCAAATAAACAGTTATAACAATAAAATCAAGAAGGTACCCAAAAATAAGCAAAGTTGTATTTTTGAAAAATAAATAGTTACAAAATAAAAAATAAAAAAACGATCATATAAAACTCATTAGCATTTATTCACAGATGTAGTGAGGCTGCCTTATATTTCTCTGTATACAGTTTAAAGTAAAGTGCCAAAACTATACAGTATTACATTTTATGATTTTAATCATCTACAATTTTTCAAACAACTAACAAGACTCCCCGAGTTGCATGTAAATTTTGAATAAAGGCATAAGACTTTTGTCTCAAGTAAACTTCGCCTAAGTTTTCTCAAAAACGGATTTCCTCAAATTGGATTACGTCTGGGTCTGGAAAATATACAGACACGTAGAATTCGCTGCAAAAATAAACTTTATTGCAAAGACTGAGATTGCATTAAACATTAAACACACCTTTATTTGAATTTGGCTATAGAAGAGACACTCGGAAAATTTTATCATAAATAAATAAATTGATGGACATATAATTAGATTGAACATAGTTTTCTAAGCTGTGCCGTCCAGCTAATGGTCTGTTATTTACTAAACAACAAATACTACCTTACTCTGGCTGAATTACAAAATAGTAGAAGCCATATATAAAAAAAAATAACAACAAATACCTAAATTTCTTTCTTACTCAATGGTAAACAAATACTATCATCATCATCGTCATGTGAGGGTATCTGACACGGTCATCTGACCCCAAACTAATAAGAACCTGAACACATCCCTTTTTGTTTTAAATCATATTTAGTGTTCGGATCTGCACGGTGGCATAGCTTTTGATGATGCTCTGTGGTGGGATGAAACACGTGTAAGAGTATTTGGTGCATGTGGTGCGGTATCATCGCCTCTGCATCTGCATTTATAGCGGGCATTGCATATCGCATGAAAGCATCATAAGTATCGAAGTGGTTAAAGATTCATCACCGCTTTTCGCAATCGCATTTGTGTTCGCTTAAATCACCAAACGCACGTTGCTTATTAAAAAGAAGAACGCATCTAAAATTTGCCTTTGGCATATTGCAATAGCGGATTTTAGAGATTGTTAAATGACGGCGCCGTTTATAATCTGTCCAATAAAAAAAAAAAAATCGAGACACATTACAATATAGCCGTTAAGTGACAGATAATGTTTAAATAATTAAATAAAAAAATAAAATGTTTTCTTCGTGACAAAAATGAGTAAATTACTTTAATCATGGATGACATAAAAGCGTATATCACAATAATTGCATTTAACATAAAAGCGATTACACGTTTTATTGCCGTTTTACGATTGTGTATCGCGTCGGTAATCCTTTTGATGAGTTCGTTCGACGCATTGAAATGAATGATAGGTCATAAAACAACACGATTTACATAATCCCAAGCTTCTGTATCGTTTTGCGTAGTATAAGATAGTAACCTGTATCTGTACAAGAATGTAAAACGGAACAAAATTTGTTGTTTAATTTTTTTTAGCTTTATAAGCCGTAGATTGAATGGGCAACGGTGGCTAGGTGGCTAAGATTGTTGACTTTCAATCAGATTTTTTAATTAATATTGGAGCGTCGGTGGCCAAGTGGCTAGGCCCGTTGACTTCCATTCTGAAGTTCGCGGGTTCAAACCTCGGCACGTACCAATGTGTTTTCGGTTTTCGAATTCATATGTACGTTTATTCGACGCTCTTACGGTGAATGAAAACATCGTAAAGAAACCTGCACACACCTGCAAGAAATTCAAAGTTTGTGTGAGAAGTTGACCAACCCGCACTGGGCCAGCGTGGTCGACTAAGGCCTATTCACCCTGATATCAGGAGAGGCTCGAGCTCCTTGGTGGGGACATATATGAGCTGTTAACGATGGGAGTTATAGGTACTCGGGAATCGTGAAGAAAAGGCGGGTTCATGGTTTCGTCCTTTTTAATATTAGTTTATCATGGTAATTGTCGTGTTAATACGGTGGAGTTAGTGCAATAATTTGCCGTTAATGAAGAACTATTCAATGAAAGTGAGAAATAATGGGTGGTTAGCTGTTTCTGGTTTGATACCCGCGTTAAACTCCGATGTCATTGGAATGTAAGGACCACCCTTGCATTTTAATGATCCCATGACAAGAAATGAAACTTACTAAAGACTAGGCTGTATGGGCTTTGAACCCTTTGCCTTTCCCATAAGGGATAAAAAAACTTAAAAAGAATCTAATTTTATAAGGTACTACGGGCGCCAAAGATGGCCCACTTAAATTTTTAGATATTTTGTTTCCCAAATAAATATATTATAATTTCCATTATGTTTTTTCTTTATTTTACCTAACTGCAAGATTTTACAAGGATTTGTCCTTGTATATTTATTTGGGAAACAAAATATCTAAAAATTTAAGTGGGCCTTCTTTGGCGCCCGTACCTTATGTATACTTATTCTAGAGAAGTGGGAAAAGCAAATCTCTCTGGGCTCTCTGGTTTATTCAACGCTCTCATGGTGAAGAAAAACATTGCGAGGAAAAGTTTATCTATCTGCAATGAACCAGCGCCGTCGACTAAGGCCTACTCACCCTGAGTTCAGTGTAGGCTCGAGCCCTTCACTAGGGACTTATATTATACTAAGCTGTTAGCTGATGTAAGTAATATTACTCGTTCCTATTTGAATATTATAATATGTATACCATTTTTGTGCAACTGCAACTACCTCCTTGTTCACAGGTATGTGTATGAATAGACAATTATCAACACAAAAAGGATTTAATTTAGGCGAAAATACTTTGAAATAAATTCTTATGAGTTCAAAGCAGGATTTGAAACGTTTTCTTAAAGGAAAAGCAAAAGCATTTTAACAAGATGGGGTAAAATAAAAAAATGGTAAGCATACACCGTCTGTGAATAGCAAAGGAAAGGTGGCGAGGCAAAAGAGCCTTTATGGAACAACTTTGGCGTTCAGCGTCGTAGTGAGGGCGTACAAAACAAGGTAGGATTACATTTATAGCATGTTCTTCTTCTTCATCGAGTGGATTTCGAGGTTAACCCTGGTGTCGGAATTGTTGAGTCACCTTAGGCTTCGGACATGTTTACATTACACTTATATCAGTTATAATTTGGTCAATAAATGCCAAGTAATTTTTAATAATTTAGATTCATATTGTGATTTTCACCTTAAAAGTTAACCGACCACAAATCCACCGAATCGTGTATAAATGGAACAAACACGTTTATCTGTTTTCAAACTATAAATGTGGCAACAGCAATCCCCCTGCTAATTTTTATTATTATTATTATATATGTATAAAAACGTTATGTAAACATCAAGCCACATTTTAATTATAAGTTAGCGTATACAGATGTGGTCCTCATCATTAGTTGCTTAGTAAACACCAAAAATCTCAGACAAGAGGGAACCGAACACCAATGTGCAATGTGTAAAGAGTTTTTAATCCAGCCAGCTTGGCGTTCCTCGCTCTAAAACAGAACCTACACCAAAAAACGGACAGAAAAACTGCACCAGCGGGCGCAAAACGTCTACAGCGACAAACATCGCATCGCCCGATCTCCGTAGATATGCAAAGCGTTCTTTGTAACATGATCTTATTGTGTCGCGAATCCCCAGCGCCGCACTGCATGCAAAACGACTTATGTCGATTTAGAAATTTATTAGAACGCGATGCGAATTTTTATGCGAAACCGTTCGGATGCACCGCGCAAGTTATTGTTGCATTTCAGCCTTGCATTCGCAAGTTCACCCAACCGTTTGATTTATGGGAATGCAGGTACGTGAGGTAAGTTGAGTTCTGGTGCCTATATTGCGTTAGTTGGAGCATATTGGTTGCTCGATATTGCCATTCTTGCGAGCAACAAAGTGGCGTGATTGATTTTTATTCAGTATCGTTGACGCAGCAAGAATTGAAGTAAAACCTTTTTTGTTATAAGATATTAATGGCAACTTTCATAACAATAAAATTTTGAACTTATAAACCAAATTTAGAAGCGCAGCCACCGTAAAACCGAACTAAAGAAGCAATCAAATAAGAAATACTTATTTTTTATTAGAGATAACCAAGCAAACTAAGCAGCTAGCCAACTAAGTAGTGTATAAGTTGTAATTTTAAATTAAAAATGCTTACAAACTGATGAAGTATCAGCCTTACTTCCATAAAAAATATACCCCATAATCGCATCAACCCAACACAATCGCACAAAAATGATAACCCGATCACCCAAACCATTTTCATCACTCATACCCCAATTCGGAACGCAAACCGTCGCCAATCCTTTCACAAATCATCTGTCAGCGGTCCGAATCTCGTTCGAGTGCTCGTTCCGATGTCCGTCGCGCTGGCAGCACTACAATGACAAGTCGAAGATTGCATCGAGCGTTGCAAATCCCGCGGGGTCTGTACCGAAATTGATCGCAGTAATTTGCTCGCGTTGAACTGGTACGTTCAGCAATTCATCCGAGAGCGGAACGGGGTATGGGCGGAAGCGGGCCGTATGGATGTATGGATGTTTATTATTCTTTCAACTACTCAATGGATTTTAATGAAACACTACAATAATATAGCTTACACATCAGAATAACACATAGGCTACCTTTAACAGCGGGAAAATCCCTCATTACTAAGGGAAAAACTAGAAAAGCTAGTTTATTATAATTAAACCATTCCGCTATCCTACCCTATCGTTTTATCACTTTCCCAACAAGTTTCGTAAAATATCTGCCAACAGCAAGGTCAAACCCTAAATCTTGGCTCATACATGCGAACGTCAACAACAGCCCTGCTGCCAAAGATACCCTTAATATATCAAGTTTATTCGAAAAATGTTAGGTATAAAACTTACCAAAATCCACTTTCATATAACCTATCCATTATCAAAGAGTAAGTACCAGAATAAACATAGAACAAGCTTGAATAGATCAAAATTAAATACAATATAATATAATTCACGCTATTTTCCCTAACGGAGCAAGCAGAGTTTTAATAAGCTCACAGCCCAAACAATTTTTTTAGCTTACTCGCGATGTAAACTTACTGAGTCACTACTTACTATTAATTTTACTTTTTTAACGATAACACGAACCTTCACAGCGTTAATATTGAGGCCACTGCCATCCCAAGCGTCTGATGAAAATTTTTCTAAAAATTTTCAATTCATTCTGAAGGAGAGTAGACAGTAGACGAGAGCGTCAATTTCACGGGAGATTTCGCATACAGCCTGAGAGCTATCGTATACGTAGGTGTCTGTGTGGGGTTTGAAAGAGTTTCATTGTGAGCCAACCGCTTAGCTCGCCTGGGAGGGCTTTAGGGATGGGATCATCGGTTGGAATATCTGTTATTCGTTTATAGGCCGTATTGTCCCCACTGCCATTTGATTCTGAGTCTGCCACTGATGTTGAGTCGACTAAAGCCATAATCATCCATCATCAGTCGTCATTCATCGTCATCATCTGTTATAACCTTTAGTAGCATTATCTATCGTTACTACTGAGATAGCTTACCACCGCCTTGGTTACAGTTTTGGGCTTTAAATTTTAAATTAAAGTGTTCAGACTTATGACCCTTAAGTGTAAAATCATCGTTATAACCTATTCACCACTAATAATAACGCTAGTTCAACTTGAAATTTTTACATTAATTTTTATTGGATATGTAAGCAAAAATCGTAATATTTTCAAGTTTTTAGTTCATTTTTTGATCAGATTATACTTTGAAAATGAAAAAATGAAAATGAAATGAAAGTCTAGAACAAAATTGTACTCGTTAGTAGTAAAATTAAAGTAAATACAAATTTCGAATCGTCACTGTTACTTTATAATTATTGTTATTTGGAACTGTTACCAAAAGCCCTGCTCTACTGATATTTTTACATGGAGCAAAGAAATGGGAGCGAATTTGTGGTGTTGGGGAAAAATGATACAATTTCTCGATTTATTCAAGTGTGAGAAGTCTCTCTTCTAATAGCTGTAATCTTTAGTCTCAGAAGACTTTGAGCATTACTTTTGCAAATGATATATCGTTTGAATAAAGCAAGAAATTTTATATCATAATTGGATTTCGGAGCATAAATTTATCTTCGCTAAAGAGTCCTTTTTTGGACAACCAACTCATCCTGTGTCCTAAAAGAAGACTAAAAGAACAAAAATTGGGCAGCACCGAAACTTTTAGAGAACTAAACTAACTAAAAATACCTGCGATCCCCATTTTGGCATTTATTATGCCTTATAAGGGAGACACAAATGTCCAGTCTCATATTTGAAAGATTACGTATATTCCCAGCAAACTCAAAGAAAATAAATAATGACGATTGGAAATGACGATTACAACGACTGATAACTGAATTATTTTTATTAAAAAAAATGTTAGTTGTAATGTTCAATAGTTTAAAGAGGACTACGACATAATATTATGTATGACGTTATTTCTTAGGTAGTACCTACAATTTTTAAATATAAGTGAGTAATATTTATATGCCTAGCTTTCTGCCCCGCGGCTAAGCCCGCGGTAACGATTTAAAATTAAAAAACGCGGTAAAAGGTAGCCTATGTGTTATTCTGATGTATATGATATATTTACTGTAAAGTTTCATTAAAATTTATTATGTAGCTTTTGCGTGAAAGATTAACAAAAATCTTTGCATCCATACATCTATACAGCCAACCTTCGCGTTTATAATATTAGTTAGATGTTATATTGGAAATTATGTTATTTGCAATGTAATAAAAAACGGAAACTCAAATGTCTTCATAAACTTCACTGTCGTCGCGAACCAAACACATAAATCCCTTACTAACCCAATATTTTATCGACCAAAAGCCAAGGCACGCCAATCATTCTTTTACTGTCGAACTAACAGCGATTGCCTCACGAAACCGAATACGTAGATAAAAGGGAATTATAGCAGACAAGATTAATTATAGCAACTTATTGTTGCTACCATCATTTCCCGCTTTATCATAAAGGATATAATCTGAGACCTTCTGTAATCCGTGGCGCATGATATGATATGGAATCGTGTACTTCTAGAAGAGCTCTGCTGTTGCGTTTATAATATTTTTTAAAATTTAATGAATTAGTAAATATGTGAGACATTTTACGCACAGTCATTTGATCTTATATACACTCATACTAGGCAGTGCCTATTATACCTGCCAGCCTATGCGGTGCCTGTACTATGGGTGTCAGACAACTGACATACATTTATAGCTATATACACATACTTAAATATAAATACACACATTGATATTTGCAAAAGTAGTATATACTCTATAAAACAGTGATTTTAAACTATTATTCACAGTGCGAAAGCACATACTCTAGACATTTTCTAGTCGCTTCCACTTGAGTTCTATATCTGCCCCGCCCCTATCAAACGCTCGTTTGCACAAAGTATAGAGTAAGTATATCTGGAGCGCTTGCGAATGTAGCGGGTTCGAGAAGGCTTTCCTAACACTTTTTCCCGATTCCTAAACGAATAAAAAGGATTCAAAGGGAACTACATGACTTTTGTTATACCCGTATCGCTCCGAAAATGCTTTTGGAAAATTTCGTAAAATTCTTGTTAGTTCTTTGTAATGGACTTTTAACACTATTGCCTATAGTAAACCTTAGTTTGTTATGTTTCAAAGCTGCTTTCAAAATAAGTTCTTTTGAGTTTGTCAGCGAATTTCAGTTCTTTTAGTACAGTAGCTGCTAACGAGATGAAAATTTCTTTGTTAGGTTTTATTTGGTATTGTTAGCTCAGAGTATTATAAAACTATTTTTATATTTTCTATATCTATAATGAAAAAACCTCCATAAAAATTTATTCATGAAACAAAGTATGTTTACGAAAGGTTTACGGCGTAAAAGCAGAAATAACAAACTGAAAACCATCCATTTTTTCACAATTATAAATAATAGCCAGCACATGTGACTTACCAATTTTGTCTTTGAGTGTGCCAATATTATACAGTAATACTGGTAGAAAAATCTCGTAATATGACTGTATACAGCTGCATGTGCTTACTACTTTACTTACCTCTTTGTTATACAAAATGCTAAAAACTACAAAATATTACGTATATATCGAGAAAACTTTATTTATTTGAATCGAAGTTTTTATTATCAAAATTAAAAGAAAAAGATAAACGGAATCGCATTTTTTTATAGACGACATATTCTAAAAATACAATACAAATACTTAATTGCACGCAAACAGCTTTAATCATGAACTCTTTAGACCCTATCTATACCTATGCACCCAAATTGATTGCTTCACAGACTAAAAAGTTTTTCATCGCCACGGCCAGTACAGCGAGAAGACTGCTTGATGAGGCATTAAATACTCCATTAACTATGTATCGATCGGCGGGATTAGCAAGATAAATTTATGTCACGGCTACAGGTGATAGATTTTAAACACCTTTGGACACTGGCTATTAACTTAAAGGTGAACTAATTAAAATTCAGATGTTTTAAGAATTTAAATATTTTACAATGCATTTACTAAACTAAAAGGAGCTGCTTAATTTGTCTATTTTAAGTAAACTTAAAAATGGGGTGTATTTGTATATTTGGCCAATAAAGAAAGCTATTCAAAGAGGAGAAATATTGGCGAAATAAAAAGTAATATGAATAATATGCCATGTACTAGTATAAGCTCAGTGACAGGTGTTAGCCATATATTTTTAACAGTACATCTCGTTACAACCCATATTATGTCCCCTCTCCATCCAGTGAAGCTAACCTACCCTGAGGGTGAACAGACCTTAGCCGTCCACGCTGGCCCAGTGCGGGTTGGTCAACTTCACACACAACGTTTGAATCTCCGATTGGAAGTCAACAGCCCTAGCCACTTGGCTACCGAGACGCTCAAAATAATATATCCTAACCAAATTAGGTACAGTAGGCAGCACATGCGGCTGGACTTGTTGACCTTGAAAGCGCCCGTATTCCGTAGCAATAGGGGTGAATTTCGTAGTGCAAGTGCCCAGCTGCATGTGCTGACTTTTCTACAATCACAGAAAGTGATTTCAAATTAATGCTAAAGTGTCCCAGCGGGATTTGAACCTTCGCACTCCAAATAGGCGAACTTGTAAGGTCGTCCATTGACTTCGCAACTTACACAGCAACAAGAAGACCACTAAATCAATATCAGTGACTTGTCTCGCTATATGCTGTAAATCTAGCTTTAGAAGATAAAGTAGACTACACTTTGGTTAGATCTTGTAGCTTTATTATAACTCAAACTATAAACAATAATATATCAGTTGCCAGTAAAATTATTTATTCATTGCGCACTTTGTTTAAAGTTGTACTCTTACTTAAAATATATACTATTATTTTATTTATTTTAATTTTACTATTATTTAATATTCATTTTACATAATAAAAAATACAAAGAAACAATATAAAAGACGACACAACATCATTTCAGAACGGCTGCGTCGAATTAGATGGATTTTATTTGTTGTGATTGTTACTGACGGGATAAAGTTTGTATGAACTTTTTGCAGTCACATGATATGCACGTGATTCTCACAGGAGAAATAATTTAACGCAGGCAAAGCCATAGGGCAAACAGCTATTTAATAATATTGTATAATATCACTGTTTATTATTGGTCGGTATTTCATATTGATTGCTCATTTAGTTGTTTCATTATAATGACCATCAAAGTGTTCTTGATGCAAGATTTTGAGTAATTAATTAATAGAATGACGTTAAAAAAATGCATACGTCCTCAATCAGCGAATTAAATCTACAGATATATTTTTTTACAGATTAAATAAATATCATCAATTTAGCAAAGCCCTATTTGGTTAATTTACGATTTTCTCTGTTTGATGTTGCATAAATAAGTAAGTAATAAATGAAAATGTCTTACCATCTTACATTTTTATAAGTCTTAATAATCTAAAATTGGCTTTACCAACATAGCCTAAGTAAACGCAGAATAGAACAATTTGAGAGTCCTGATCAAATAAGTGCGAGGGAAAATTTGAAATTCCTGTCCTCAATTTGCATACTTAAATATGACCGTCCATAGCGACTTAATATACAGACAACCGGTTTGACGTAGTCGTATCATTTTTATTTTTATGTTTTGTTATGTAAAGCCTGACCAAAGAAATAAAAAACTGCTCTGGGGGCGCCACGTGTATATTTTTACGACTATGGCAACAATTTCCCTTATAAAATTAGTTCCATTGAAATTCCGCAATATGGCGAGGTTTTTTATTTCTCTGGTCGAGCTTTAGTTATTTTTGTTTTTGTCTTATTTGTTGTTTTCTGTGTTGTGAAGTTCTGCAAATAAATGTTTCTATTTTCATTTCTATTTCTATTATTATACGGTTTTACTTGTCTATACCAATATTATACATAGGAAAGATTTGATTGTTTGTTTGTTTTCTTGCATTGAGCTCCGAAACCACTGAACCGGTTAAAACTTGGTACAAAGATAGAATAGACCTTGGGAAAGGGACGCTACTTTTTACCTAGGGAAAAACTGTTAACGCGGGTGACTGCGTGGCGGAAAGCTTATATTATTATATAAGCCTGCATATTAAAGTATTCATTTTATTTATTTTTATAAATATTAGAGATGATGTTGATTGTTTAAGATCTTCCTTTAATCATTGAACGAAAGTTCTTGTAATATTATCACAGGTGATTTTGACTTTGCTTTGATGTAAGCTATTGCTTTTATTTACTTTGATATTATTCTATTATTTACAAACTCTATCATAGTTACGATTGTTTAATGCAAAACAAAAATAAATATTTTACATGGTTATAAAACAATGATCATAAGTTCATCAAATTGATAATAATATAAAATTGATTTCGCATTGCAGAACAATATAATAATAATGGGTCCGGTAGGCACTCGTCAGTTTCCTCAATTCGCCAGTTTCTACATAGTTCGTCTGTTATAAGAAATTCGTTAACTGGTCAGTTTCCTCACTCGTCAGTTTTGTTAATTCGTCATTTTACATAGCTCGTTAGTTTGGATTGGTACAGGTTGTATTTGTGTCAGTGGAAATAGAATGTCATAAAAATGATGTTACTTACACCAAAGTGCCATATTTCACATGTATTTGTTAGATAATAATATGCTTACCTGAAACAAAACAAAATAAAGAGTAATTATTTTAAAATTCTTGCATCTTTAAAATATTGCCAGCCAGCCACACACATAAAATAACAAGGTACTGAAATAATTTAAAATTTTCTTGAAGCATAGATTTAGGATCTAAAAAATTATTAAATACTGGTTTCCCGTCGCGGTTCCTGCGTGTTAAAAGCTTTTCCCGTGGAAATGAGGAATTTTCCCGCTGTAAAAGTTAGCCTAGGTATGTTCTTCCGCAAGATCTATTCCATCTTTGTGCCAAGTTTCACCAAAATCGGTTCAGAATTTCGGAGCCTATTCAATTATTAGGAAAATTTTAGGTATATTTTTTCACCTTGGGTTACATTATTGATAATTTAGTAAGGCTCCCTAATTTTTCTGAAAATAAAAAGTAGCCTATGTTAGTTACTTTATCATGTAGCTTCTCAATATTGAAAGAATTTTTGAAATCGGTTCAGCAATTTCGGAGCCTATTCGATGCGAACAAACAAACAATCAAAAAATTCCTCTTTAGTATAGACAATACAGTCACATTATACTAACACCAAAACATACAAGACCAGAAATACAATGAAAGCATCTCACTGACAGACCAATCAGCTATCATCGAAGTCGTCAAATTCCGATCACATACCAATCAGCTATCATCGAAGTCGTCAAATTCCGATCACATACCAATCGGTTCATGACCTCAGCGGGTTCAAATGCGTGCTCGGGGAATTGTGTTGTGATTTTGGACAATTAATAATGATGATATAATCTAATAAGGTCGACGATCGCGGGTCGCGAGAAGCCGCTGGATGCGAGCAGCGCAGGACCGATAATTGTGGAGATCCTTGGGGGAGGCCTTAGTCCAGCATTGGACATCTTTCGGCTGAGATGATGATGTGATGATGATGAATCTAATAAGGTTATGTCTGCGAACAGTTAGATGAGAAGCACATGGCACTGTTTGTAGCGGTCAGACTATACCTTACTATAAAATACTAGATTTCCGCCCCGCCGCGGCTCCGCCTGCGTTAAGAGATTTTCCCGTGCGAATGGGGTAATTTTCCGCGGTAAAAAGTAGCCTATGTGTTATTCTTATGTAAGCTATATATTGTTAAGTTTCATTAAAATCCATTCAGTAGTTTTTGCGTTAAGGAGTAACAAAAGTCCATGCATTCATACATCCAACCTCACAAACTTTCGCGATGATGAAATTCGTGTTAAGAGTTCGCGCGGATAGATTTCATACAAGTTCGTTCGTAGCAACTCAAACGAGCGACAGCGTGTGTTTAATCTCCGCTTAAAAAAACATTGTTAAAAACAACGTTGAAAATTAGATAAGATAACGTTGTTTCATATTAAAGAAACTAGATCTTTTTACAACGACATAATTTTACAAGTATTTTTAGCATACAATAATGGTAAGACAATTAAAGTTTGGTATATTAAGTTTAGATACTATTTAAGCTACCCAGCTTGTTCTCAACTACCAAAGGTCAACTGAAAGAAAATGATTGTAAGCATTTAATTCACCTATATTTCCATGTGATAAAAAATCAATTATCAGATAGCACCGCGAAAGCACTATCCACTTAACTTAAAACTAACAATTTTCTTCAATAAATCCACTATAAAAGTTCACCGTAATTCAATCTAGCTTACTAACTTGCATGACGATAGTTCGGGAGCTCGTTGTATTATTTATTCACTAAATTGGCTGCTATTAGTACGACCAGACACTGAAAAACAAATGCAATTTAGGTTCGACGTTCAAAATTGCTACTCGTACGTTCCACCGCTATTACCGCCGTCCACAATTACATGTAATTGAAAACGTAGTTGTTATACAATGACGTCATTGCTGCTGTTTCATATTTGTTTAAGGGAAATGTCTGTTTTATTTTGCTTTGTTCAGGGAAAAAGAGTCATTAGGCGTTGGTTTGTTGTTTGTTACTACTGATTTAAGAGGCGCGGATTCGATATCCACTGATAAAAAATGAGTTCCTTATTTTAACGGGCCGAGACTGAGTTTGCTGTCGACTCGAAAAGAAGAAGAAGAACGGGTATCCCATCAGATTTTCACAATAAACAATATCCACGGTGAATACTTGTCTCGTTTTAAACATACTTTTTGTTATAAATGTGTAAAAACTTATAAAGGTATAAATAATATAAAAAGTTCGTGTGGGTAACACTGTTAATAATAGTCAACTTATTCAACTAAACCCTTTTAAAACCATCAGAAAACAAAAAGTTTAAAAAGAAAGTAAAACTAATTTCACATAAAAAAAAACCTTTAGTATTACTTTTTCAAGCAAGAAACGGAAAAAAAATTAGACCTCTTAAAAAGTAGGCCGAGAGCCGACTGCGTTTTAGTGGCGTTTTTTCAGCTGCGCCGACGCAGGAAAACAATTAAACCCTCCGCTAGTCGCGGGAAGTTTGCGGGGGCCGGTGCATCCGACTTCTTTGTATCTCGAGCGCGGGGATCAAGTTACAAGATGCAGATACTACATGCTCACTAACAAATGAACTTCGTTTTTTACACCCATATTACTATGTACCAAGTCGTAGTAGTAAGATGTTGACGGCTATATACTGACGACACTATTCGTCGTACTACCAAGCCCATGGACTTAGTAACATAGTTACACTACCAAGCTTTAGCTTGACGGCTACGGACGACGATGTCATTTCCCGTGTCGACTGAATAAGAACAAGAAATAACAAACAGTTTTCTTTCTAATTAATCGCTGTTGCAAAGAAAAAACAGTATATTTTTAAGGTCTTTTTAAAATCTGTCTTAATTATTCTGTCTTCTTTATTTGTCTTTATTTGTTTAGCATTTCATAACCTCGTGGTTATTTTCATAGATTTTAACAGATCAATGCAATACTATTTACTTTATTGACACCAAAATAAAGACTACACAAGAAAACTATACAAAACACAATCTCTACCTTAAATTTTTTTTTTATGATACATATAAACCTTTCTCTTGAATCACTCTATCTATTAAAAGAAACCCCATTAAAATCCGTTGCGTAGTTTTAAAGATTTAGGCATACATAGGGACATAGGGAGGGACATAGAGACGGAGAAAGCGACTTTGTTTTATACTATGTAGTGATATGTTTAACTGGCTGCCTAGTGCGCGAGGGTTCTAACTTATATAACCAACTTCTTTCAAATTGTACCATTCCCCTCCACTAGAATTGCGAGCTATGAAAGTTCTCTTAAATACAGCTTCACTCACCTTGTGAAGCACATGTACTTGTCACTCTCAATTGGATGTATTTTCAGTCATATTTTCAGAGTTTAAATGACACTTGGACCACTGCCAAATCAAGGCATAGGGAGTTTATCAAAAGACGATTTTTGACGAAAAATTGCTTAAGGTTTTGCGAAGTCGAAAGACAGATTGGATTCCATTTCAACTTTTTAGCGATAATTAATTAATTTGTTAGAGTTAATATTATTTAATTTTTCTGAATATTTATTGATTTGTACTTAATTCTATATCTTGAATAAGAAACGTCTATTGCATTGTTCACATTGTATTTCAATTGTACGGTCGGTTCCCTCACATACAGTACAAGTAGAAATTAATGTTTAGTATTTACATTACGTATTTATATAATTATAATTGTATAGCCCAATGATTGTACAAAATTTTGCCTACACAAAAGCACAATATATTTTTTTTTATAAAAGCGTGCAGTTTCGGGCAGCCTTTTTTTAGTACAATACAATATTGTCACCAAACAGAAATACAACACGTATACAGAAAAAAACAGAAGAGTCAAAAGGCGGCCTTATCTCTAAGTTAGCAATTTCTACCAGGCAACCTTTGGTGTATGGAAAATGCGTAGGCAAAAGTTAAGCGGGTTGGTGGTTCGGTTTATACAGAGTAGGTTTTAAATAAAAATAAAATTCAACTTAACCAGATATAAAATAAAATAGTAAAAAAATATGAGTACCTAATGTTAAGGATATAACTGTACCAACAGCCATCGATATATTCCAACCTCTTTAAATCGCTAATCACCGAGGTGGATTTACCACATTTAGCCTAACAAAACTTGGCACACAATTAGAACTTCTAGTTTCATAAACTGTGTATTATAAACTGTTAAATATATCAAGCTTGAGTTATTTCAAGGTCGCAACTAATGAAATAAGCTTTCGTAACCAAGCATTTGTGTAATTTAGCTGTTTATTAATTCCACAGACGAGAGTGTGTCGGTTACGGAATACTAATAACGGTTACTCGTACTGAGTTAAAATTAAATGTATTTTGTAAGGGTGAAGTGGTCTTAACAGACATTTTTCTTCCAATTTTTACCCTCTCTCCCCTAAAGGTCTTACAAAAAAGTTAAACATAAGCTAGACGATTTGCTATAAAAGTCTTGTTCGAATAAAATTATATATTTTAATGAACATTTTTAGATTTTCGCGGTTGTTAATCGTAAAAACGAAATCGTGGAGAAAACCGTGAAAATGTGTGTTAAAGTAAGACAAATTTTGAAATTAAAAGACACATCAATACATATTAAAGTTTTCAATGAGAATATCAATAAAAAAATTGTATATTATGGTCTTCCAAGTAAAAAAACATAAAAAGATAATAGGCTATTTGACAATGCGAAAAATAAAGTGTTAATTACTGTAATCAGTATGTAATGTAATTTTAAAAATGGATATTTACTATCTATGGGAAGTTAAAAATAATAATTAATTTATGTAAAAATCCGTAAATAAAAATGTATTTTTTTTTGGCGTTTGTCACGTGACTCAAAACGCTCCTGATTGTTCGGGTATAGGACATATGTCACTAGCCAGTAAACATCGTTTTCTACTTAAGCAACTTGTAGTAGTAGTACTGGCTAGTGACGTCACCGATGGCATTGCGACGCCATATTGTCAAAGTAGCGTTTTGGCGCGCTACTTAAATATTGAATTTTTATTTTGATATTTTTCAGGAAATATGTACCAGAATTAAAAAATACAACTATTACTGGGATCCACAAACTCTACTGAATAATAAAAAAATATTTTAAAAACCAGTCAAATAGCCTATTAGGTATAACTTTTTAAATCATCATCATCGTCATTTCAGGCGAAGGACGTCCACTGCTGGACAAAGGCCTCCCCCAAAGATATCCACGACGATCGGTCCTGCGCTGAAAAATTCAAAAATTCAACAAATCACGTCAAGTCTAGGATAACTATAATAGTTCCAAAATATAAATTATATCTTGAAGCCTAAATACCTACCTTCTATTAAACTGAATTACCTTTAAATTTGGTGTCTATCTCAGGTTAAAAGGCACAGACGCTAATCTGCTAACTAGGGAGCTTAGGCTGTCAGCACGCTCTAAGTTTGTAGTCAACTCTGAAAGTCACCAACGAAGTGTGCGCTTAGCCTAATTTAGATATTTCTGCTTGAGAGCCTCTTGGTTTTTAGCTCTTAATTATTAAATACAAAATGCTTTGTATTGTTACTTATTTATAGAATTTCATGTTAGTCATTTCTTACAAAAAAAAAACGTTATTTTCCTTTACATTTTAGAACACATGAAAAAATATATTACCGGTTTTGTTACTTAGTTGACGGTAAACTTATGAATCATTTTAATTTCTTACTCTTATTCAAGTGTTTTTTCAACAAGAAGTTAACATAATCTCTTCATTTTGTAAAGGGGTAAGCTTCCTTGTAGTTTCCTCGTATGATAATAAAAGTGATATTTTTTTATTCAAATTTTCAAATACATAGTTTTACAATACAGAATTGGCCTACGTAAGCAGTTTTGTTAGAATTTTTCATGGTCTTTTGACCATTCTTTGTCCTTCCCTTCGTCTCACACATCGTTCATATTGTTCGATACTTGTTATATTTTCACTTGCTAAAGACACTTATACATTTTAGGTACCGTAAAATGGGGTAAATTGGGAAATTTTTGCACTTCGAGTTGCATTATAATTAATTCTCTGATAGTTATCGCTATCTGACCTATGTAAAAAGTTTAGTCTTGGCGGCATCTTGATGACATGTTATGGAAAATTATTGTATTTATTCTCTTGTTTGTTAAAAATGCCAAAATATGGGTAATCCCAATTTACCCAGAATTTGGGGTAAATAGGGACGCCACAAGGCTAAATTGGGAAATTCGTCAGGGTTGTCACCTTGTTAAATATAATAAACTAGATTGCTTGCTTGCTTGCTTGCTTGCTTGTCGTGTGGGTTACGAGGTGAACCTACCATATAAACCCTGGTGTTAGAGTTATTGAGCCGTCTGTGGCTCTCGACAAATATGCCTCCTATAACGACTAAATCCGTAGTTCAACGGCTTTACGTGCACTCCGAAGCACGGAAACATCTTTCTTTTCGGACAATCAGGTGAAAAGTCTCACAAAGTGACATTTGTTCGACGAGATTCGAACCCGGGACCGCTGTACCGTCTAGCGAGCTTGTCTTCGGTTACACACATTTAAACATACAAATATGAACCCTAAAATCATATTTCCTTTTTTTGGGAATTATGTAAAATTACTTTTCTTTAAAACCTATTTAAGATAATCAACATTGGACACAACCCTAAGAAGTTATCCCAATTATTACACCTTCCGTCTCTATTTTACCAATTCTCGTCCCAATTTTCCCAGTCTCGTTCCAATTTACACTGTTAGCGTCCCGATTTCCCCCCAAAAAAGAAAAAATTTACACATTTTTACATTTTGCTTAAAAATGATAATAAACAGTAGAATTACGTGCCTAACTGTTTTTACCAGTATTCACCAAGAACCATAGTACAGAGCAGAACAGAAGTTTTGCACAAAACACAAAAACATCGGTTTTTTCAAGGAAGTTAAAAGTAGCAACGAATATCCTTACTTTCAACCGCAACTTTTGACTGCATTTATCATTGTTTTGCGGCTCACTTCACTCCAGTTCAGTATTGCCATTTAATTTTTCAGATTTTCTACTACAAATTTAAAATAAATTACCACAAACATACAACAGACACTCCGTTTTCTTGCCAATTAAAAAATATTCCCGGGCTTTGTCCCAATTTACCCCTCGATCCCTATTTACCCCATTTTACGGTATTACAATAAACTGCATATAAATATTGAATACTATAATATTTGAGCATTCTCTGAAAAAGTAGCTGATGTGACGTCATTTTTAACAAACCAACGAAGGAAATTAATTGATGGAGCTTTCTCCGAATTAAGTTGAGTCAGTATTGAGTCATTCACCAATTTTATAAACCAGACAGATTTAATGATCGGATGGTTCTATCTACTTTCTACGTTGAATATTTTTTTATTAGTATTTTTAATTTTTTGGTTGGTCGTTTAGTCTTTTAAAAAGGTTGTTTAGTACCACTTCGAGTTGATATCACGCGTATACATTTTGCATATTTTGTAAACAGTTTAGAATTTGTATAAAATATGTATATTAGATTGACATAATTTAAAATATTATAGTATTTCTTTTTTATATATTTTTAAATTAAGGAACAAACAGTCACAATCAGAAAAGGTAATATTTGATTACTGACCTATAGATCCCTTAAAGAGAAATTACACAGTTTAAAAAATTACCAATAATTACTTTGCAGTCACACCCACACGCAATAAAATTTTGTAATGACTCAAAACTAAGAAATAAAAAGTAACTTTTGACTACGAGGTACATAAAAAAAGAAAGCATTTCTTGAAGGTAAATAAATACATTGAATATCGGATCATAAGTAAATATTGGCTTATAAAATAGTCATACGTCGTTACTTTCTAGTAAATTTTATTTATGCCGAAGACGGCCATTTGATTTATACCAAAGGCAGCCATTTTTGCCAACTATCAAGAAGTTGTAAGAAGATAGTTAGAAACTAATTAAAACACCCACTTCGTTTCAATTAATTACTTAGTGTTGACTCTCCAAGGAATGCTGGGGTTATTTGTGTTGCTAGCTTTTAAAGGTAAACTACATTTCTTATTAACACCAAATATTTTAACAACTGTAAAACTTAAACCATTATTAAGCATGGGTTTATTTTTTGGATATTTTTTGGAAACACGTCTTTCTCTTTCAAGACAGAGGCCTTATTCCAAAGTGAATTCTGCCGTATTGTAGATATAAACTAGAGTATTAGAAGCAAAATGTAATTTTAAATATTCTGTCAATATTTCCTCACGTCATGCTCCAGGGCAGAACCACCTAAGCATCTTGACATTATTTATATTCTTAAAATATCTATAGTAATTCTATATAATTCTAGTTCTTTTAAAAATGATGTACGTAAGACGTAGTGTGTTCTTATCTTTATTTAGCATAGTATTATACACAAAACATTATTTGACGTAATGCAACATGAACGAACATAGACATTAACAAAAACAAACAACAGTAACATCAACAACCAATCCGGCACCGAACGTCCAATTCCGCGAACGCCCACTTCCCTCAACGTCCAGATCATTTATCGACCGCGATAAAAGATATGTTAAAAAGGTCCCGTCTCGTTGTCGTCTCAATTATTTTTTACCAACAAAAGATTTACGAAAGATACACAAATTGCATATATTTTTATTAGCAATGAGTTCGCGACGTAAGTTCCGATACAAAAAGACAATTTATAGTTGTACATACATTTGATAACTAAAGATAAAACTATGGCATCTTCAACATCAAACCCAAGCCAAGTTTACAGCTAACCGCTCATTATCGTAAAGCCAAGTTCTTGTTTACGTTTACACTACGGCGATTTATTGTCAAAGTTTATTAATTACTATCGCCCAGTTATATAGTTTGTTTACTCTGTCATGTATAATTGGGATTTTGGGGGATTTCAGTTTCGAGAAGGTTTAGGAAGGTCAGAGATTGTTCGATTAAGAAGTAGAATAAAAGAGATAGATCTAAATAAATAAAAAAACGGTCAAGTGCGAGTTAAACTCGCTTGCAGGGTATCGATCGTCTGTATTGACAACTTTCTTCATCTTCAGCTTTTTGGGATTTTAACGGTTCTGTTTTACTTTTTGAGGTACGGAAGCCTACTTAGGAATTTAATGATAAAATATGGCTAGCTATCGTCTCCGCAGTTCATAAATCATTAATACCCATATTTTTAAAAATAGCTTTCCTTAATCGTTCCAAATTCATTAAAATCCGTAGTCTACTGAATTTGATAGATATAAATGTAATCTTAGAAAAGGACACAATATGTGAAAGTATTTCCATTTTATAGGAGAAACAGTACCTATTAAAACCAGAAATACCACACGTGCCTGAATAGATTGACATTTAGATATCGAAAATTGAACAGACAAAGGGTTGTCAAAGGGTGAAGGGCAGATATACGACCGCCTAACTAACTATAGATCAAAGTTCATTGTATTTATTTTAGGTAGATAAATGATTACCATACACTGAGAAATATTTTTTTGGTAGTATAAAAGACTTTAATATAATGTGACCTGATCCTGTCAACAAATCAGGGATGTGTCACTAAGATTTGTTGCGACATCTTTGTTTTCCACCAGTTTCGACTAAAGTAGCTGCATCAGAGCAATCACAACCCCCAGACAACCACCCGCACCACAGCTAATTTACAGAATTTGTTTAAGATTTCATGATCATCATCATCATTTCAGCCAGTAGACGTCCACTGCTGGACAAAGACCTCCCCTAAAGATCTCCACAACGATCGGTCCCGCGCTGCCCGCATCCAGCGGCTTCCTGCGACCCTCACCAGATCGTCGGTCCACCTTGTAGGGGGCCTGCCCGTACTACGTCTTCCGGCGCGTGGCCGCCGTTTAAGAACCTTTTTTCCCCACCTGCCTGCCCACTGCCACTTAAGTTTAAGATTTGCATGATAATTAATGTTCAGTAATACTCTTTGATTACATTTTAAATAACAAATATCGTGCTTAAAATAAAGAGCGTTAGTTACCATTTTGTCGTAAGTACAAGAATACCTACTACATTTTGGTAAACATTTTTGTATCATGAAACAACAGATTTTTTCCTGATTTAGGGGTAAGAATTATTTAAAAATAATCTTTTATTTGCTTAAAATTACAATGCAGTTTTGGGTTTGTTTAAAAGTAAAAATTGTTCATATTCATCGATAGAATCATCCTTGAAATTTCACATCTAGGTAACTTTAGTTAGCTTAGAAGCATAAGTTCACAGACTGGTCGGAATGACCTTTTCAAATTTAAAGGCACGACTACGAACTTACTGCCAACAGCTTCGTGTCTGAGGATTTTGACCTGGCGGTGTTGCCAGTAACTTGCATTATTGGGATTAAAATTAAGGTTGTTTATGAGTCACTTTGTCACTGTTTATAGACATGCACACTTGTATTTCTAAGCATAACTTTATGATATGAAAATAAACTCAATTAAAAATTAAGATGTTTTTATTGAACGTCAGTTAATCAGGAAAAAAAAACAGGATTATTATTTTCATTGGTTTATGTATTGTAATGTCCCAAAAATAAATGTTAGAATAGCGATGTGAAATGCCAACATGAGACTTTCTTATCATTCTGCCTTAGACAAAGCTATACGTGAGTATATAAATAGAAGAAAACTTACTTATAAGTAGTTTTGATGAGAAGAAATGCCCCTTTGTAAAACGTCGCATCTCATTTGTAGTACAAAAAATCACATAAGACCATTCCATGGCGAACAAAAAGCCAGAGACAGACGGTTTTTATCGTTTTGAGCGATTAACGTTCTTTACTCAAGGGCGAATGGAAGTCAGACAGGGAAATTGGCTCGGATCAAAATGACCTCTATATAAATGTATTTATCACTCAATCTTCCGTTGTAAGATGGTTAATATTTTTGAATATTATAATAAAATAATATAATATATTTATTTAAAATAGACAACTGAGTCCATAAAGTTGTTTTTTATGTAGACATTTACTGTTTTGCAACTTTCTTGCTTTAAAAGCATTAAGAGTGTAGCGGAGCCGCATTTTTCCAATATAAAAATGTAATCCCTTATTTGCTTCCTGAATTCTGCGCCTAGAACTAATTTTTTTTAATGAAATCTTAGTTTACTTTATATCTACTACTATCTTTTTTTTTGTATAAGACTATTTCAGAAAGAAGTACTTATGACTTTCCAAAGTTCAAAAAAAGTGTTCCGTTTTTCCACCAAATTCAGACAACCACAAAACGAATTTTGAAAGTATTTAAGATAAGGTAATTTAGCTCGTGACCAAGGCAGGTGCAACCCCTTGACTTGAAAGACTTATAAAATTATAAAGAGGTCATACAGAAATTGCTGAGATTACTTTACTTTACTTTGTAAATTTTTGTAGTCAGTGCTTTATTTACTCTGTTTTGTTTCAATAAAGGACGGCTTGATGTTTGTATGAAAAAGGATTTTTTTAAGTTACCAACTAATGAATACTCTAAATTTTAGTTACTGCTGCAAGCTCATCAATTCTGTGTTGTCCAAATAAAATGAAAAAACTGAACTAACTTTGACAAAAACCATTTGTACATACATGTGACAAATCGATCGTGCAGAGTTAGGACTTACTAGAAGAGACAACCAAAACCATTCTTTATACATAATATTTTACACGTTTTTTATAAATAATAATTTGATTTAGTTGATAACTGGCAAAATTTAAATAAAAGTAAGGTGACGCCTGAATAAATGGACTAAACAAAAGCATTTTTTTATTTTATTATATTTAGCTTTGAAATTTGAAACAAGAAGGAAAGACGAAAAGAAGATGACTCAGAAAAACATACATGAATCGCGGAGTATCAGTAGATTCAAAAGTAAAAGGCTTAGACTAGATTCCACCTATAAGATAGTGGCTCCTAAAATTAAAGTAAAATAATAATTAGTAGAAGTTATAATAATAATTTCGATGCCTATTGCGTGGACTAGATATATCACTTTTATTAAAACCCCTCCAACGCTGCAATATAATACTAAACTGTCATTGTATTTTCAATTATGACTTTTATAATACAAGCTCTAGGCTTTTCTAGAATCTTTACATCTCAGAGACACAGCACAGAGTAGTGTTCGCTGGTTGGTGCCAACAAAATGAAATTCTGGATCGAGATGAATGATCTAAATTGCTCTTTTTGTTAGTTTACACAGCTATGACAGCTTGTTCGTATGACAAAACGTAAAATGACATGTGTTGTTTGGGAGTTTGTTTACTTTACTGAATTATAAAGCTTGATTAACAAAAAAAAATTCAATTGCTGAAAAAACTAAAACCACTACAAATTTTGATGAAACTTGGTACATAGATAGAATATACCTTGGGAAAGAATATATGCTATCTTTTACAGCGGGAAAGAACATAATTCTACGGGAAATCTACACTTAGTCATCTCCTGTGATCTTACCTTTTGCGTTGTTTTGTTCTTTATTTTTCAATTTCATAGTGTCCCAAATCCGGAACATATCATTATATTAAAAAATATAATATATTAAAATCTGAATTTTTTATAAAAAGTTATGCGTGGTCACACATAAAAAAAATTACGCGTCGAATTCAGAACCTATTCCGTTTTAAAAAAATACTTTTTAAAACGGAGAGGGCCGGTGACTTCCATTCGAAAGTTCTCGGGTTCAAACCTCGGCACGTTACAGTGTGTTTTGATTTTCGAATTCATAATGTACGTTTATTCGACAATGAAGGAAAACATCGTGAAAAAACCACACATGAGAAGTAATTTTAAGGTTGTGTGTGAAGTTGACCAACTCGCACTGGGTCAGGGTGGTCGAATAAGGCCCCCTATTAATGATTTCTGGGTAGGCTCGATAAAACCTATTAACGAAATATTCAAAAGTGTATATGGATGAAACGGAAGTATTTTGTCTCGATAATAATAAATGCTGATTATAAAGATAAATACTGCTCATTTATAGTAGTAATTCTTCAACAAAATTCGAATACAAGCCAGTATCTCCTTTATTAAATTCATAACACCACAAACCCTTGCATTTTACCCCTCCAGTTCCCCCCCGTCTCAACCCCAATAATCAAGTTTGCGAGCCCGTCCAAGATGTCACCACGGCCCAAATATTCCAACATTGTCTTCCGTGAATATCTAAACGGGGCCACTGTGTGAATTATCATACAATTTGCAACGGGAATTATTATTTTAACGGGCTCGGTGACAGTTGTGCTCAGATTCGTGTTTGATGTGAAGTGAAATTAAGATTGAGTTTGAAAGATTAGTAAACGAAATTAAATTTAAAAAAATATTGTAAAATTTTACCTACTACAAGTCGGTAAATTATTTTTTTGTCTTACTTTATTTTACTGATAGTAATCCCCTTTTCATCGAGTAGGTAATGTTTCTATTATAATAAATTTATTAAAGGATTTCGATTAAAAAAAGCACTTAAATACAAAATCGTTTATTACTAAAAACCTAGACAAAGGCCTAGTTTAGAAATGACTATTTTATTTAGTCCATCTTTAAATGTCTTCCAAAATCCATCTTCATTTAAAACAAACTTTTAAAAATACCATTTGCTTAGCATTTAAATTTCGATGCATTTAATTGCTAGTAAGTAGGCACCGTGAAAGACCATGGCTAAACCACTGCCTTAAGCATATATAGAAACTTCTCACCAGATAATAACATTAAAATATTCAATCATTAATTATGACGTGTTAAATAATCTCCTATAACTTTCAGGTTTTTTTTTTTTTTTTTTAGTTTCTTTCTCCCTTATGGGAAAGGCAAAGGGATCTAAGCCCATACAGCCTAGTCTTTGGTAGTTTCTCGCATTATCCAAGTTTAATGTCTTCATGTTCAGTCATTATTTCTTCAGTTTCATTTCGTCGTCTTTAGTCATTTCTTGCATCCATGTTAAACGTCTTCAGTAGTTTCATTTCTTGCTTTTTATTTGCTGGTTGTTCAACCGCAACATATTGGGTAGTACTCATGAAACTGAACAACTTTTCCTAAGAAAAATTGGTTGAAATTTAAATAAGAATACTCAACTTTTCATTTAAACTTTAGTCACGGGACCTGCCGCTTTGTATGACAAGTTGAATTTTATTTTTGTGATTTCAACCTATGTTCCTTAGGAAAATTTGTTCAGTTTCATTAGTTACCATTATGTTGCAGACAAACAACCACTTAAATTTCACGGTGTTTAAGGCTAATTTTATTCATATTTATGGCCTTGTTACGACAAATCATACATACATACATATACATACATACATACATACATACATAAACTCACGCCTCTTTCCCGGAGGGGTAGGCAGAGACCACTTCCTTCCACTTGCTACGATCCCCAAACATACTTCTTTCGCTTCATCCACACTCATTAATCTCCTCATACATGCTCGTCGGTTTAGAGTACACTTTTGTCAGAACGTCCTCGATTTGGTTTTGGAACGTTCGTCTTGGTCTTTCCCTTCCAACGCTTCTTTCCACTCTCGCCTTATAAATCTGTTTATTCAATCTCTCTTCACTCATTCTCTCCACGTGACCAAACCAATTTAGCATCCCTTTCTCAATTATTGTCACAACATCTTCTTTTACTCCACATTTCTCCCTTATCACACTGTTCCTAATCCTATCACACAATTTAACGCCAATCATCAAAACACAGAAGTACTAGGCTGACATAATTAATGTGGTACCAGCATTCTAGTTAGCAAACTGCAAATGCAGCCATTGATTGAATTGCAATACATAGAAACAGTCATACCAACTATTGTTTCCAACATTTGTTTGTCGCCGTGTAATGACGACAAACTATTTCACAGTTAAACACAGGTGCTGATAATGTTGGTTGGATTTGAACAGATGTTGGTGATGTACGAACTGTATTATTTTACATTGTTCATTAACTTTCGAAATCTTTAAAAAATTATGTTTTTCTGTTCTAGTGATTGATTGCAGTTTTTATTACGCAAATAATTATAAAGACCTGAAAGTTTGATATGTAGTTAAACAACCATAGTCTAAGAAAACAAGGTCTTGCATTCAGACCACGTAACTTCACACAAGCCTACGTCATCGTCCTCCTCGAATTCATCCTTGTCGAATTTTTCATTCATTAACAGGTCATATATGTCCCACTAAGGGGCTCGAGTCTACACTGAAATCAGGGTGAATAGGCCTTAGTCGACCACGCTGGCCCAGTGCGGGTCGGTCAACTCATACACTATCACTGTCAGTAAAAAATGAAAAATACCAAACAATGATTGATAGTGATTTTCATTTTATTTTATTTTATACGAGTAATAAAACATTACACCAAATGCAAAACAAACAAATGCATTAATATATTCGAAAACCATATAATAGAAGGTAACCAGCCCTATATTAAACATTTATAATGTGGGAGGGTAAAGAAACTGAGTAAAAGTAACGGTATTTTCCTCTATGGCATAATTTCTGCCGTAATAACGTTATTCAGGTAACGTTATTAACAGAATGAGTTTGAGTCATTTGACCGTAGGTATTATTGGTGTAGAAATAGCGAGTCAGCAACCCGATTATTATAGTGGAGTTAATTATTGTAATAGTTTCATAGTTTCTGTTATCGCATAGAATAGAAAAGGTGTCTTTGGCTAGTTATTGTAAGTTTTACCACAGAATACCAAATTTACTTTAAATGGGAAGTAAATTCATTTGAATTTACGGACAAATATAGTGAAGTGTGAGTTAAGTTTCAACAAATTTTCATACGTTAGTATTATGTTGTATCTTAAAAAAAAAAACATTTATTTTATTTTGAAATATTTATTTCTCTGTCTTTTGAACCACTGTATACTTATAAAATGTCAGCTTGTCTGTCCATTTATAACGATATTTTGTTAATCTATACTAATATTATAAAGAGGAAAGGTTTGATTGTTTGTTTGTTTGCATCGAATAGGCTCCGAAACTACTGAACCGATTTCAAAAATGATTTCACTGTTGGGAAAACTTTTTCATTCCCACGGGAAAAAATGATAAAGCGGGTGGAGTTGGCACATAGAATAGACCATGAGAAAGAACATAGGCTAACTTTTACCGCGGGAAAATTCCTCATTTCCACGGGAAAAACTATTAACGCGGGCGGAGCCGCGGCGGGAAGCTAGTTTATTTATAAGATGATTATCTCTAATATAAAAAAAAATAGATATTTTTTAAAATTGTGAGCTTGTTTGTAACCCAGTCCTAGTTTCCATTAATATATTAACCAACCAAAAAGACTAACAGACTCTCGTATAATCATATAAAATGTTTTGTAGGGTAAAAAACCCGTCTACAGAAAATAAATTTTGTAGAGTATAATAAAGGCTGTATAAAAAATCTTGTGACATTTTACTCACGGTCGCAGAGCACTTCAGCTAATGAATGCAAATTTCATCAGCCTTCCAACACACGCTTTCATAAAATGTTTAATTTGAGAAAAAAATATTAAAAAAATAAACCTTGCTTTCATTATTAAATCCGTAACTTACGTTTATTAAAACAATTTTTTGCTGAAAAGCTGCGTGGCACAGCTATTCTTACTAATTTCAGGTTGAAAATATCTGTAATTTTTATATCCATTCCTATGTAAAATTACTCACAAATTTTTCTCTCAGTACCATTTTCTACCAGTATATGTCGACTTACAAAAGATAAGACTATGTATGGACTTATCTCATCTAATTGGTAGCAAACGTGCGAATTTAATTCTAGCTTCCACGCCACAAAAATATGTTATAAAAAAATATGAAATAATAAGCAAATTGTGAAAAAAATCCAATTCATATTAAAATAAACCAAATTTTTTTATATTACATTTGTATAATAATAATCAACAAAACAAAATACATACGAAACTTATGATAAAGTATTGTTTAAGAGTTAATAATTTTATTCTACGTAGTTGATTAAATGTGTTTCAATTAAGTATGGTTATGTAGTCATGTTATTTTTTCGGAAAAAAGATTACGTCATATTGCAGCTGTTAATACAATCACCATTTTTCTTCCTGAAATGAACGAAAACATTTTAAATAATTTGATTTGATGTGATACGTCGGATATATCTAAAGATAATGTTCTTTGATAATCCGTGTGTTGCTTGCTAATCCAGTGGGTTTCGAGGTTAACCTACCTCACAAACCCTGGTGTCAGAATCATTGAGCCGCCTATGGCTTCTGACATGGCTCATGTAACGACTACATCCGTAGATAGATCAGGTGATTCAGCCTGCAACGTCCTAACGTGATATTTGTTCGACGGAACCCCACCGGGATTCGAACCCGAAACCTCCGTAACGTCAGACGAGCTTTTGACCACTGGACCACCAATGATAGAGACACGCTCTTTTTCTAACGGAGTGATCAGAGTAGTAAACTCACAGGGAGTCTAATTAAAACCAAATCTAGCAAAGTAACTGGGTTAAAATTTGGTACTCGTCTCAAATAATATACACCAATCTTTTTTTTGTAGTGCATCTAGTGTCAGGTTAATCCCTTAATCGCCTCCTACGACACTAAACGGAAAGACATGGGATGGTCCTGTTTTAATGAACATAACATTAACGTCATACTAATAATTATTATGAATATAAAAGTTTTGATGTATGTGTCAGCATTGGACGCCTTTCTGCTGAAATGATGATGATGATGTCTGTATATTCGCCGCTGGATGCGGGTAGCGCAGGATCGATCGTGGAGGCCTTTGTCCAGCAGTGGACGTCTTTAGGCTGATATGATAATGAGTATCTATGGGTTAAAACATACAATACTTTTACGACCTAAAGCGACGGCTAGTATTTAGTCATCAAAACAATATTTGAATACTCACTTCAGGAAGGACACTGATCAGGAGGAATGCACTTATTAGTGTTTTTATTGAGGACAAAGCCTGTTTTACAGTTACAACCGTCTGCATAACAAATGTCTGAACAGATCTTTGGTCCGCCAGTTTTGTAGTTATCACAGGTTGTCCGGCAATTTCCACAGCCACTTACAGCATTTTGGTCACCATTGCATGATGCTGCAAATAACACAATGAAAAATATTAAATTGAAAAAGAAATAAAAAAAATAAACATGATCGGTAATATAATAATGGAACTTTGTTAGTTGAATGGTCTTTGTTATCTATTAATATCTTTTATTCGTTATACTAATTATCTTATAATTTAGGTATTCCCCTCTTTTATTATTTTTACTTACAAAATTTTTTACAACTTATTTTTCATATAATATTAAATTTATTTATATTTATCTCTAAATACTTATAATATGAGATATGTTCTGAAGGTTTCGCATAAAAGAACTTCGACATAGATTGCGAACAGTCTAAACTTACTTAGAACTTCTTTACTTTATAATATATCTAACAGACAATGCATTTTCACTAACTATTACCTACTTCGGTTAGTTCCAAAAATTACATTAGGTACAAATTTGCAAAGAAATAAGAAACAAAAATAATAAATTATATTTGGAAAATTGATGAAAATTGAAGAAAGTGTGTTTTGGCATCTTGTCTTTTATTAAGTCTAGATTGGGTCTCAAGTAAACTTATAATAAATAATTACTAAAGTGTAGGTCCACCTTTTTTCCACTTACTTGCAGTTTCTGCTGATGAATATACAAAAAGTACGACAGTCGCTACAAGCGCCACAGACTTGATAAACTTAGACATATTATCAGCTTGGATTAATACAGATATCTGATTTCTGAGATCATCAAATTGTCTTTTATATACTCAGACTTGTTTAAGCTCACACTTGTTAACATAAATAAATTGTTAAAACAACTACCTACGATATTATGCGTCATTGGCGTGTAACGCAAAATAACTTATGTAACATACGCAAACAAAATATGTAGTTTGTCGAAAAAACATTTACTCATTGTTTGAAAATATACATCAGTATATGATTATATAATTAGTTTCCTAATTCTCAAAGAAATCACATAAAAATATGAATTTATTTATCATAGAATAAATAAAATATGAATATCTTTAGTTAAGCTATTTCTAAGGTTATACAGGGGAACAAAACTGGTTCACAGCTTGGTCATTCATCACTTAACTGCCAAGAAACATTTTCTTATGGAATAAGTAAACCTAATAAAATATACGTATAAATTATATATGGATAAGACTTTGTTATATGAAACGCATTTTAAGCATTTTAATTTATTAGTTTACTTGAAATTGCATTTTTATTTTTCGACTAGTTTACAAATACAAAATATTTATACAAAAATTATCTCAGCCACTGTTAAAAACACAATCAGATTTTAAAACACCCACCAAGACAAAACTCGCTAAAGCCGAAACGAAACAAAACAAAGAAACGGAAAGTTTCCAACTAAAAACAGCAGCTCCCTTTTAATTTTGAACTAATTAGCTGAATTAAAGTTGGAAGTTGTACAAACAAAGTAGACTTGCAGTTCAAAACTGAAACAGGTGTTGACGTGACGACCAAGAGTGCTAATTACGGAAACTTCAGCTGCACCCAGACCGATGATGCACTCACTTGGTATCAACAACATCAAGTGCATTGTAACAAAAGTAATTGAAACAGAAAAAGTGAATAAGGTACGTTAAGGTACTTTGTAATCAGCGGATTTTAATTCAAACTTTTTTCGCAGATACTTTTCAGAAGAGTTAAACCTTTTTGGGATAAAACAAAACCAAACGTTTTCTTACGTTCGTTTTCTCAAAATATTGGAACCAGATATTATGACTTCTAAATGTGAACCTGCAAATTTTAAATTTAATTATTAAGATAAGAACATGTCATGTATGTTTCAAAACACTACATAGTGTAGAAAGAGCTAAATCAAAATAACACAGATTAAAGTCAATTCTGGAACAAAAAACTCGGTCTCATGACTATAATACAGCCTTGATTACGAAAAGTACCCCTTACTCAGCATTTGAGTCATAAAACAACAACAAAAGTCGCTTTCATATTTTCCCCTCCAATTCTTTTGTAATTACCGTTTAAGTCTCATGAAAAGGAAATATTCTTGTAGCTATAAATTAAGACCGGTTATGAGGGTGATAAAATTGACCTCAATCTCTACTCTGCACTTCTGTTTTCTTTGTCCCCTTATCGGCTTTATGCAAAAATTTATTGCGGTTGCCTTTAGAAATCAGCGCCAATAAATTTGGTTTTACGAGTATAAGAAATTACTGAAAAGGGCTTGACGACGGACGATCACGTTTCAGCCAATTATTTGTACATCAAAAGAATTTTTTAAATAATTTATTCGGTTTATTTAATACTGGCTCGTTATGGAGGTTTTCGAAGGTTTTTTCAGGTAAGATAAAGAAATAATTAACCCCAATAAATCGGGTTTTCAATTTTATAGACGTAAGTAATTTAAGGGTATGTTTATTTTTTTTTAAACTTTCCTTTCGTTCTTTTTCGTGTAAAAAATCTAATTTATAGTCACACAGATGAACATTTCTGCTTATCTTTGTCTCTATAAGATACTTACAGGAAAATAGGTCCTTTTAGATAGTAAAGCAGGCGCGACACGAGAGACAGGGGGAAAACAGATCACTACAGATCCTTGAAACTACAACTACGTGAATACAAAGACTTAGCACGAGTCGTGAGAACTAAAACCCTCCCTCGCAAGAAGAGTAAGCTGATACGGATTAAAGTTTGAATATGTAAGAGCGACTTTAGTTCGGCGACATTGTTGTATATTTCACTGTCTGGATACTCGCCCTACTGCTAACGGGACACGACAGCGTGATTTCAAGTTTCACTTTACTCACAACCCCTTTGTTTTATGAAATACAGGTTTTCTAGAAACCGTAGTAAACTACAATAAATTGGTTGTATAAGTACCGAATAGCACCACATACTAAATACTTTGTGTCCTCCAAAAAAGGCATAATTTTAGCATTAACATAAGAATTTTTCATCAAATTACAGAACATTTAGCTCACGATTCGGACACATTTCGCATTCACACCGTCACGCCGCGGAATTTGGGGGAGGCGCATCAAAGGCAGTATTCGATCGGCGTGTTTCGCACATTTTTTTGGTTCATTTACCACGGGCCATACGGCTTCTGAAGCTCGCGTTCTGATGCGGTGTGAGTGACGGATGGAAGCGGATGATTTTTTTTAAGTTCGAAGAGCAATACTTTATCGTCGGTCCTACTTAAAGGTGTCTTGCCTCGCAACACTTTCTATTGCGCGATTGCCAATCAAGAACTTTTCAGCCCCAACGCAGTTCTACTTGCAATCTTCCCGGGAAGCCACTTGATGCGAGCAGTGCGGGGCCGATTGTTATGGATATCTTTGGGCAAGATCTTTGTCAGGCATGTTGTATTATTTCTATTTGTTTTGAGGAGAATTCAAATAATTTCAGAAGAAATAAATTTTAATGTTTGCCATATCATTTTTTTTTGTATTTATTTCTTTATGTTTTGAGGAGAATTCAAATACATAATTCAGAAAAAATAAATTTAATGTTTGCCGTAACAATTTTTTTCTGATTTTTAGACAAGTAGGTAAAAGAGACATGTGTACACAAATACACAAATTTTATTATTTTACCATTTCAGACCCCCCCACACTGGCGTCTTTCGAGCTTCTTTCCAGCGTCCTCGTCGCGCCAGCAGCGAACGCAACTTTCTTTTTTTTGACTTGCTTTCCTGCCTATGATTGTATGCGCGACAGCCAGCGCTGGAAAGACACTCGAAAGACGCCAGTGTGGGGGGCCTGTTTATCTCACAACAATATCTAAGTGTGTGACTTGTACCACACCGTTAATGTTCAGTTTATGTAAATATTATGAGAGTTTAACTATTCAGTTATTCACTTAGCGTCAGTTCTCTCGAATGTCTTTCCGTATCGCGAACAGAACATCCTTTTATTTTCGTCGCAGTCGGTTTAACTTTTCTTAATTAAATTTTCAAACGATTAATTTATCAAGTTAAAAAGTTTGCTACAAATTGAATTTAACTACATACAAGGGACTGCTTGACAGCCTTCACGAACAGACAATTTCGTTTCAAATTTAAATGAGCCTCCAAAGTTTAAATATTTTGAACTCAAAGGTAAAATGGGATGGAAGGGAGATAAATGTAAACCTCGCAAAATATTTAATTATAAAGAGATTAAACAAAACGGGTTCTACTAAGAATTTCAATCGGAAAATAATTTCTAAGAAACACCTTTTTGAAATTGTTTATTTTGAAGAGTAGCAATGACGCCAGCTTAGCTATATGGTTAGTCAACTTGCTCGTATATGCCATACAAAAAGGAAGTCTATCTGTAAGCTGATAAAAATAAAAAGATTATTTTCATAATTTCTTAAATATGATTTTGGTTGGAACAAACACAATAAAATATAATCAAAACCAGCTAAAATATATTAAGCTGCGCTTTGCGCTTACTTACTAGCTTTCCGCCGCGGCTTCGCTTCCGTCAACAGTTTTTCCCGTGGGAATGAGGCATTTTCCCGCGGTAAAATATAGCCTATGTTACTCAGGGTAAATGTAGCTTTCTAATGGTGAAAGAATTTTTGAAATCGATTCAGTAGTTTTTGAGTTTATTCATTACAAACATACACACAAAAATACAAATCTTTTCTCTTTATAATATTAGTATGATGTATCTGTTTGTTGAATGTTCGTTGTTTGTTAATAATATTGCATACAATTAATAATATTAAAAAAAAGTATAAAGTTTAAGTTAAATACTTAATATAGTACAGTTACAAGGGTACCAAAGGATTTTCTAAAATCAAGTTACCCAACACGCGTTATCGCTCTAAGCACATAGAAAAACAGGCTAGCTAGACCAAATTAAGTTGAACTTAAAATGGGGCCAAGAAGTATGCGAAAAACGATTGCTTGACTTTCTGTAACGGTGATATTTTTATTACACTAATAAATTATCTACACATAAAAACTCATCACTTAACATACCTACTTACAAAATTTCACGAGGATTGTCCAAAAAATGCGAGTTGTGTAGAGGAAAACAGCCAGCTGGCTAAAAGCCCAGAGAGTTGGGGAAATCTGAGGTTTAACCATGGACTTAGGTTACTACGTATTTATTTAAATTTTCAAAAACAGGCCGCTAAATAAATATAAAAATGTTTAATTATTGGACCTGTTACAAAATTTCACTAGAATCTGTTGAAAAATGAGACTTGCACAAAACGGACAGATCTTACGAACGTTTTTGTTTAACATTAGCACACCTAGTGCCTTACGTAACGTGTACCTATAATAAGTAGTAACAGAAAATAATGGATTCTTATACATTTCCTTCCTAGGAAACAAAACGGCTCTTTCTATCACGACAAGCAGGAAATTACGCTTATTTTTGAACAGGTGTTGTAAAAAGTTTACTATGAAAATTGTACCGTGTTAGAGGGGTATTTCACGGTAGTCAAAGAGAGAAGACGAATGGGTCTCAGTTATGCGCAAGAGTGAGCGCGATGTATTTTATCTCATTCTAATGCATAACTGCGTTCTTTTCGTCTTCAGTCTTTTGTCTCCCGTGAAATAGGTGCCTTATCTATATAATAAAACTGTAGAGGTCAAATGTCTATACATAGAAAAAAAAGATGAAATCCGAGTCAGGAGGATGTAAGAAGTGAAATAGAACATACAATTTTTTTTATTATTTCTTCTGTCTGTTTGTCTGTTTGTACGGGCTAATCTCCGAAACTATTGGATCGATTTAAATGAATTTTTGCATGGTGGTTCTTTAAATCCCTGGTCAACATCTTGGATACTTTTAACTGCGGAAAATTAAAGAGTTCCCCTGGGATAGTCGAAAATTGCTACGGAAAAGTCGGAAAACAACGCGGGCGTAGCCGCGGGCAGACAGCTAGTTTTCCATATAGTATGTAGTTTGCTTTTCCGTTTTCAAGGCCCAACGTAGAGCGGGAGTCAGATCACGTTCCCTGTACGTCTAGTGTGTCCACCTTGCGACTTGCTTCTTTACTCGTATTAACCGAATTAAGATCTCAGTTACTTCACTAAGGAATTGGGATTTGGAAAATAAAAGGCGATAGTACGTGCCGTAAATATGGTGTCTAATTTTGGAATAAGTTTGATTTGTAGCTGGCTGTGCTGGGGTGTATGTAATCTCTATTACGGACATTTAAAGCCTATATACGGAATTTTTGTTTGATTAAAGCATTTTTTAACCCGCGACGAAAAAGAGTGGTGTTTGATAGAAGAAGGGTTTATTAAATAAAAAATTAAATAACAAATTAAAATTTTCTGATTTCTGATTTCTGATTTCTGAAATAGGCTATGAGGGATTTCAGTTTTTAAAATGAAAACACGTAGTTATTAGACTGGGCTCCGGTCGCAGAAATCCTTACCTCATAAGATTCACTGTTAGACGCACAATGCAGTGAAAGATAATGTTGCCGAGTAGGGGTATTTATATTGTTTTCTTCCCTAAACCTGGCAGGACAATGTTTATTTTTCAGCTGAAAACCCTAAATTATTATTATTATTATTATCGTCCAGGCCCTATATTTGGACTGTCTCTTATTCTCTAGGGTTTGTTTACTGTACCTATAGCTATGACTATATCTACTTAAGCTTCATTCATACAGCGGCGGCTAAGTTTGACGTGGTGTCTGTCTGTCTGTCTGTGGCATCGTAGGTCCTAAACGGATGAGCCGATTTGATATTTTTTTTTATTTATTTGTAAGGTGTAACAATCGAGAGTGTTCGTTCTTAGCTATGATCCAATAAATTTCTTCATCCATTTGAAGATAATGAGCACTTTTCTAGTTGTTAAAAGGGCCAAGTAACGGGTTTAGGTCGGGGGTTGTTAAAATTTTCAATTTTATGTTATCGTTAACTTTAGTCTGCTGTTTGTTCAATTTCCATCTTTGTATTACTTGTTAATGTTCTAGTTGTAGCTAGATATATTAAATGTTATTGATACGCCAAACATTGGAAAATTAATTACATGATTTCCGTTTGGTGTGACTAAAATCACTGTAAACAAGATATATTTTAATTATTTCTAAGAACTTTAATAAAACGTATAAATTGGGTATAAATAGAAACCATTTTTTTCATCTTTAGATGTTCTACTATTCTACATCACTTAGTTAACTGAAAGTCTTTGTTATGTAATTTACATTCAGTGGTGAGTTCAGTAATGTAACATGCACGTTTTTATGGAACAAAGAGCTCGAACGAAGAAACTCCTTATCAGTTTCCACCCTGGACATTAGATAAGTACTTCTTAACGAATCCTTAAGATGAAAAATCCTGGCCAAAAATGTGACACTTTACTTATTTATTATTTTTTCGAACCAATTGCTCAGATCCTGGCCGTAAATGTAATAGCTGACTTCTTCATTCTTTTTACAAACGTAAAAGAAGATTTCCGCGTTCTAAAAAAAACAATTGAAAAACAAAAGCCATCAAAAAAGCAGTTCCGCCGTGATTCCACATATTCAATGATCCGCGCTGTACGAGACTAGTTAGATACAGTGACGAGCTCACTCGGCCGATGTATAATTCAGGCGCGTGCCGGCGACAGCGCGCGGCCTTAACAAACGGCTGCCGTTTCAATAATTCCATACCAAACATTTTGTGTGATAGAGATCGGAGTACGTTGAGTCGTTTCTAGTAGTTGCATTTTGATATCACAACATGGATATTCCGTTCCATATGTTTTTTTACGGACACAGAAGTTTATAATAGTATACCATCATTTTCAAAATTCTGCCTTCGTTCGTGTATCTTTTTTCAAAATGTAGAGTTTTTGCTAGTTAAAATAAAACTTACGTACTTTGCATTTTTACTTGAAAGGATAATCCTATCCTCTCAAGTACAAATTAAACCACATCGATGGATGAACAAAGTTACCTTTCGCAGTAATAATCATAAATTATATTGTTAGCAAAAAATTTGTGAAAACTACTTACTTTCTTATTAAATTAAAGCCGCCAATAAACCTACGCCAATTTTATAGAAAATTACAACAAAGAAATAAAATTACAATAGTTAATTAACATAATTAACCTGAAGTTTAGTTTTTTTATCAAAACGAGAGCCAGTTCTTTGAGTAAAGCTTATAACTTATATGATTCTTATAAGTTATAAGCATCATTCATGTCATGACATAACGAACATCTTCTGCCAATGGCTCCGTAACGCTATGTAAAATAATTCTAGTTCGATGAATTTCCGGTCCCTACTTCAAAGGCATGTCAATATTAACATATACCTGTATTCAGATCATTAACCTCGAACCCCTCTACCAACTCCGATCTCCGATGATAGTTCTGGAATATTCGCCGGATTTTCTGCGTCATGTCCTAGTGTGGTGACAGTTCGGACGATGCGATGCGATGTCCGCGGGCTGATGCCGTGACGTCACACAGACGGTTTGTTAGCCATGTATTTATGCATAGCTTATGGTGATTTGCTTTGTAAGTATCACAACGTTTATTTAAACAAATGTTCGGGGTTGAAAAGTGAGGAGATAGAGTCTTTCTGTATTTAAAAAAATATATATTTGTCGGCGATTGAAGCCAGATTGATCGTTTAAATCGATTGTAAACATCGAATGACAGTTTTTATTTTACGTTCTCGAGTATCGGAGGGTAGAATCGATATAGTTGACCGGAGTGAAGTAGGCGCGGTGACGTTTGACAGGAGGCCCTACTACCGGGAGTGGGACCGGGTGGTTCACTCACATAAATAGCGCTGCTCAGGGCGGGCGAGCTCTCTGGGTAGATCCGCAGCCGCGTTGATAGCTTTGTGTGTCTGAGAATTAGTGTGTTTCTGGTGGACGTACTAGTCCGGTGTGTTTTGTGATGTGTGATTCATTTTGAGATCTGGATGTATGTTGAAATTATGGTTGTTGGAATATTGTTTGTACCACAGTCCAGTGGTGTCTGTAAACCGTGAGTAAAGTGATCTAATTATCGTGTCGCTAGCAAGGTTGGCTAGGTTCTGTATTCGTATGGTGTTAGCTATGGCATTGTTATCATGACCGCGGGTAGAGTAACTGTAATATGGTCGAGTTACATAAGGTCCGGGCGGGGAGGCCCCTTGGTTGGCCAGTTTGTAATTGTTCAGTGTTTTCCATGCCAGTTTCCCCTTATGGCATTTTGATGGTGCTCGGATCTACCTAAACCCCTTTTAGGGATTGATTAGGTCCCGATCGCTCATGATAACAAGCAACCGAGTCTATGTTGGTATAGTGTGTTCCCAATTGTGACGGCGTTCGATATAGTTGGTAAAGTCTGTTTCAATAATGATGGCAATTGGGGTAGTCCTGACAAAGATAGTGTACGATGGTTCTCTAAAAGTTATTGTAGCATACGCCCACGCTTAACGTTTTTCCCTCGTGTTACCCCTTCGCGGGTTCCCTCTATTTATTTGCTTTGCCGCCCACCATCGTCTCTTCTGTCCTTTATTTTCCGACATCAGAAGTGGGATAAAGAGCCCTGTAGTTTAATTTAATCGTAGTAAAGTAACGTTCAAGCGATTTTAGATTTTGAATTTGAATTTTAAATTTCATTTCTAAGTTGTTAATTTTTCATCCGAACTTTAGAACGTTTTTACTGTGGGTAAAAAAAAAAGTCATTATGTTGCGTCCGAATTGTCGATGTAGTCAAGATTTTTTGGGTGTCAAACATTAAAGTACTTGTTTTACGCGTGAAAATTAGAATCAGAATCAGTGTTCTTTGTGCACACGCATTGTTTATCAGGTACTGTAATATTTCTGTCCCATTTTAATCGGATGTTACTGTGTCAAGTGTAAATACGTTAAATTGTTTTGTTGTGTTCCATTTGCTGTCGTAAACATAAAGTTCGAAATATTGTACGCCAAATAATGCGCGCTAAATTAGACGTTTACTGATAATAGCCCGTTGCACAAATAGGTCGTTGCTTTTATATTTTGGATTTTAATTGTAGTGATAATCGGATAAAAATGCGAGTCAGTGTAACGTATTCTAATATGTCTACCGTGCATAATTTAGAAAAATTGGTCAGTGATTTATTTTTCGTTTTGCCACGTGGTTTGGTTTGGTAACGTGATTTTGATCTAAAGTACCCAAGTCGTGCAATTTCATTGTGAAAAAAAAAAAAAAAAAAAAAAAAGTTTGTTTAATTGTTTTGTCCGATGAAGATAGTGCTGGTAAAGGTACTTTTTTCTATGTTTGATAAACACGCATTGAGCTACTTATTTCTGTGTCTTCATACACTCCGTCGTAGTCGTAACTGCGATTTGAATCGTTCAGGGCGCGATGCGCGGCTGGAGGTATGACTGTTTTAACTTAAGTCTCATGGAAGACTTTTCTGCAATTATGTGTACTGAGGTACACCGGCTCACATGTATGACATGGTGAGTCCATGATTTGTTTTGGTAGATCTGTGCGTGTTATGTGTGTTAGTGTAGTTAACAACCGCGAATATTTAATAGCGTTTTAGATTTTTCACAATGGATTTTCATGATACAGAGTGTTCGTTTAAAGTTTCGTGTTTCACCGTTAGTAGAAGTTATCGGAGGGTTACGTACCGTTGAAGTTGGATGGCTAAGATTATGTGAAGTTATAAAACTGGAAGTTAGGTTCTGAGTTCGATTTTACTGTATTGTAGTTGACCGAAGCGGAGGCTTGGATGAGCCGTAGTGCGTAGAAATCGGAGTCTGCTTTGAGTGGTACATTATTGTTCTTTTTTAGGGACGCTCTCTTTTAAAGTAAGAGACGCGCTCTCTTTTGAAATAGCGATACTCCACTTTAAGTAGCCCGTGCATGTGCGTGCTTTTGGTGGTACATTGTTGTTTGTTTTGGGGACGCTCTCTTTTAAAGTAAGAGACGCGCTTACTTTTGGAACAGGAATAGTTCACTTTAAGTAGTCCGTGCATGCGCGGCGTGCACCTTGCTCTGGCTGAGGTTATGTTGTACGAGTATTAGGGTTCAGAGAGACCATGGAGTCATGGAATTGACTTATGGACATTGTGAGTCTATGTGATAGCAGTAGGCCGCGAATAAGATACCTCCTATTTGACTTTAATAGTGTTTACGGTTTACGACTAGTGATGTCACTGTGACTTGTGACTGTAATGGTACTTGATCGTTTTTACTGTAACTGAATTTATCTGGCAGGAATTAAACATTCTTCGATCTAGTATTGTTTTGGTCAGGAATAGCCGAGCGGTATTAAGTGTTGCTTTTAATTAGTTTTGAATCGAACACACGAGGACGTGTGTCAACGCAGGATGGCCGTGTCGCCGATTGAAGCCAGATTGATCGTTTAAATCGATTGTAAACATCGAATGACAGTTTTTATTTTACGTTCTCGAGTATCGGAGGGTAGAATCGATATAGTTGACCGGAGTGAAGTAGGCGCGGTGACGTTTGACAGGAGGCCCTACTACCGGGAGTGGGACCGGGTGGTTCACTCACATAAATAGCGCTGCTCAGGGCGGGCGAGCTCTCTGGGTAGATCCGCAGCCGCGTTGATAGCTTTGTGTGTCTGAGAATTAGTGTGTTTCTGGTGGACGTACTAGTCCGGTGTGTTTTGTGATGTGTGATTCATTTTGAGATCTGGATGTATGTTGAAATTATGGTTGTTGGAATATTGTTTGTACCACAGTCCAGTGGTGTCTGTAAACCGTGAGTAAAGTGATCTAATTATCGTGTCGCTAGCAAGGTTGGCTAGGTTCTGTATTCGTATGGTGTTAGCTATGGCATTGTTATCATGACCGCGGGTAGAGTAACTGTAATATGGTCGAGTTACATAAGGTCCGGGCGGGGAGGCCCCTTGGTTGGCCAGTTTGTAATTGTTCAGTGTTTTCCATGCCAGTTTCCCCTTATGGCATTTTGATGGTGCTCGGATCTACCTAAACCCCTTTTAGGGATTGATTAGGTCCCGATCGCTCATGATAACAAGCAACCGAGTCTATGTTGGTATAGTGTGTTCCCAATTGTGACGGCGTTCGATATAGTTGGTAAAGTCTGTTTCAATAATGATGGCAATTGGGGTAGTCCTGACAAAGATAGTGTACGATGGTTCTCTAAAAGTTATTGTAGCATACGCCCACGCTTAACGTTTTTCCCTCGTGTTACCCCTTCGCGGGTTCCCTCTATTTATTTGCTTTGCCGCCCACCATCGTCTCTTCTGTCCTTTATTTTCCGACATATTTATATTTTACTTAAACAATTTACAATTTTGTTTGTTTACTATCATCACACACAAAAAAAAATTCATTTAATTTTATTTCAATGTCCTGTGGAATACAAGCCTTTCAAAAGATAATTATAGGAAAGATTATGTACTAAAATAATGCAAACAATATAATTATGGTTAGAGCCCTTTCACACGAGCGATTTTAATTCGGTGATTTCTCGGCGAAGCGAGATCGCAGCGAGCACGCGGCGGCTCGCTGTGTGTAGGTACACGACCATATTGGAATTAGGTATCGCGGCGGTTAATAAGCTCGCTCCGCCGAGAAATCGCCGAAAAAAATCGCTCGTGTGAAAGGGCTCTTAGTGACTGTGACTGAAGAACTACGATATGTTAATATTTGTTTGAGGCTTTCGGCACAAACTTTCGCGCTTAGTACCTAGTACCTACACATTACAAAAACAATACAAAATAATGTTCTGTTATTATTATGCTTAATCTGTGTTTATTTACAAAAAATACTAATTTTCCATGAAAAGTATCTGTATATGAAATATTTGATAAGTAAATAAGCAGTACAATATATTTTTTGTATTTTGAAAATATTCGTATGCCCATTTCACTGTTAATTTTCACCAAACCGAACAAAACTGTCATCCGACCATGGATTAATACTTTTTAATAATCCAACAAATCTTTGATACGTTATCGCAAACACATAAAAAAATCACAAACAAGCAAACCTTTCACCAGCTTGTGTTAAATTTTAAATTCAGGTGTTGGTAGACGTGCATTAAAACTACGTAGATATAGGGCTGGGGAATATTTTCACACTCGAAAGCGAAGCATTGAGGAATAACGTACAAGTACTAGAGAAGACACCTCGAATATATTCTGTGTGCCAACTAGTGATGTGCCGTTCCCGGGAATATTCCCACACTAAGAATGCTATTTTCCGTTTGAGGCCAATTTAACTAGGACGAGTCAGTGAGGTCTGTAGAGTCGGTCGGGTAGTCAGATGCCTTACCGGAAAACGTCAACCCAGAAACAACTACATCTAGCCAGCTTGAACAGCAAATTTCGTTGGAAATATTCCTGAGAACGGAAATTTCCCGGAACGGTGAGAATATCCCCGGGAACGGCACATAACTGGCGCCAACACGGCGGCAGCGGGCGAAATGCGCGGCGAGAAGGAAAACAAAAGACAAATGCCGTAGAAGTTGGAGGTCGATTACCACCTCCAATTGATATCGTCGGTGTCGTTTCTATGCACGGTAATACGTAGTAGTTCAATGAGGGCGGGTGTAAAACAGACACAGCTGGCTAGTCGGCCACGTGTAGACGCTCACACGATATTTTGCAGCCAGGATAGCTTTATTCGAACCTGTCCTTTAATAATGTGCGCCGAAATTCTTAGCTGCTTGCAAGTGGGTGGAACGTTTTTTGACAGGAGGGAAATAAATTATATGCACGTGACTTCAAAATGAACGATTTTTTTGTAATCTTCATTGTTACACAGACATACCCATATAATTATTTTTTGAATGAAACATAATTTAATAGTAAAATTTAACCATCAAAAATCGGCTAAGCGCGCCAAAATGGCCGCAGTAAATCGCCCGAAAATAATAGTTATTTTAATTATTTAATTGTTTTTTTCTTAGCTTAATGGTGTAATTATGGATGTGTGATATATTTTTTTCGAAATATAATAAGTCGTCGAAACTTAAAACAATAAAAAAAATACGTTGGTACATATTCCCTGTTGTTTTTTATAAGAATTAAGTATAATAATACGTTTTTTACAACAAATGCCGTCTGTAAATGTATTATACTATTTTAAATCGAAAAAATAAGTGTTTCGTATTTTCCTTCGAAAACAGAACTTATAGCTTTAGGTATTCATCCATCATCATCATCATTTCAGCCGAAAGACGTCCACTGCTGGACAAAGGCCTCCCCCAAAGATCTCCACGACGATCGGTCCTGCGCTGCCCGCATCCAGCGGCTTCCCGCGACCCTCACCAGATCGTCGGTCCACCTTGTGGGGGGCCTGCCCACGCTACGTCTTCCGGCGCGCGGTCGCCATTCGAGAACCTTTTTGCCCCAACGGCCGTCGGTTCTACGCGCAATGTGCCCAGCCCACTGCCACTTAAGCTTAGCGATTCTTCGGGCTATGTCGGTGACTCTGGTTCGCCTACGGATCTCATCATTTCTGATTCGATCACGCAAGGAAACTCCAAGCAGGTAAGTATTCATCCAGAGTAAAAAATATTAATTCCAAATTTCGAAAATCTGTTCAGTATTTTAGACTTAAGCAGAATTATATGGTCACTAGCTATTACAGTCCGTCACGGATCGGACAAGGGTGCTGCTTAAGGAGTCCACACACCAAAGCCGCCGGCCCGGCGGCATAGCCCGCCGACATGGGCCGGCGGCCTCTTTTTGTTCGAGTTCTGTTCAAAATGAGGCCGCCGGCCGTGCCCGCCGGGCTATGCCGCCGGGTCGGCGGCTTTGGTGTGTAGACTCCATTACTGCATAATATTATATGTGTTTTTGTTATTATAACTTTCGAATTAGTTCCTTTTTTTCCTATGTTCAATATGTCCATAATTATATATTATTGCCAGTTTATATTTTCTTCATTAATTAAATGAATACCTAATAATTGGTGTTACTACAATAACTATAACTTGCGGATTTATGTTTCGCCCCGTATTGGCTTCGCATTCATCTTTTGTCTACAACCATTCTACGGACTTTAGCGTCAACTAGACAGTTTATAGTCTGTCTCTATCGTGGGATATCTACATGTCTAGCTCATTGAGCTACTGTTTTACTAGCGTACATAGAAACGACACTCACGAACCACACTCATAGTTTTGTGAATTGGAGGTCGCGATCTCCAACGTCTATGGCGTTAGCCATTCTTTTTTCTTAATATTTAATTTTTAACTTTGGACATTTTACATGACTTATTTAAATCAAATAAAGTAACAATAAGAGGCGAGTTATGTAGAGAAGAGCTTGCCGGAGAAACTCCACAAGTATAAGTAATAACGTACAAAAAAAGAAACATGGTATTAAAAATAATAACATGTAATCTTAAACAAAGTACTTCAATAACAGACATTAAATTAATATTTAATTATAATCGAAGCGAAAAATTAAGATCATTGAGCTTGTGCACTCTAAGCACGTAGTAAAAAATCGAAAGCGTTAAATTATTTCGTTGAGCTTGTACGGAGGCTTGGTGGTACAATTGGAAGTACGCCTGTACGGCCCGGATAGCCCAGGAGGTGCGGGTTCAAGTCCCTGCCCAAGCTCAATGATCTTAATTTTTCGCTTCGATTATAATTTAATAGTATATACTAACAGGTGTCACCTGTAGAAAAATCAATGAATTAAATTAATAGCCATCTCAAGCAATTTTATTCCCATAGACATCTGTCTTCTAAACACTCAGATATATTATTAAATGCTTTTTGTAACAATTTTTCTCGCCGTGCATTCCACCCGCCTCCCGCTGCCGCCATGTTGGCGCACAGAATATATTCGAGGTTTCATCTCTAGTACTTGTACGGCATTCCTCAATGGTCTTACTTGATGGAATGAGACACGAGACAAGGATTTATATACGACGTTTATTGGACGATTAAAACTGGATTTTACTAGATAGAACTACATGCCGTCCCGTCTCGTCTGGAAATCTTGAAGTCTTTGGTGATAAATCTGTGTGATGTGAGTTTTATTGTATCTTCACTATTACAGTACTTACCTAGAACAGTGACGACAGTCAAGTTGAATACTTATTCTAGGTACTATTAAAAGTTATTTTTGTGTGTTCATATTATTTGTTTCATGATGGTTTTTTTTAAATAATAGTTTTATTTAAACTTAATCTAGGTACCTATAATGATTTGTATACCGATAACCGTACCGTTTGTGTAATGATTTGTTTTTGTTTGTGTTTTGTAGTTACTTTTTAAGCGACACCAAAATCTAATATCTGCATATCTTGAAAACTACTAAACCAATTTTTATGAATGTAGCAATGTTCACTGTCGATTAAGTACATAAAAAGCAATACCTTCACAAACATGATTATTAAAAGCGCTGAGAAAAAAAAAACTATAAAATATTAGCCCTTAAGCTCGTGATGACATCATACTTTTCATTTTGATAGTCAATTCTTTCAAGAAAAATGGCGAATTTTTTTTGCAAGGTTTTGCGATAAGCAAATTTACTCTGAAAAATTATAGTATATTCTTGATGAAATAAGAGAAAAGTAATACAAACAAACCGTCGTCGTCTAGCTTCAAAAATTACCAATGGAATAATTCTATAATCCTGACCAAATAATAATAGTAAAAAATACACCAATTTTTACTTCCCAGCGTAGACGGAGAAGTACAGACAACAGATGCAACCAATACAATTTTGATGCTATGAAATTTATGCAAAGCTAAGGGTCATATAAATCTTACAGTCTTCTATGCATCAAGTCCAGACGTGTCTGTTTCGATCGCAGCACGACGGTTGCTACGACCTTAGGTTCCTTACTTTAAGTACTAACACGATTCACCGAAAATGTGTTCGCACAACATTTTACATCTTGGTTAAGATAGGATTTTTCTAATGACTTGTATAAACATTTTAAAATGGTAATCTTATACAGTAGAAGGCTCAATCTGAACCAATTTACGTTTTAAAAGTACGAGTATATAAATTACACAATGCCTCGGTCCTAGTCTTTTGGAAAAACAATCTAGTTGTGAATCTTTTTTTAAGATAGACAAAATTTGCGCCAGCATCAAAATAAAATTATAGTAAGTAAAGTAAGTGAAAACACATGAAAAAATTGTACCTACAGTTTTTTTTTACATCGGAACTAACACTATTATTATAACCAAGCAATTCTTAAACGTTTCACAGAAAGTCTTAGTTGAAATGTAATCTAAAGTCGGAATACACTAGTACTTATTTCACTTGCGTTTACCCCGGGCAGGATTCGAACCCGCGACCCTTTTCTTCGTAGGCAGGCATACTACCAATAAAACTACGGGGCCGTCAGATTATATTGTCTATAATAATATTATCTTTATTATATTATATTGTTTATAGACATTTTTTACGTGATAAACAAGAAATGTTCATTCAATCGTTTGACATAAAGTTTTAGATGTATTGTAAAGCAAATTCGATAATGGCACCGTGCCCCCGACCACAGACTATAAATCTAGTTGTAGTACGCAGTGCGATCCGTCGCGCGCCGCGCAGCATACTCGGCTGACGTCTTAGCGTGACAAGACAGGATGGATGCCGGTCTTATGTAGCGTAAGCTATTTAAGACACAATCTAGCATGACTATAGAAAGACACGAGTCGAGTATAGTTACGAAACACTGTGCTTTTAATTGCTTGCTTGCTTGTCGTTTGGGTTCCGAGGTTAACCTACCTCACAAGCTAGAGAGCAAAGCGAGTTCACTACATGACTTCGACAGGCGCAGTAATTTAAAGCACAGTGTTACGAGTATTTCTATAGTCATGCTAGATTGTGCCTTAAATAGCTTACGGCTACATAAAACCGGCATTCATCCTGTCTTGTCACGCTAAGACGTCAGCCGGATCAACGTTAATGTGACAAAACGATATTTAGAAACTCAGGACCGCGAATGCACATCAGAGCGACAAACACGAGATCCACATCACATTACTGCAACATTTTATCGACACAGTGTAAGTAAATAAGCAGCACTTTGCTGAATACCTACAGATAAAGAGACAATGTACAAAAAAAACGGCCTTATCGCTAACAGTGATAGTTATGACGTTATAAGAAGGTAGTACCTAAATTTACATTTTAGTACTAAAGATATTATAAGTGATAACAATAATTGAGTACATTTATATTTCTAAATGTAGCTAATCACTTATCGATTTTAATTTTTAAGAAACTGAAATTGTTTTCTGAATAATTACTAAACATCCAGACACAAGGCAAAAACAAGTGCTCATCACACGAATGTTTGCCATATCCACTGATAGACATTTTCAATAAATGAACAGGTTAAAACTAAAAATTTCTCAAAACATTAAACCAATGTCAACAATTCGAAGTTTGTAATCACAACGGACTCGATCAACCGCAATATTCAAATTTGGAACTGGCTGTGATAGCCTTTGCCCAATTAAGCATTAGGAACACAAACCATCCAATCAGCAAGTCATAATTAGTATCTCATCACAGTCTATCATAACACTATGATGAATATTATAAAGGCCACAGACTGTTAAACCGGAGAGAGGCCTTGTTTGGTTTGATATATATTTTTTAAATATAACAAGAATGTGATTTATGGAATTCAATATAACAAGAAAGGAAAATTTAAATATCATTTAACATGTAAAATTATAATATGTTTCTTTGTACTATACTAAGTGGAAACGAGAGCAGCTAACCTAACCTAACGTAACGTTAAATTGATCGAACTGTCTGAGACCAAAAAAATTTTTTTTAACTTTTGTATATTTACATCACCTAGTTTACATGATCTTTTTTGGCACAACGATTTTAACCATTTTTAAACCATAAAAGTAAGCATTGCATTTTTATTTATCGATAGTGGAGAACTTTTTGATTTGATTTTGATTATCAAAAATATAAATGGAATATTAATTAGTCCGGATAAGATTGACTCATCAAGTAGTCAATAAAAATGAGTATAATTCATGAAATATGAAAATAAATTAAAAAGAGCAGTAAGCCTACAATCAAAGAATTAATTAATATCATGTCACATCAATTGATAGGAACTCAAGCAACCAAAAGTCCAGCACTTGAACTTAAATAATTTATTAATGCATAGTCTTCTTTGTTTACTTGTCTTTGTTTGCTGCCTCATATAGTGACGTGTAGCGAGTTAGTTAGGGTTTCGATCAAATGCATGACCGACGTGAACTCAATTGCCTAGTATCAAAGCTGGTAAGTATGTCGTTTACACAATGTGAAGCTGTGCATAAGCCACCCTATACTTGCATTCATAATATTTAGAACGTAAAGTGGTACAGGGTTAGTGGCTAAGTGGCTAGGGCAGTTGACTTCCATTGGAATGTTTGCGGTTCAAGCCTCGACACGTACCATTGTGTTTTAATCGTGAAAACATCGTGAGAAAACCTGTGTTTAGCCCAATGCGTAACACAAATCTAGATACTTAAGTGATATAAATTATCCAATTTTTTTTGCATTATTTTGTTAAATAAATACCTAGTTTGTTTGTAACTATTTTATATATAACTAGGTTATGCTACCTTGCTTTTTTATTATTATTATAATATATCAATTTTATTTCAGACTAAAACCAAAGTTTGTTAGTAACAATAATCCACTTAAAAATATGTTACTATAAAATTCAAATTAATATCTAGGGTAGCTGATAAAAATCTCTTCTTAGTATCATCGTACAGATAAGTTTGTCGTCATATCCAATATTCCCGAAATGTTTATTTTATTAACACTAACTGTTTTTGCAACTAATTATTTATTTCTCCCTTACAAACAAAATTGGATAAAAAGTTAAAATGTTAATTGTTTTCAATAATTTTTGTTTTATACACCTTGAGACAAAACACTTTAAATTGATACTAAACACAATAATTCCTTAGAAATTTAGCGATTTTCTTCAAGCCAGTACCAACAAGATGAACTGGGCAGATGTACTGATGTTTATGTATGTTAATGGGGTCTGGGAGTCTGCAGGTCTTGAATATAGATTGCAGTACTAAGCCTTGGTTAAGATGCAGTTTACCAAAGAACGACTACAGCTAGAACAACTGCCTAAGTGCAACAATATGTATCTTAGTTACAAATTAATATGCAGTAGACAACTGTTTGAATAATTTGTGTTTTATGTACAGTAACTGTAGACGGCACATACGGCTGTAAATATTGACCTTGAGAGCACCCGTATTCCGTAGTGGTAGGAGTGAATTTAGCAGTGCAAGTGTCCAGCCGAATGTGCTGGCTTCCGTACTTGCTTATTATGTGGTTTTTAAAGTTAACCTATCTCACAAACACTGCTGTCAGAATTACTGAGATCCGAAACACGAAATCATATTACTTTTTGGGCAACCAGGCAATTGGAACTGGCGAAAGTCTCGCAAAGTGCTCCACCGAGATTCGAACCCGGAACCTCCGTATTGTGAAGCAAACGATTTTGCCACTCGGCCGCAGAGGTTCTAATGTATTGACAGCGCTCTCATTAATATTTCTGTAAGTATCAAAAATACTCCGTGTAACAAATTACCAACCAATTTATTGATTGATACCTAAAGGGTAGCTCGAGATTACAATAGTGACAAGAATTTTTGTCATGTCATATTCTCATCCTATTAGGAGAAATTTCAGGTTTCAGGACCGAACTCCGACAAGACTCTACTCCGACAAGACTCTACTCCGACAAGACACTACTCCGACAAGTTCGGTAGGTTAGATTAGGTTAGGTTTTATGTTTTGTCGGAGTAGTGTCTTGTCAGAGTTCGATTTTGGATTCGAAATTTAAATATGGTGTATTTCTTACTGCTATGATAGTACTTATATTTATGCTTATAGCATTTGTCTGTAAGAGCATGGGAATTCCGCTGTTTTAAACAATATGTCATTGGTACAAAAATAAACGCAAAGGAATCTTTTCTTCCATATTCAAAATACACTAATCAACCACAACCAGGTTGCGTACAAGCGTGCAACATGATAAAAATTTCAATCGCCCCCGTTTCCACACATGTGCAGTGCGAATCAATGGCGGTGTGACAAATGACGGCGGTGCCGGTTGTGACGGCGGATCAGGCGGTGGTGACGTATGTGTACGCCCTTGCCGAGGGCTGTCGCGAACCAAAAAAAAGCAAATATGAAAAAAATATTAACAAATTGGTTGGTATTAGACGTTTTCATTGGGTTTTTAAATTGACTCATTCTGGCTTCACCGGACATTCAAATATAAATAGTTCTTGTAACAATACATTTTGATAAATCAGTAGGGCGGTCGGGACTTACGGCTTAACTTGTTTTCCGAAATAAGGAATAGTAAACCTTTAAAAACAGTAAGTTTGTACCAACAGAACAAATTTGATTTTTGTTGAATAATCTAACAACCAATATTTTAATATTACACAATACACAGTATCTTCATAAAGATATTCCCCGAAGTAACCATTCCCCGAGGCCACCTTCCCGGAGGCTACCGATTTTATTATTAATTATATAAACAAAATCGGCCTCGGGGAATGGTAATCTCGACAACTAACTCACGTAACTTATCAGTACATTTTATGAAAATAAAAAACCAGACCAACGACAACCCTAAACGCAGATTAGATAGTACATTCTCGATAGATTTTCAGCATCGCCTTTGCGCCATGTGTACAGAACCTAATTTGTAACCACGTTCCGTTAGGCCAGCCTGCCAATCAGGGAGCACGCAATCACTGTTTGAGAAACGCTGCACGTATATGTACACACACACACACGCAATATATATTCACACACGCACACGATCGCCTGCTTACATCACTTTACATGTAGGAAAAAGGGTTTGTAAAGAAACATGCTATTCTATAGTCGTAAGTACTCGTCGGCTTAGAATAATATATTTCGTTCTTTTTTCGATTTCTATTGTTTATTTGTTGGTGTCATCGCGTCGCTTGCTTATCGTATGGGCACAGAATACCAAATAGTAGTCCCTATGGTATGGGTTCGAGAATACCCTGGTGCTAGAATTATTGACCCGCTCTTTAGATATAGAATAAGACATAGTTGTTTGATAGAACACCACACAACAAAGAAAATAAAAAGAACAAAATAAGAATAAAATATTCAATTAACAATATTTTTTTGTATTTTATTCAATTTAAATAAATATATCTCTTCATAAGGAGGTTAAAACTTATAAAAATTGTGATCCCTTAACCAAAGGAAAGGGATTAAAATTATCATCCGTTCCACCTTGAAAGACATCAGTACAAAAACATAGAGACAGACATCTGTATTTATTTTATTGGTCTATGACATAGAAAATACAGGGAAAAATAGAGATGACTGCAACTCCAAACAACTCCTTGACCTTATTCAAACAAACGAACAACAGATACAAAAATCTCGAATGGAGAACAACAATAGCTCCGCATACAGTTCCGTTAGAGTTCGCGTGAAATACTAACTAATACTTCCGTGGCCGTCGGGTTATGCCTGCATTATTGTCTTGTTAGTAAACTTTGTGTCGGCCCACGTCATTTCACTTTGGGGCCAAAGGGAAAGCGGAAATGGCTTTGTAAACCGTGGTTTGTTTACCAGGTTAATCTTCGCCTTTATTTGGCAATAAAGTTAATTGTTGGGACAATAGGGTCGCGAATGTTTAGATTGAGTTGTTCTTGCTTGATTTTGTTGAGGTTAGGAATGATTCTATTGCTTTTATTTGAAGATCTGTTGAGTTTCGGGTGTAGATGAAGATGAATGCTAGCCCGATCGTTGTGGATCTTTGAAGAACATTGGTTCTAAAAGTTTGTCTGAATGCTTGTAATCATTCAAACTTGTAAACATAATTTTGTTCGTTCGTTAACAGTCCCCACCGAGGAACTTAAGCCTACAAACATACACCTACCAAATATTGTTGATTTGTTTGGAAGGCTCAATAGATCATCGAATGCGAATATTTTAGCTCCAGCTGCGTACGAAACCGAAGTTTCGTAACTAGTTACGATAGAAGAAAAATTACTTTTTGTACGATACCCGTTACTAACCAAAAGATTTTTTATTTACTAGTATTCGTTTGTATTTTTGTCTCTGTAACATTTTTTTTTTTTAAAGGGTCCATGTTAAATGCTTATACTAAGAATGTTAGATTTGCTGGCGACAAAAATAGAGACTTTATAAATACTGATTTTTTAGGATAAATTACTAATAGTTTCCTAGCCACCTGATTTTCTCTGTCCGAAAACAGTTTTCATATTCACACATCCGTTGGTAGCGTCAACGCGTGCCAAGTACAAACTTAAAGTAGTATATCCTAAAGCATACATAAACATACATGAAACTGAAAGGTTTGTATACCTATATTATAGAAAACTACGACAGGCATAGTAAGAACAGAAAAAAATGCGAAACTTAGAAATCTAGCAAAGATATAAATGCTATATTTTTTAATGTGAAACGTCTATAGGCGAGCGGCAAAACTGATCATTGACCCGACCGTGGCGGTTTATTAAGGAAAACTATCCTCTAAGCACCACCAATAAAGTGTATATTCGTATGATACATCTTGTACTACGCCATCTAGCAGATATCTGTAAAACCACTTAAAGAAATCACAAACTAACTTTACTTTCAATGCCAGGCATCCCGTGACGGCTCACCATTTTTTATTATAAATGCGATGATTGATTAATGTACATACAATCTTTAGTGGCATTAAATACAAATTATTTTCAGAAATTGTGTTGAAGAGTATCATAATATAATATCATATCTCACTTCCATGTAATATACTCGTAATATATTTTATGTTGATTGGTGTGAAAAAATCATATTTAATACAGATTCATTTAAATTAATATTTCTTAAAAAATATTCACTACGAGACATTATGAATAATTCCACAATATCAGCGGCAAAATTATAACTATACATTGTAGAAAAAGCACCGCAGACGGCGCTTTGAAATATAATTAACAAGACTCGTTCGCTGAAATGAGGCTCGTATTTCCACGTCTCTCGTGGACGTGTTATTCATTGTAGCTACCATTTAGCGCTTTTGTACCTACTCTAGTATATCTGTGTATGTGTCTCTAAACTGTACTAACCACTGATGCAAAATTTAACAAAGACGGTTTTCTAATTAATAAAATTAGGTACCTATACAGTTTATTACCTATTTTTCCCAGCTTTCGATGTCGCGTGGTCAAAAAAGCTCACCTGACGTTGCGGATGTTCCAGATTTGATTCCTGGTGGGACACCGGTCGAATAAATATTAGTTTGTGAGATTTTCCCCAGTTTAGGACATAACAGGCTGAATCACCTGACTGTCCAAAAAGAAAGATAATTTTGTACTTATTAGGCACGTAAGGTCCCGGCTGCTATCTACAGATGTAATCGTTATAGGAGCCATGTCGGAAGCTTTAAGCGGCTCAGTAATTCCGACACCAGGGTTTGTGAGGTAGGTTAACCTCGAAACCCACACAATAAGCAAATATTCACGCACTACAATTTTTTTAACTAATATAGCAACAGACTAGAAAATATAACTTTAAATTAAGTGTAAGACTGGTGTCACCAGTCCCTTACAACACGGATCAAGAAATGGGTCAAAAATTCTGACACCAGTGGAGCTACTACAGAAGTACGAGGAGTTCGAGATATTAAACTGCGACATAGTGACCGGATTATTATGACTCGAATATCACTGTATACTATTTATCACTTTGTTGACTTCCTCACGCGATCTGTGCTTTTTTTAATTGGACGTAAAAGGACCCCAGAATAGTTGTATTTTGAAAGATAACGTGTATGGTTTCGCACTCTTAAATATCACGGCAAGTTTTTAGTTCATGTGTCACAGGAAGATTTTACATCGAAACTAATTTTATTCGAAGCTGACAGGAATTGTACCAATTGCCTCGAAAGGGGTCTTAAGCACGCTGTGACTATTTGGCAACTTTGTTCCTTCTACAGTTTTTAATATGTACTTCATCCAAACCCTTGTAAGATATACTGTAAGTAGGTGGGGGCTGCTGTTCCCTCTACTTTGTGAAGGCACACAATGGCTGTCACTTCTTTCCCCCCAGGCATGCGGTAGTTCGTCTTGCTCTACTTTTGCTTGTAAGCGGGGAATTTAAAACACTTCAAATTCATCTCATTCAAAGAAAACAAGCAAGAACTAATTTCGGCGCTGCCACTATGCCCTCCGTGGTGTAGTCGGTAGCACGTTGGCTGCGTATAGGCCAAAGGTCGTGGGTTCAAGTCCCGCCGGAAGGTTTACGTTTTTAGTTGTTTTCTATGAATCTGAAAATATTTACTTCAAATTCACGTAAATTAAATATACCTTAGTGGTGTATTATCTTTCATATTTTAACTATATTACTACCAAGTTTTACTACCAGCGCGGGCTGTGGAGTGATATCCGAGTTTATATGCAGATTGTAACACAAATTGCGCGTTTTTCTATACACAGACTGCATTTCAACTCGGTTACGTCTCCCGCCTCTGTTTTTCTTTTTAAATTATTATTTGTATCTCATCATCTCATCCTTGCTTTAAATGCATTAGAACCAAACAAAAAACAAACATTGCGAGCGAAATAGATAACTTGAACACTGCGGCTTTGTAAAAAAATTGCGTTAAATTCTGAACTGAAACTCTGAACTGGAAACGAGTAATCAAGGGAAAACAAAGGAAGTACTTTTTATTAATGTAAAATGACGAATTCTACAATTTACCGACGACATAACGACTTAAAAATACATAAATAACCTTAAATCGTGATTTGTGACGTCATAAAAATATCAGAAAGCACAGGTATTGTCAATTGTTTTATATATTTACCACATATTCTCCTATCATTTCCTATTAAACCGTTACCTCAGGCAGAACTCCCGTTCCATTAAAAGCTCCCGGGATAAAAGCGTCCAGGCCTAAGATTTCCGGAAGATACTGAGAATGAGCACTATTAGGAAAATATGAATATTCCCCATTTAAGCGGGCGTTGAGCAGAGTAACTCCGCTGCCATAATCTGTAACGGTCTCACGTCTAGGGCCTAACTGTTATTTTTAACTGTTACAGAGAATGCTGAATAAACGTACATAATTAGTTTTAATGTTGGAAACAAATTTTAGAGTGACGGTTATCAAACTAGTGCCTGCTAATCTATATAATAAACCTGTAGAGGTCAAAATGTCTGTACAAAGAAAAAAAAAGATAAAATCCGAGTCAGCAAGATGTAAGAAGTAAAATGGAACATATCCAGACAATTTTCTTTTTTTTTGTTTCTCTTTCTGTCTGTCTGTTTGTACGGGCTAATCTCAGAAACTATTGGACCGATTTGAATGAAATTTTGCGTGGTGGTTTATACATCCCTGGTCAACATCTTGGATATTTTTGATCGCGGAAAGTTAAAGAATTCCCGTGGGATGGTTAAAAATTACTACGGAAAAGTCGGAAAACAACGCGGGCGTAGCCGCGGGCAGACAGCTAGTTGGATATAAATGACCCTAGCTACAGTTCACGAGTGAGTTGAATGCAGAGTGCGTTTTACTTAATTTTGAGTTTATGTCACTAACACTCTTGGTTATGGTTTTGATTTTTTTTATGCATTACTCTTTAATCGAAGTTTATTTTTATCACAGCTACTTCCCTTACATGTTCCCATCTCTAGATACTTGTATCGCCCTGTTAGTGGTACGTAGTTTCTTTTAACGGTAATGAGCCACTACGTCGGGAAAGTCCATAGTGAGCGCGAGTAAAGGCGATGCCAGCGAATAATGACCATTATTGTGAATTGAACGTCTTATTTTGATAACAATAGCTATATTACATTCTCTAATACCAGATTTTTTATGCTGGTATATTGCGTATCTGGTACCATGCGTCGAAAGGCTATAAGATAGCCTATAGTTATAGCTAGAATTGTTTTAGGTAAAAAAAAGTTGAGTAATAAAAGATTCACTGTACTTTCCTGAACATATTTAAAATGTTTGTACTTTAATGGTTGATAATTTTATTTTATTTACGCCATTGTTGACAAATAAAGTTCATTATTATTATTGTGTTTGAAAGTTAGGTTCTCATTACGCGAAAATGTAACATCTCCCAACCAAGTTACGAGTACCTTTCTTGATCTGAAATAGTTAAGCTGTATTACCTTACATATATATTGTTCATAATTGATCTTACAGTTCGCTTCAGTAACTTACCTGCAAAAAGAACAAGACATTATAGAAATATATAGGTTATAAATATATAATGTAAAACGTAGATCGCTTAGCAAGAAAATTTAATTTGTGGGTACGTTTATTAAAACTATTATTAGCTTTATCTATTAGAAGCTCTAAAGACCTATCCTGTGAGCCTAAGATACTCGTATTACTTTCTATAAAAAGTAGTTAAATAGTTTTGCCATCAATTTTTTTAAATATTTTTTTATAAATCGCATGCAGGTTGTAGGTGAATCTCTCTACATTTTTCAAAATGCTATCAATTTGCTTTCACTTTCATAGCTTTTTATTTTTCCTATAACAGTTTATCTCAGACATAATCCTTGATTAAACTGGACGATATATAAAGCATAATGTCTCCAATTGGCTACTTTTATTGCCCCGGCGACGTTATCTCGTCGGCGCATGCAAGGATCATGGCTGCAGAATAAGTAATATGGACCGGGACTAATGCTATTAACTGCGTAATGGACTGCGAAATGCTGTAGTGGGGCATAGTTAAGTGTTTATTGTTTAGATTGACTATTAAGACGTAGAGTAGTCCACAGTTGGGCTAAGACCTCCAGATTGAGGTATGCAGTTGTTGTGAACTATAACAATCAAATCATTTATTTGCTTTGCATAGGGTACAAAATATATGGTCAATAATAAAAATATACGAAACACCTCTACAGCCTTAAAAGTCAGCATGCAAATGGTTTACGTAAATATCTGTTTCTGTTAAAAAGAATTATACGATACCCACTAATATTATAAACGAGAAAGTGTGTGAGTATGGATGAATGTATGTTTGTTACTCTTTCACGCGAAAACTACTGAATGGATTTTAATGAAACTTTACAGTAATTTAGCTTATATATCAGAATAACCATGTAGGCTACTTTTTAACGCGGAGAATAGAATGTCACTCACCAAAAAAGTTGGATTAGTTAAGTTCTAAGCCAAGGGATATTAATTAGGCAGATTAATTAATAAAAATAAACACAATTTTGTTCTGTGTCAACCTTACTCATATAAAAAATAATTAATATCAATTTAGAAGCTCAAACGCTTGGATAAAAATATTACCTCGAACAATACTTAAAAATGTAAGACCCTGTAGAAATGTCAGGAGAGTTATTGCTTCATCAAATAAAAAAAAGTTTCTTATTACAAAATATTTCATTATTTACTTTCATTATCATTTCGCCCGAAAACTTTCCACTTCTGTAATAAACCTCTCTCAAGAACTATATAATAATGTTTTAAGGAACCCTAACTTTTTACTTGCTCCGTAGATTTTTTCATACTATTTAATAGAGGCATAAAAAAGTACATCAAATATTATCAATAAATTTTAAATATGTATACAGGGCGTCCCACGGCGATGCCACATGGAGGGAAAGTACCTTAAATATTGTAGATAGAACATTTTACTGAAAGGAAACATTATTTTATTTCTAAAAACTATTAAAACTGCATTCATACATTTTTTAATAATTACATGGTTGAACCGGGAATCGAACCCGCTATACGAGAAAAAAATATATCCTATAGTTTTATCATACCGATCGAAAGGCTTCATCATAAGAGTTATTTTTTGCTAAATAACATAGTGTCAGAACTATAAGGAAGACTATGTATTTTAACATTTTTAACACAAAATTTATCAATTTTATCAAATGCGCAAAATGACCCCCACGCTGTTGAATACTTACAAATCACACTCTTTATTTCACTCCTTGTCGATTTTTTTAACTTGTTGTGGTGGATATTTAGAATAATACGTCTAAGGTCTGTCTGTAGCTCGTGGACACTCGTACCGGTTCTTGTGAACTAAATTTTTTAACATAATCCCATAAAAAAAATCCTAACGGGGCTAGATCTGGCGATCTAGGCCGGTCACCTCAAATGTTAAAATTCATAGTCTTCCTTTTATTTCTGATACTATGTTATTTAGCAAAAAATAATTCTTATGATGAAGCCTTTCGATTGGTATGATAAAACTACAGGGTGTTTTTTTTTTCTCGTGTAGCGGGTTCGATTCCCGGTTCAACCATGTAATTATTAAAGAATGTATGAATGCAGTTTTAATAGTTTTTAGAAATAAAATAATGTCTTCTTTCAGTAAAATGTTCTAACTACAATATTTAAGGTACTTTCCCTCCATGTGGCATAGCCGTGGGACGCCCTGTATATTATTTTTTTTCCAAAATAGTGAATCCTTTTACTCAGTTATAAATATCCTACACAATAATAAATAAAATGTAAAAAAAAGTGTTTTAAAATAGGTATGCAAGTCATATCTATATTTTACCGACCAAAATTCGGCTAAAAAACCACGAAGCCGAAGCCAGTTACCAAATATTAATCTAAGCGGATAAAACCGTTTGAAACTGCGGCCACTCCATTCATTACCAACTATCGAATCTGCAACTAAATCCGCTCGGTCCCGGGTTTGATTCCCGTTTAAAGTCGAATAGGCCGGAAATCGATTGCTTTGGAAGCTTTACGTTCCAATTGTAGGCGAAAAGTTGAGGGTCTATGAATGCTGGATGGGGCTTCGTAATATTGACTTTTATGATATTTTTAAGGTGGTGTAAAAAAAAAGATGACAAGTGCTAGAGTTCAGATGGGGGCCAATTGTTATTTACGCAGGGAGATGTCAATGCGTAGGTATCTTTTTGTTGTTTTATGTCTGTATTTTTGTTTGTAATTTTTGTATTGTGATGTCCAAAACAAATGAAAAAATTCTGATTTTTGATTTATTTTTTGATCCATTAGCCAATTTTTATAGAACAGTTTTATGGATTTTAGCTTGATTGTAAGTTGTGTTTTCATTCGGAAAGAAAAGGTTTTCGCACTAGCGCAGTGTCAAACAATGTACCTTTCAGTTGAAATGATGATCTATGTGTTTTCTCAACAAATACAAGTCATATCCGGTACATTTCTACATCCAAGTCAGTCTGCGCGAACGGAAATAACGCGCTTAATAGATTCGCTTCGGCTCACAAGTGCGCTGACAACTGGATAATCTATTTATGAGGAAAACTGCCCGCTTCAACTCGGGCGCAGAGCGAGGGCCGGACGTGAGTTTACCTGCGCCAACGAATAAGCGAAAAGCGTTTGAAACATGTATAATTTTGAGGATCTTTATGATACATTTTCGTATAACATATTAATGGATTTTAAGGCTTTTTTTACTCGGACACGTAGACAGTTAAAACCACCTAAAACGTTTTAATTTATTTTTATTTTCAGGAAACACTTTGCAATATCTATTTTTGGAAAAAATAACTTGACTATCAATTTTTGAAGCAATTTGCTACATAATAATCTATTTGTTAAATAGATACACACTTTGCTATTTTTATGCACCTTTATTTTAGTGTTCCTGAATGGCCGGAATATTACCATATTTACTCCTAACTAAATATAACATAAAATCTAAACTTCCTGTTAGTATCGTACAGTATAATCAGAGTTATTGGTCAGGAGAAAACATAGATAAATTGGCGACATCATTCACCTGTATAATCATCCCCAACCTGACTATGACTAGTTATGCACGGTGATTATGAAAACACCTGCCTCTCAAAAGTAAGTTCTTAGTACAATAGTAGGCAGTCATATGTATTTGTAGGAGATAAATTTACCTCCGTGCTCTGGACTTTAATCGGAGTGGACGAAGCGTAATGTCCGGCATTTGCAAGGCTTTGTGCACGTGTCGGCGTCACAGACGTAGTACTTGTGTAACAACGCGCACCGATTCTGAATATGGAATCTTCATGCTTTTTGGAACGCATCTGAACTAAGCGCACTGATTTTGAATATGAAATCTTCATGCGTTTTGGAACGAGTTTGAACTGATTAGTGTTTACTTGGCTAAGCGGTGGAAAAGTAGAAGTAATGTCAAACAAATTAATGGTCGAGAATCGAGTGCTTTAATTTTTTTGACAGGCGTGTTGAGGTTTCGTCACGATGTTTTTCTTCACTGTAAGAGTGTTGAATAAACGTACATGCAACAATATGAATTCAGAAATCGAAAACACATTGGTAGCACGTGACAAAGTTTAAATCCGCGATTTTTACTTTCATCTGCCACGACAAATCTAAAATAGTTAAAAATTGCCCCAAAATTAGTCGAATACGAGTGATTTTGAACGGTTTATTTCCCACTGAAAAATAATTAATTTTGATCCAGCAGAGTACTCAAATATTTACTGGGTTTAACCACAAACAATTTAAACACTTAGGACACGCGTTCAACTTCTGTTTATCTTTTTTCTAGTAAGAAGGACTGTTTTAAACATAATTTTATATTTTGTGTGCTGTTAAGATAGTTTTACACTGCCCCGATGAAATGAAAAAAATATCGACACTTAATCTCATAAGCTTTTAAAATTTTAATATCCCAATAACGCTTAAGCAGCTTTAAAACTGAGCTTCTACCGTAATTCTCTTGGTTTTATAACTACAAAAATTTCGTTGAAATAATCCATCGATATTAATTTATACGCTACAAGCTTTCTGCCGCGGCTCCGCCCGTGTTAACAGTTTTTCCCGTGGAAATGAGTAAATTACCCACGGTGTTCTTTCCTAAGATCTATTCTATCTTTGTATTAAGTTTTATAACATTCGGTTCAGTAATTTCGAAACCTATTCAATGCAATAATGAAACAATCAAATCTTTGCTCTTCATATTTTTTATAAGTATAGTTTATAGTCAGAGAGTTTGTATGGAGAACCCCAACTTTGTTTTCATTGTCGTGAAAATATTCTTTGCCCAGCCAGATCCATTGACTGAGCGTGTCTTCAGCCGCCGTCAATAACATCCTGTATAATTTCAATGCATAAAATAGTGCAATAAAGACACGGGAATTGAAAGCGCACTTAATTTATTAATTTTAAATCATATATAGTAATACTGCATCTTGCAGTGCCTTTACTTAAAAGGGTGCAAAAAAAAACCAGGTAATTAATAAAAAGCGTGCTCAATTATCTGGGGGCACGGCCAGTGCCCCCGCCAAGTCGAGCGCGAAGCAAACACTGCCGTACCATCTTTACAGGAACCATTTCGCCGCATTTTCAGGCCCCTATTTGAGAACCTCTGGATAAGACTAGAACGCAGAAATTTTCGTCATCCAGTAAGCTATAATCACATACTTAAAATCCAAAATTACAAGTCTGTAGGTCATTTAGTTCCGAAGTTAAGCGAAAGCAAAGTTTCGCATTTTCGACACTCACTCATGATCATCAAAATAGAACTAGTACTTCCCATAAACTCAGCGACCTGAAATTTGGTACAGAGTTAGGGTTTAATGGCTATATAAAGGGAAAACTATAAAAACTAGGATAATCGAAGATCTGGAGTACCTGGTGACCCTGATTAGAAAACACAAGAGCCCAACCAAACTATTAGAGATCGAGACATACCGCCTTTACGAAAAATATTCAACTTGGTGGGCCGCTTCATTTGATGTCAAAAATCGAAGGCCTGAAGTATCTGATGAAGAACCCTCGGTTGGTTTCAGCTGTATTAGAGATATGGTACCTAACGCCCCATTCTGCTATTGGTATTTAAAAAAATCGACAGTCATTACAAAAATCCAGTATAGTGGAACACATCTTCTAATTTAATCTAGCCTATAGCGTCCCACTGCTGGGCGAAGACCTCCCCTTCTAATTTAATATGTATATAAATAAAATTAAAGGAAAACTCTGGATAAGACTAGACTGGCTTTTATACTTATACTTACAAGTTTACAAGAAGAAATAGTTTCGAACGATCGAACGATTAACTTTATTCTACTCAAACATTAAACAAATTACACTAAAATGTTAATTCAAAAAATATGATGGAGCAGTGGATATGATACCCGCACACGTCGTTAAATGGCGCTGACTGTATTTTAAAACGCGCATAAGAAAAGAAAGATTTGTAATAATAAAAAAACAACTTCTAAAAAGAATAAAACTATGTGAAATAAGAAATTCTAACAAAAAATATTCTAATAAATCAATATACCCACGTTTCTACAAAAAGAACTGAAATCTCACCAAAAACATTCTGTAAAAAACTAGCCAACTCTCGATGGATAGGAGCTGCTTGTTTATCTCTAAAAAGTAATGAAATCTAGACAAAGTCGTACCAAGTCTAAGGTTCATTACTGCGATTTCTTTAGTATTATAGTTAATTTTGTGTCACTTGGCCGTTGAAAAACGAAAAACTTTACCACTTGGAAAACGTTGATTCAATAACCAGTCAATTGTAGGTTTGATAAAGCTGCGTATTTCAATAATACTTATATATAGGCGAGCCTCAAACAAACAGTTTTTCGTTTCAACGGCCAAGTGACACAAAATTAACTATAATAATAAAGAAATCGCAGTAATGAACCTTAGACTTGGTACGACTTTGTCTAGATTTCATTACTTTTTAGAGATAAACAAGCAGCTCCTATCCATCGAGAGTTGGCTAGTTTTTTACAGAATGTTTTTGGTGAGATAAATCTTACATCCTGTATAATAATAGTTAATTTAGTTTACAAGTCTATATTCTATGGGATTAAAAGTATATAAGATTTTGACCGGGGTTAAAATTTACCACCATGCAAAATTTCATTCAAATCGGTCCACTAGTTTCGGAAATTAGGCCATACAAACAGACAAATAGATAAACAAAAAAGAAAAAAACCTGGATATATTCTATATCGGTTCTCACATCCCCCTGAATCGTATTTTGTAATTTTTTTCTTTGTACAGATTTTTGACCTTTTCAATTTTTTAATATAGATACTACATCTTGCAGTGCCTTTACTTAAAAGCGTGCAATAAAAAACACGGAAATTAAAAGCGCACCCAATCATCAATCAGTTAATGGTGTTTCGGCATTATTCCCGCTTTATTTCGATGACGTATGCGATTTTCATTGCACCCAATGGCTCCATTTTGCGATTGCTGTTTTTCATGCTGTACTTACGTGCGCACGATAAATCACTTGTGTATCCGAATATTCCCGTTAATGGCTAAGATTTAGTAACTCCACGGCTAGCGAAAAGGATTTCTCATAATATTTGTACCCATTCCACTAAAACAATACAATATTCTTTATTGACAGCATAAAACATACTACAGAAAGAAAATCGGAGCGTCGTCGATGGCCAAGTGGCTAGGGCCGTAGATTTCCATTTGGAAGTTCGCGGGTTCGAGCCTCGGCACGTACGTAATGTATTTTCAATTTATGAATTCAAATGTACGTTTATTCGAAGTTCTTGCGGTGAAGGAGAACATTGTGAGAAAACCTGCACACACATCCCTGCAAAGTAATTCAAAGGTACCCGCACTGGGCCAGCGTGGTCGACTTAGGCCTACTTTCACTATGTGAGGACATAATGCTCAGGCAACGTTTTTATATTCATATTATTATGAAATAGGATGAGTAGATCGTTATTTTTCAGTTATCGAAGTTCGTGCACATTTTCGATAAAAAAATCTTGTTCTCATACAATATTAAATATTTTAATGCATGAACTTAAAAATATGAAATGTTATTTTAACTTGAGCATTTACAGACAAAACAAACAGTGAAATTAATTTAATTATTTTGATGGATACAGTTTACGAGTCCTCTTTGTTAAGAGCTTCCAAAAATACGGGGTGTAAGTTTACAAATAAGTATTTTTAAAAAGCTTTCTGTAATAAAAAAAATATTTGATTTATTTTGTTTTATTTATTTTTGATTTTCTCAATGTAAGGTTAGCACTTCATTCATAATGAATGAATAAATCTAAATATCGTTCGGTTGTATTTATGTTGTATTGAGTAATTTCAAGGAATAAATAGTTTCTATTTTAAGATAAAGATTCTACTATGCACTCTACTAGGCTCTAACGGCCGTCGGTTTTACGCGCAATGTACATCGCCCAATGCCACTTAAGTTTAGCGATATTTCATTCTACGTCGGTGACTGTGGTTCGCCTACGGATCTCATCATTTTTGATACGATCGCGTAAGAAAACTCTAAACGTAGCACTCTCCTTCGCTCTTTGGGATTATCAGACTGAACTGCGACAGCCAGTTAGGTTAGGTTATGTTATTTGTCGCAATTCAGTCTGATATTCGCTCTTTGGCTACACCGTATGGTCTGTCCACCCTGTATAAAGCAGTGACGGCTTGACCGGGCATGATGAATGGCACTGAATGTTGCTGACGGCACACAAAAACGGCCACTATGACCCAATTACGGAGTGAGTTTTAATGACATTCGCCTGATAAATGAATAGCCGCGTCAGCTATTAGCAACTTTCTTTTTGATGGAAAAATAATCTGTGAAAAAATATAAATTGTATTTGATTTCGATAAATATGATCAACAAATAAATCAAGCGCTGTTTGACATCGCAGTACAACACAACTTTACTCTCGGGTGCTTAGATAATAATATATGTTTTGTTTGTATCGTTTGCTTTCTGTGTATGTGTTCTAGGTTTTAATATTTTCATTGTTATTATATCATAACTATTGTTTCTCCTTATTTATTGCTTCTTTTTTTTTGTTGTCTTGTATTGAGTTTTGTCCAAGGATGTTATAAGTACGTTTTGTCAAATAAATTATGTCTTTGTCAATAAATTAACCAAAGATCTTTATAAAACTATAATAGTACTTAGATATAATTTGTGTAATGTAATTGTTTTGAAAAACCATTGAACAGTATACAATACGAAGACTGTAAAGGTTATTTTAAAACTATGTCGATTGTTGACAAACTAACCTATATTCAAAAGTTTTCTTAAATATAAACAATGAAGTTAAAAAAAATCTAAATTAAATAAAAGCACAAACGAAACAGAAAGACGCAAGCAATATCTAAAATTACAGCCCAACTCCAATGCAAAGGCTTGGATACAATTTCGGCGCCTAACATGATAATCCAATGTAGAATTTTGGTACCTAATTTCCACAGCTCGCGTGTTGCCGGGCGTTGATTGAGCTGCGTTACCTTTTGAGCAATGCAATTGCATTAGTTAATGCAACGATAGCCGCGAAAAACGGTACCGCTGCAAATGACAAAGATATAGAGAAAATAATACAATACAAATTATAACTATTAAGATTTAAAACGGGATATTTACCGTGGTATTTGTTTTGTGTGAGTGCCCGTTTTAAATCTTAATAAAAACAACCGTGAAGTTTTAAGAAGTATAATACAAATTATTTTCAGATACACTTTTTTCTACGCCGCGAGAAAAACGACGCTTATAGCAAAATAATTTTACTTGATTTCCTACATGCATAATTTGTCAATATATTCGTAAAGTAGGTAGTAGGTACCATTTTACTATATGGATAGACTACAGTCACTTTGGGCAAATTACGTAAATCATCTTATAGGCCTTACCTCGGGCCTGCATTACTATTAAATTTTTGATTTATTTTATTTCATTTTTATTGTATTACAGATAACAACAGCCTTAAATATACATACACTTATTAGAAGGATTACAATTTGAGAGGCCAATCATAGTTATCGACGTTCTAGTTTTGTAAAATGATTAACTTTGTGCTTAAATCAATTTAATCTATGATGATTGCTTTCCGATTTTACACATTAAATTGTAAAGTTAAAAGTGATAATCACTTAAATATAGAAAAAAATAAAGTGCTTTTCCTAAAATAACAATTCAAAAGCTAATTATGTTCAATTATCTAAGTACAATTTCATAAACTCGGTAATTTTAAATTTTCTCGTCTTATTTTTCCTAACAAAAGCAGACCCCAATCGTTTGAATTAAAATTTCCGCCACACAAACATGAAAAAGCCATTTGACTTAAAGAATTCGCATTTTTTTTTATGAATTTTCTCGGTTTTCTTAAACAGTATTTTCTAACTTTTTTACGAGGAAAGTGGCAAAGGCTGTCTAACTTTTAACTTTTTAATCTGTGAAATTTAATTAGGCACTTTCGATTAAAAAGTTTAATGCGGACTGGGTTGCCATTTTTAAACTTATTTTACTACGTTTCTGAGTTACCAATTAGAGGCCGAGTGAAAAGTTTGTAAATATTTTGCTGTATCATATTAAGTTAAATTAAGTTTGGAATTGTCCATACTAAGGGTAATCATAACGATTTTCCGACTAATACTTACTTCATGAATATATTTATTTAGTTGGTAGTACGTCTGCCTACGAAGCCCAGGGCAAACATTCGTGTGATGAGCACTTGTGTTTGCCTTGTGTCTGAATGTTGTATATTTATATTATGTATGTATTTCAGCATCTGACACCCATAGTACAGACTTTGCCTAGTTTGAATCAAAAGGACGTGTGTGAGATGTCCCACGTATTTATATTTAGTATTTATTATTTACTATCTCGGGTATTTAAATTACAAAATCATTTTATTTTATTAACCAAAACTGCACCATCCAGTGAAACAGAACATCGATAGACCGCATTACCTACCGCACATTATTCGGCTAGTGGCGAAAATTTTCGGATGCCGTGTAATTGTGATTTAGTATGGCGGATCAGATCCGATAAACTTATCCGAAATAGCAACGCCGAAAGCCATTTGTTACACGCTATTGTGGGATATTTGGAAATTGTAGAACATAAGTGTAGTGTCCAGAGAAACAATTTAGTTGTACCAGTCGTGTTATAAGTGATTTTGATGTGTTTAGTGATGACTTTTGATTAAATGGTTCTCAGAATTTATACTTATGGTTACAGGAAATAAGTAGTGGTTTAGTACATTAACGTGTTCAGTGAATGCATCTGAAGAGAAACGAAATGAATTTTAGACTTTTCCGCGTAGTGAAAATGATTACTAAAATAACATTAAAAAAATAATAAATAAAAACCGCGCTCCAAAACCGTTACTTAGATCCTTTCAACGACTAGAAAAAAGCTGATAATCTTCAAATGGCTGAAATTATTGTTTTGGATTATTGCTAAGAACACCAAACCAAAGGATGAAAACAAGCAAATCTTTCCTGTTTATAATATTATGAGTAGTATTAACCAAGAATATAAAAAAGTGCAATAAATAAGTTCTTATTATGTTTTCCGTAAGCTGTGAATTTCAAATTTTCAGACACGCACCCATTACTTAATACAATGACTCAATATCAACACAGTTTGTCATCAGCAATGATAATTTTGGCAGGAAGCTGTACGGTATTTGGATTTGTGAAATTATTGGGTTTTGCCACATCATTACGCATGATGATGAATGATGCCGGAATGCAAATGTGCTATTGATTGAATGGATGGTTCGTATTGGAGCTTTTGTAAAGGATTTACAAAATTATGCCTTTTGAGCCTATAATGGGTAATCGGCCGTTTGGAAATTGCAGTGGGCCTGAAATGTAATTATATGTCGGAAAATAAAGGACAGAAGAAAAGATGGTGGTGGGTGGCAAAGGCGAATAAATAAAGGGAACCCGCGAAGGGGTAACACGCGGAAACACACTAAGCGTGGGCGTATGCTACAATAACTTTTAGAGAACCATCGTACACTATCTTTGTCAGGACTACCCCAATTGCCATCATTATTGAAACAGACTTTACCAACTATATCGAACGCCGTCACAATTGGGAACACACTATACCAACATAGACTCGGTTGCTTGTTATCATGAGCGATCGGGACCTAATCAATCCCTAAAAGGGGTTTAGGTAGATCCGAGCACCATCAAAATGCCATAAGGGGAAACTGGCATGGAAAACACTGAACAATTACAAACTGGCCAACCAAGGGGCCTCCCCGCCCGGACCTTATGTAACTCGACCATATTACAGTTACTCTACCCGCGGTCATGATAACAATGCCATAGCTAACACCATACGAATACCAGAACCTAGCCAACCTTGCTAGAGACACGATAATTAGATCACTTTACTCACGGTTTACAGACACCACTGGACTGTGGTACAAACAGTATTCCAACAACCATTATTTCAACATACATCCCGATCTCACATCGAATCACACATCACAAAAGCACACCGGACTAGTACGTCCACCAGAATCACAACATATCCCTGACACACAAAGTTATCAACGCGGCTGCAGATCTACCCAGCGGGCTCGCCCGCCCTGAGCAGCGCTATTTATGTGAGTGAACCACCCGGTCCCACTCCCGGTAGTAGGGCGTCCTGTCAAACGTCATCGCGCCTACTTCACTCCGGTCAACTAAATCGATTCTACCCTTTGATACTCGAGAACGTAAAATAATGTCATTCGATGTTTACAATCGATTTAAACGATCAATCTGGCTTCAATCGCCGACACGGCCATCCTGCGTTGACACACGTCCTCGTGTGTTCGATTCGAAACTAATTAAAAGCAACACTTAATACCGCTCGGCTATTCCTGACCAAAACAATACTAGATCGAAGAATGTTTAATTCCTGCCAGATAAATTCAGTTACAGTAAAAACGATCAAGTACCATTACGGTCACAGTCACCGTGACATCACTAGTCGTAAACAGTAAACACTTTTAAAGTCAAATATGAGGTATCTTATTCGCGGCCTACTGCTATCACATAGACTCGCAATGTCCATAAGTCAATTCCATGACTCCATGGTCTCTCCGAACCCTAATACTCATACAACATAACCTTAGCCAGAGCAAGGTGCACGCCGCGCATGCACGGACTACTTAAAGTGAACTATTCCTGCTTCAATAGTGAGCGCGTCCCTTACTTTAAAAGAGAGCGTCCCCAAAAAAAACAACAATGTACCACCAAAAGCACGCACATGCACGGGCTAATTAAAGTGGAGTATCGCTATTTCAAAAGAGAGCGCGTCTCTTACTTTAAAAGAGAGCGTCCCTAAAAAAAACAATAATGTACCACTCAAAGCAGACTCCGATTTCTACGCACTACGGCTCATCCAAGCCTCCGCTTCGGTCAACTACAATACAGTAAAATCGAACTTAGAACCTAACTTCCAGTTTTATAACTTCACATAATCTTAGCCATCTAACTTCAACGGTACGTAACCCTCCAATAACTTCTACTAACGGTAAAACACGAAACTTTAAACGAACACTCCGTATCATGAAAATCCATCGTGAAAAATCTAAAACGCTATTAAATATTCGCGGTTGTTAACTACACTAACACACATAACACGTACAGATCTACCAAAACAAATCATGGACTCACCATGTCATACATGTGAGCCGGTGTACTCAGTACACATAATTGCAGAGAAGTCTCTCATGAGACTTAAATAAACACAAGAACTCACCATGTCACACATGTGAGCCGGTGTACTCAGTACACATAATTGCAGAGGTCTCCCATGAGACTTAAATAAACACTAGGACTCACCATGTCACACATGTGAGCCGGTGTACTCAGCACACATAATTGCACAGGTCTCCCATGAGACTTAAATAAACACAAGGACTCACCATGTCACACATGTGAGCCGGTGTACTCAGTACACATAATTGCACAGGTCTCCCATGAGACTTAAATAAAAACAGTCATTAGCTCCAGCCGCACATCGCGCCCTGAACGATTCAAATCGCAGTTACGACTACGATGGAGCATAATGAAGACACAGAAATTTTAATAAGTAGGTCAATAATTGCAGAGAAATTTCTCATGAGATTCAAATAAAACAGTCATACCTCCAAGGGCGGATCCAGGGGGAGGGTCATGGGGGTCATGACCCCCCCCTGGGCTGGGTCCATGAGCTAGGTGGACCACAAAAATATTGTACCAAAAAGAACCGTCAAGCGAAATCCCAGATATAAAACACCCTTTAGTTGCAGTGTCCAAAGCACCGCATGAATGTTTTTCGCTTTTCGAGATGTTTTTTTTCTGAAGTTTTGTGAATTTTCGACCTAGACAACTTAAAAATTCATTATAAAAAGGACAAGGCTTTTTGAAATATATATTTTGCAACTACGAGTATATACTCATGAACTTTAAACCTTAAAATATCCGTCTTCGTAACTTAAACGGAAGTTTGAAAAATTATGATCTAAAGTGAAAAAAATATGGTATTTCAACTTAAAATCAAAAATATTATTATATGGTATCAAAAAGCCCAACCAAAGAAATAAGAAAACTCGCCATATTGCGGAATTTCAATGGAACTAATTTTATAAGGGAAATTGTTGCCATAGTCGTAAAAATATACACGTGGCGCCCCCAGAGCAGGTTTCTTATTTCTTTGGTCAGGCTTTTAATTTAGAAAACTTGGCGAGAATCGTCAATGTTTTATGACCAAAAAATCTGAAAAAAAAAAGACATTTAAACAGTATGTTTTTTGGGAATTTAAGCATTCCTAATGTTAATTTGTTTGGTAACTAATCGAAATTTAATGCAGGAACGTAAAAAATTTTAGGTCTTATTTACCTATCTCTTATTTCTTTATAACTGATGTTTCTTAAAACTTCTGCTTTACTACTTTTTTAAATAATTATTATGAAAGTTAAGAATCTAGTGAAGTTTTTAAAATTACTGATTAACCATGAAATCACCTATTAAGGGACTACATGTTGCCAAATAGTGACGCAATTTTTTTTTAAATAATACGTAATACTGGTGTAAAAAAATTTGAGCACAATATTTTAAGGGATGAACCTACGAATTGACTTTATTTATTATTATACTTCGCTGTAGTAGTTAGAGACAGAAAAAAAACAAAAAGTACATTGGACGAGTATATGTCCTACAGCACCCTGTCTTAAATTCTACCGATCAGATTTTTGAAAAATTGATGTATCCCTGAATTGATATCTTTTTATATTTTTAATTTTAAGTTGTAATTTTATGACAAAGTTCACTGACCGTATTTGTTTCACTTTAAACAATTTTTTTTTATACTGCCGAAGGTTAAGAAGACGAATATTTAAAGGTTTAGAGTACAGGGTACAGGAGGATTTAGTTGCAAAGAAATATCTCAAAATGTCTTGTACTTTTTTTTAAACGATATTTTAAATGATTTAGGTTTAGTATTCTTAAAATTGCAAAAGAATTCATGAGTTTTGAGTCATGTCATGGATTCTACTGTACTCTCTCTCTTTCTCTCTATTCTACTTATTGAAGTACAAAAAATCGCGGAACATTCATGGGGGTGTTTCGGACACTCCAAAGGGTGTTCCGTGTTCTATCTCTGGGCTTCCGTTTGACACATTTTCTTGGTAAATGCTGTATAATTTTAAGTAGGTACAATATTTACATTCAGTAATAAAATACCTTATTTTTACCCGTATCTATTATCAAAATTAAATTATAACTTCTTGTGTCTTGACCACGACTATGTAACCCCCCCCTGGCGCCAAAGCTGGATCCGCCCTTGCATACCTCCAGCCGCGCATCGCGCCCTGAACGATTCAAATCGCAGTTACGACTACGACGACGGAGTGTATGAAAACAAAAAAATAAGTAGCTCAATGCTCATACCCCCAGTCGCGCATCGCGCCCTGAACGATTCCAATCGCAGTTACGACTACGATGGACTGATGAAGACACAGAAATAAGTAGCTCAATGCGTGTTTATTAAACACTAGCTTCCATCGCGCGGATAACATTAAATCATGAAAACAGAACTTTTATTACAAGATTTTCAAACTATTTACAACGAAAAAGTAAAATCATTACTCGATTATCTGATTATCATCATTATCAACGTCAGGTAAACACATTGATCAACTTCGCCAAGAAGTTCGTCATGAATGTACTAGTAGCGACAGGTAGGTAGATTCTTTCACCGCTTTTAACGTACAACGAACTCTCAATATTTTTTTTTTTAAGATTTGAAACGTTACTTAAACAAAGAGCCGTTACATAGGATATTAAATTTTAACTAATTTCGTTCCGCATTATTTTCTCAAACAACTAAACAAACTCATTTTCACAATTAAATCGAACGAGGTGGGTACTTTACGCCAGAATCACGTTTCCGAACCACGTAGCCAAACGAACAATAAATCACAAAAATGTAATTACGCAAGGTCTAATAGTTACACTGCTAAATATTTCAACCGATAATCTCCGAAAATTAAGCCAAAATACAATCGCAAAGACCTATTGGTGAAACAGACTATTTTCCGCAAACGTCAAACTAGGCGCGCATTATTTGGCGTACAATATTCTAACTACGTTTACGACAGCAAATAGTACACATCAAAAGAATTTAACGAATTTAAACTTGACGCAGTCACATCCGATTAAAATGGAACAGAAATATTACAGTACCTGATAAACAATGCGTGTGCACAAAGAACACTGATTCTGATTCTAATTTTCACGCGTAAAACATAAAGCACTTTAATGTTTGACACCCAAAAAATCTTGACTACATCGACAATTCGGACGCAACATAGTGACATTTTTTTTTACCCACAATAAAAACGTTCTAAAGTTCGGATGAAAAATTAACAACTTAGAAATGAAATTTAAAATTCAAATTCAAAATAAAATCGCTTGAACGTTACTTTACTACGATTAAAATAAACTACAGGGCTCTTTATCGCACTTCTGATGTCGGAAAATAAAGGACAGAAGAAAAGATGGTGGTGGGTGGCAAAGGCGAATAAATAAAGGGAACCCGCGAAGGGGTAACACGCGGAAACACACTAAGCGTGGGCGTATGCTACAATAACTTTTAGAGAACCATCGTACACTATCTTTGTCAGGACTACCCCAATTGCCATCATTATTGAAACAGACTTTACCAACTATATCGAACGCCGTCACAATTGGGAACACACTATACCAACATAGACTCGGTTGCTTGTTATCATGAGCGATCGGGACCTAATCAATCCCTAAAAGGGGTTTAGGTAGATCCGAGCACCATCAAAATGCCATAAGGGGAAACTGGCATGGAAAACACTGAACAATTACAAACTGGCCAACCAAGGGGCCTCCCCGCCCGGACCTTATGTAACTCGACCATATTACAGTTACTCTACCCGCGGTCATGATAACAATGCCATAGCTAACACCATACGAATACCAGAACCTAGCCAACCTTGCTAGAGACACGATAATTAGATCACTTTACTCACGGTTTACAGACACCACTGGACTGTGGTACAAACAGTATTCCAACAACCATTATTTCAACATACATCCCGATCTCACATCGAATCACACATCACAAAAGCACACCGGACTAGTACGTCCACCAGAATCACAACATATCCCTGACACACAAAGTTATCAACGCGGCTGCAGATCTACCCAGCCGGCTCGCCCGCCCTGAGCAGCGCTATTTATGTGAGTGAACCACCCGGTCCCACTCCCGGTAGTAGGGCGTCCTGTCAAACGTCATCGCGCCTACTTCACTCCGGTCAACTAAATCGATTCTACCCTTTGATACTCGAGAACGTAAAATAATGTCATTCGATGTTTACAATCGATTTAAACGATCAATCTGGCTTCAATCGCCGACATATATATAGTATAAAACAAAGTCGCTTTCTATGTCCCTATGTCCCTATGTATCCTTAAATCTTTAAAACTACGCAACGGATTTTGATGCGGTTTTTTTAATAGATAGAGTGATTCAAGAGGAAGGTTTATATGTATTACACATGCATAATATACTTAAGGATAATCCACAATAAATATAAGAAAAAAAAAATATTTTTTTTTTATTACGTCACTATTTTTAACCCGTTTAGGGAACGAATTTCAAAAAACGCCATGCCAGTATGCCAATGAGTGTTTATACGAAGTAGCAAGAAAATTGGCGCGTATTTAATTTTTTCCCATACAAAATTTGATACCAATTTTATGCATAAAATGGCGATATTTTGATTTTTTTGTATGAAACGTGAGAAAATAAAAACATACGGGCCTACCTAAAATATGTGCACTGATTAAAAAATAACCCTGTATAGCTTTAACCAATATATGAAAATATATTTAAAAATAATAGTTAAATAATTGTTGTATGTCTAAACAAAAACGTAGGCATAATTTATATTAATGACAAGCCTATTTTGTTGTAGAAAAGTATAATAAGTAATGTGCGAAAGTGCTAATGAGTTGATAGAGACAACACGCAAACCTTTGGTGAAATATTACTTTTCATTGTAGCAATGATAGATTGCTTAAAAAAGTTGTAAATGTACTATTTACTCATTAGTTTTATATATTTTTCTAAAACTAGGAACTCAATGACTAATATATAGAGTATAGAAGATATTTTTATGGTGATTTGTTTCTCCGCAACACCACAGAGTATATTTTATCACTTGCATGCAATTCACTTCACATAATATATTTACAACTATCTTTCCGCCTCGCAGGTCCGCTCGCGCTAACAGATTTTCCCGTAGGAGTGAGGCATTTTCCCGCGGTAAAAAGTAGCCTATGTGTCATTACTCTAAAAACATATTAAGGGAAGGTATAAGAGAAAAGGAAGAGAGTACGATTTAAAGGAACATATTATATGTACCAAATTAGGAAAGGAAAAGATGTCGTGTCTTAACAGGAGATCAAACGAAACAGAGAATAGCAGTTGCGTTTTAGGCGAGTTACGTTTTAGACCAAATGATACTAACCCAATGTTATGCATTAGACTCCACCGACGACAAGAGCACGGCTCATAAGTAGATTTTAATTTACATACTTAATATCATTGAAACTATTCGCGGTTAGGAAATATCCCAATATATTTTTAAAGATAAGATAAGATAAGATAAAAGAAAAACGATCGTGATTACAATTTTCAAATTTGCTATCCAAATTTTTCACAAATTGTATGAGTAATAAAACATTTAAGAGTGAAATTGCATGAACAAATGAAATGGGCATAATTTGAATAAATTGCCGGCGCAATCACACTTTTGTGGCCAGTGTTATTGCGGCTATGGACGTTAAGCAAAATGGGCACCAACGCGATTTACACAATATTTGACATTCACGTCAGAGTAACAAGGCCCGTTACATAATTGTTCACATATAAAGAAGCGATGTATTCATTAAAATGTACGTACACCAAACGCTACCTGATTGGTCGGTTTAAACATATTGTGTTTTTTATATTAAAAATAAAAGTTTTTAAATGCCAAAAAGATTTAATTTTTTATTTTGAAAGACTATTACATATATATTATGTATGGTAAAGATACACAAATTATGTAAACCAGGTGAATTAGATTAAAAGTGTTAAGTCTAATAAAAAGCCATTCATAAAAACACTTTATATCAATCAAGCGTGAATATATTTAGTACCTACACATTGCACAGAACGTAACCACAAATTATGTTTGGACCAGTAAAGGAGTGAGCAGAGAATAAGATATCTTCACCATGATATCAATTTAATTATGTACCTACTCTTTCAGAAACTTAAAAATATTTCCAAAATATTGATTGGAATAATAATTTTCATATTCATAGAGCTAGAAAATGGAGCGGCCTATAAATAATTTCTAAACGAGAGCGAGCATTAGAAAAAATTGGAACGTGACCCCAATAGTAGTCCCGCTTTCAGTTTATGATTATAATTTTACAATAGAAATGTTAAATGGAGCAAATAAGAGCTCTTTATGAAAGGTCAACAATATTTCATACACTACGATTCATAGTTTGACCTACAGAATTCATAGTTTAAACTACAAAACTATAAACTAATATTTTTGAAAAAATTATGTGTAAAAATCTAAAATACCATGTAAGTAGACATTACGTATTATCTTCGAAATTCCAATTTTAAATTAAAACAAGAATTCGACCGGATTACGCCGATTAGGTACGGTTACGGGAAAATTCCAAAATTTAGATCAATCAGTCTTAACACAATACATTATTTAATGTGAATACGTTAAATAAATTGTAAGATAACTGACTATTTTAAATAATTTATTAAAGATAATATTTCTCGACTCGACCTCAAGTCTCTCAATTAATCATGGAAACGATGTGGTCCTAGCGTGCTTGTGTGTAATAAAATGTAAAATATTTATAAAAGGTCATCTCACAAACCGTGGGCGGTTACTGTACACTTTGTTGCATGTTTTGATGACTTTATGAGTGCTGACGAAAATACTGGCCACTAATAATTTAATTTATTAAGAACAACGTAATTGTAAAACAATTATAGTTTAAAAAACTAAAAAAGGCGCTTTTAGCACGCACAATTTTTTTCGTATTTCTGACAGCAAACCCTTTCATTTGATACTCATATCATGGGGGTGGATTTCAAACAAACAGTCGGCCATCTTGAGGAAGCCGCCATATTGGATTTGTAATGAAGTTTCTTAGTTAATCATGTATTGTCATCAGAACTCAGAGTGTGTGCAAAATTTCATCTTAATCGAAGACCGGGAAGTGGGTCAAATTAAGATTCCAAGATCTTCTTACATACATAGTTACTTACAAGTGAAGCTAGTATAAAGCGTGTAAAAAGGTAATAAAAGGGTGTTAAAAAGGTACCAGTTATGTACATAGATGCTTGCGATTATCAATTTTTTTATTTATCAGAAGAAGTTATGCACTGCATCCGTTTCTTTTTCAATTTGAATAATAGCAGTATATTTTGTATATAGAACCAACAACTCGGTTGAAGTATACTGAAACTTTCTCTCGCAAACTTTCATACAACCTAATAATACATAGCTTTTGTTATTGTACAAATATGTATCATCACTACTTATTATAAAACAAAGTCGCTTTCTCTGTCCCTATGTCCCCATCTATGTCCCTTTGTATGCTTAAATCTTTAAAACTACGCAACGGATTTTGATGCGGTTTTTTTTAATAGAAAGAAGGATTCAAGAGGAAGGTTTAAATGTATAATACATGCATAATATACTTAAGGATAACCCACAATAACCATTTTTACGTGCGGAGCCGGGGCGGGTCGCTAGTTTTATTATAAAGATATAACTTCTGTACTGAGCAAATATTAGAAAATTTAAATACCAATATGACGCACCAATAACCAATTTTTCAATTCCAATTTCGAACAGGAAAACCGTTGAAACGTAGCTTCCGAATCAAAGCGCCAGATGTAAGGAATAAATATTGCAATAATTTTTATCGGCGCGCGCCGTGTGGCCGGAAAAATGCTTGTTCGAGAGTGCACTATAAATATCAAGAGTTATTTAGCACATACTCTCTATACCTAGTTCCATACCAGGTATTTATTAACTATGATAGCTATGTTTTTTTTTGTAAAATCTTCATTTCTTTAATCTGTAGTCGTCCACTGCTGGACAAAGGCCTCCCCCAAAGATCTCCACAACTATCGGTCCCGCGCTGCCCGCATCCAGAGGCTTCCGCTGATCCTCCAGATTGTTGGTCCATCATGTGGGGGCCTGCCCACGCTACGCCTTTCGACGCGCGGCCTTTATTTAATTGTAAAATCTTACGTCGAATAAGACCTTTCGAATTTGGTTTTAAAAGTATAACAAGAAAACGAAAGTTTGCATGTAGCTTAGAAAATAAATTTGTAAATTCCGCCCACGTCATTGATAATATGTAGACAATATAAAAGAATTACCCAATTCGGTGCAGCCGTTCTGGAGTCATGCGATTTTTTTTTATAATATAGCAGCATGGTAACGATAACTAAATTAACACTAGGTACTAAATCATTATAATAATATGATACGTAGTTATATGGCTCTTAACGCGAGTTTGCAACTAAATTAGCTTTAACTAGGCAAGTTTCAATTTAGAGAACAGGTAAGTGCTTACGGATATGTAGGGAAACTTAGTCCCGAGCATTGAGGCATTACGTACAAGTACTAGAGAAGATTCTATGAGGAGGGCGGAATGCACGGCGACGAGTAGAAAAACAAAACACAAACGCCATATAAGTTGGAGATCGCGACCTACAATTCATATTACGAGTCGCGTATGTCGTTTCTATGTACGCTGGTATAATAGTAGTTCAATGGTCTCAAGAGGTAGGAGTAGGCACAGTCTGATACCTACTGTCAAGTTCCAAAATAAACCTTTTGACATTAGAAATAAAATGTCTCGCTCCATTGTAGGCTCCGATTTCACAATAAAGTGCAACCCCTTATATCTCGGAGAGAAAAGATAAATGATATTAAAAAAAGGATTAAAGGAGCCGAAATTTATTTTTGAGATTTTAACCTATGTTCCTTAGGGAAAGATGTTTAGTTAGTTTAATGAGTAGGTACTACCACTATGTTGCGCATAAATATAGTCCGTTTAATAAACAAATGTAGATTGCGTGAGCGGGAGCCTAAGCGATTTCGCTTAAGCGATTAATGACAAAAGTGTGTATTTATCAAATCCTCTCTTTCCTTTTCTCTTCCTTAAAATTGGTATAAATAAAACTTATTAGAACGAAACAACCTCCGTGGTCAAAAGTTCGCCTGACGATACGGAGGTTCCGGGTTCGAATCCCGGTGGGGATCCATCGAACAAATTTCACTTTGTGAGACTTTCCCCAGTTCGATTAGGACATTGCAGACAGAAACACCTGATTATCCGAAAATAAAGATGATTACGTGTTTCGGAAGGCACGTAAAGCCGTTGGTCCCGGTTACTATCTACGGATGTAGTTGTTATTGGAGCCATGTCGGAAGACTAAGGAGGCTCAACTATTCCGACACCAGGGTTTGTGAGGTAGGTTAACTTCGAAACCCACTCGATAAGCAAGCAAGAATTAAAACTAACAATTAAATCTCACACTGAACTATTCATTGCGAGTATCTTCCCGGAAGCAATAACGACTGCACCAGATGTCGCTACCGATATTTCATCCGATTTATTTTCGTATTCCATTGCATTTATTGTTTCCATTTTTTCATCGGGCGTCCATTTATAACCAGCAGATGCTGCACTTAAAACTGTAATTGAGCACCTGAATAAATGAGTTTTGTGCATGTTTTTCGTGCGGTAGTACAAATTAATTATTTCTGTCTGTCCTACGATTATTTTTGGGTTGCTTTTAAATTTTCCGGTTGTAAAAAGTTGCCAATACTATAAGCTTTTTAAAACGTATGTTTGGTGAAATAAGATAAAAAAATTACATACGAGTATAGTATTTTTATCATACCGACAAATTTTGGGTAAAGCTAATTTTTTAACAAAGTACATTCAAAAAGCAAGAATCAAGTCGGTGAGTTTAGTTTAAAAAGTAACTTGGAAGGTTGTAAGAAGTAGCCAATACTCTAAGCTTTTAAAAACATATTTTTGGTAAAATAAGAAAAAAAATGTACATACCTACGAGTATATTTTTATCATAGACGATTTATAGGTAAAACTAATTTTTTAACAAAAATAAACAAAGTAGAATTTCAAAAAGCAATAATCAAATCAGTAAGTTTGGTTTAAAAAGTAACTTGGATGCAAAATAAATGAGTAGGTATTAAAGAAAAGCTTTCTATTATTACGCCACCGACTTTAACAAAAATAAGAAGCGAAACTAAACTGATATTCCTGTTGCTCATTTAGTAAGTTTGCTTGGTAGTAATTAGAAATACAAGACAGTATACCGACTGAGATAAAGTTAGTACAGTGGAACACAGCGCCAGCACACGCAAAAGTTTTACGCTAAACTTCATTTAGTATTTATATTCACTCAATACGAAAACTTCGCACTCAACTTAATGCTGCAAGTGTTCCTTAGTTGTTTATAATTTGGTTAAAATATGGGCCAACTTATTAGTCTTCCAAAGATTTTTTTGTCTAAGCGGATTTGATGTACTATCCTTACTATATAATGTAATAAATGCGATGGGTAATCCGTCTGTCTGACTGTTTCTAACGCTTTCATACCAAACCACTTAACCTATTGAAATTGCTAACGCGGCCGGGGCCGCGGGCATAAGCTACTAAAATAGAATAATATTAAATAGTATACTTCGGTCTTAGAATTTTAACAAGACTATGGAGTCTCTTGCTTATATTTATATTTCATAGAATTTGTTTCTTGTTTAACTTACTTAAATCGATCTACTTAACAAGCATACAAACTCAAATAAAAAAAAAATGCAAAATATAGCTGCAAGATTATTATTATTACTCTACCAAATATGAGAACTACTTACCTACTCTTTGTTACTAAAAGAAGACCACAGCCATTTAATATTTTCAAAAGAATTCCCTTTTAATTAACAGTTTCACTGCCGATCATACTCCAGCTTGGCCATTGAATAAATAAACGGCAGCCGAGTAAGTTTTTTTGAGGTCGATGAAATTTTGATGTTTCGCGACGACCGGCGACAGCGGCATTTGCAGGTTAAATATGAAAACCATTTTACTACCAGCTTTTATACAGGGTTATGTTCATAAATGAATAATACAAGAGCGCATTTATAATAACAAAAATACGCTTTACGAAAAAAATAGTCTTATGTTTAAAATAATAATTGCCCTTACACTCCTAATGTACTTCATAGTTGTCTATCTTCAGCTACGCCCGCGTTGTTTTGCGACTTTTACCGTAGGAATGAGATACTTTCCCGCGGTAAAAAGTAGACTATGTCGCTCTCCAGTTCTCAATCTTACTAAGTATCAGTATGAAGGTATGAAGGATGGACCAACATACAGACATTTGCGTTTATAATATTATGATTCTTTGTCTAGCTCAAGAAATGTTTAATACACAAACGTAAAGAGAATAATATTATATAAAATAAAGAAAGTTTCTGCTATCCTCTTCACTTGCATCGCTCTACTCAGTTTTCCTACGGGAATATAACATTTTCTCGCAGTGCAACGTTGAATTTGTTTTTCTCTTTTCCAAGTTTTCTGTTTGTTTTTCATCTGAATTCGTGGTTTAAGGCTTTAGCCTTTAAATTTAAGATGTTATTCAGAATTTACTTAGATATATTTTCTGTCATTTTTCATTCATAACCAAGCTGGGGAATGGCTCACTTAAGTGATCTTCTAATACCTTTATGTGAGGTGAGACAACGATGTCATTTAGAATTGAATTAAAAATATTTACTGTAATTTTTCATTCATAACCAAACTGTGGAAAGGCTCACAAAGAGATCTTGTTGTTATATGGTGCCCAAATGGGATTCGAACCCGGAACTTCGTAATGTGATCGTTTTACCACTCGACTATGGAGGCTGTTGTGAAAGATGTGGACGGTGGTTAGATAGACAAGAAACTGTAAAAATTAAGATTTTTGCGTTAGGTTTCTTTTCTAACCACATGCATTTAAGTGAGTGTTTCCGAACCATTGATCTGCGGGAACCAGTAATATTTTGCGTTTAGCTTTGTGCAATGATATTAGTCCCAGGATTGCTGAACTTGTGCGGAACATGCAATCTGAAAAATCTATCGATATAAATATTGCTATTAAAAAGATTTCATCTTCTATTAAAATAAATTATTGTAAATGTAATGATTTTATTTAGTTTTAGATTGAATTTCATTTTCAGATTGATATTTTTTTTGTGCATATCGTGGTCTCTGCTGAGAAAAAAGGAATTAAAATACTCCACGGTCTGGGGGCTGATTTAGATCCTTGTCTGTCTATTACATCGGCCATTAACCTCACAATCACGCTACTTACGTTATTATTATAACAATAAGCACCTATTTGAACACCAGCGGCGTATTGTGTAACATTACTGCCTCCTTCGCACGGTGCGGCGCCCTATTCCTAGTTCTAAATTATTCAAGACCTTGAGACTGGTAAGTAGAGACGAGGGTTGACTCCTTATAGAATTACACGTTGTAGATATGTTAAATGGAAAATGATTAAATTAATACCTACTTACTATAGTTATGAAACACAGAGTCACAATACATCCTTATACATTCAGAAACCGAGAAATATTTTAATTTTATTTGTTTTGGACATCACAATTCTACAAATATGAAAAAAACAACTTTTTATTCTTTATTATTTTAGGGTTCATAAACTGTAAATTTATGAAAATTTTTAAAGGAAAATAACATTCACAAATATTAAACGGAATAAGTTTTTCATAAAATATTACCCACCATGTGTGTGCTTGGAAAACACTGTAACATGATTGGATTGCTTCGGAAAGAAACTCAAACATTGATTAAACAAACGCAACTTATTTTCTTCGCTTGTCTTTAACCAGGAATTTAATATTGGATTTACCGGTATTGCACATGTGATTTTTTTTGAGAGGTATGTTTTTACGAAAATTAGATTTTCTTCCTAAATTTATTTAACAATACCTTAGTAAAATTATTGTCTTGGTGCCAATTATCAGTCAAAATCTAAAAACTAATTCTAGTTAGTAATGTTAGAACAAGTTGTTAAGTTTCAGGCTTAAGAATAATCCAAGTCAGCTTTTCGTGCTAAGTACAATCAAGAGCACGTCAAGCTGAATTTTTGGACTTTTAATTGTTCTTATGACCGTTGAATAAGGCAGAAAATTGTGATGAGCTTGTAAACAACTTGTAAGTTTGATCTGTTAACGATTATCCCTGGACTAACCAGGTAGCAACTTTTTCACAATATAAGCAATCAACAATAACTATGGTCCCCAACCATGGTAAACGGGAAAATTATGGCAACACCTCCTGACAAGATCTTTACTTGACTGTCAGAAGCTTTTGAAATAACTTTTAATTTTTTGCTTAGGATTAAAACAGTAAAAATCTGTTGAACTACTTTCGACAAAGATAGCATTTTTCCAAAGTTTTCAGTATTTTTTCTTTTCTTTTGTTACGTAAAGATGTAGGTAGATCCCGAAGCCTTTTTAACATAAATAAATAATACAGAAAGCAGTTAAGGGTGATTCACGAGTGCTGTTGTAATTTTTCAGAGCCCTAATTGAATAAAGAAGTTGCGCGACTGAGTTTTCCGTCGGCCTCGCTGCGTTCAACAAAATGGAACCGAAAAACATAACAGCCTATATTTTACGCCTTTTGAAACACTTTACTTGGTTATGTAATCGCTTGATATTGGTTTCGGGTGTTGGAGGAAATTTCTTGAGCAATTTTCAGAATATGGTAAAAGAAAACCGCAATGTGCTGTAAATATTGGAAGTGCTTGTTCGGTTTTAATTAAAATTATTTTTCGTTTGAAAAAGCTTTGATTTTACGAATTATTTGCTGATTTTGTAAACTTTGATAGAATTCTTCGAAATTATTATCATCTAGTCTAGTTAACCGAAAAACAGACAGTTTACCGCGGAAATATAATAAAAATGAAATTCCCATACAATACCTATAATATTTTTAATCGGACTGTTTTTACGGAGAAACCAAAATAATTTTTAATAGTTTCCAAGAAAATTTTCTATGCAAAAATTGCATAAGTCCAGTGACTTTCTTCTTTTTATTACCTTTTATTTTAAGTTTACGAGCAATTATACCAAAAAACGGAACAACGCAATACTCCCCAACTTTTTATATCTAAGTTTTCCCATAGTGCTATAAATTACAAATACAGGCCTGCCAACAGGCTCGGCAGGATTCCATTTTTCAAAACCCACGTGCATATTGCAAAGTCATTTCAGAGCAGACATAATGGACTAAGCCACTCCGAAGTTTTAACGATCTTTACTTAGAGCTAATGCTGCTTACAGAATGTGCTAGGGTTGGGTAGCTTGGAATATCGATATTGTGAACGCGTGATGAAGATTTGCATCTGCATGGTTTCAATATTACTCTTATTGGCCGAGTAGAAGATCCTTAGAAAAACTTAGGACCTTCAAAAAGACAGGATAGAAGCTGAAGAATACATTAGAACACGGTGATTAAATAGTTATTGAGCCTCATATTTACAATAACTGCAAATCTGCCCGACTTCGCTGGCTCACTCACATAAAAAAATAAGAGAGAATCATTTGGCAAAAAGGGCATACCAGTCAGCATGCTTGATTTCTATCGCTGGATCGAAGATGTCGAGAGGGTTTTTTTTAGAACTGAACACATCCTAATATATTAATTTACATTTTTGCAATCATAATAACGCAATCATAATTGGAATGAGATTATATTTGTTTAACTATTTTAGTAAAAAGTGCAAGAAAACTACAGAATCTACATACTCGTAAAAAGGCTGTTTATGAATACAAAAAGGCTTAAAAAGTCCTTCTGTGAATTCAGACTTTGAGTTGGTAACAAAAGAAACCAAAACATTTTGAACCGATATTTCTGTTAAAAAGCTAGTTACTGCAAAAACATTAAGTATCGATATAAAATTTTCGTCACGTCCCAACTCTAAAATGCACCGCAAATGGAGAACTTTGGACTGGAAACTAAAAACGTTAGAGGTGCGAAAGGTGTTCGCGCAACACGTACAGGTGATAAACTACACTTTGTAATGAAATGTGTAATTAGAAAATAAGGGGCGCTAACAGAAGTGATGCTTTAAAAATAGGGGGCGCTATCATAGATGATACTTTAAAAATGGCTGTGGCAGTTGAGCGTAAATCTATGTGAAAATTTTAAAAATATTCATTGGTAATGAAAAGAGAAATCATGTACATGTGAATAGATAAATAGATAGTAACCTATAATTTTTCGCAATAATAATCTTTTTTCGCTAATTATTAAAAGGGCACATGTCATGCTTTTTTTCTGAAGGAAAAACAGACGATAAAAACTATTTTATAAAACAAACATAATCCCTGTTAAAAGTCAACTTTTTATACATCTGACATTACTTACATGTACATACATGTGAAGGAATTTGGCGTTAACTTACTCCAGACGCCATTGATAACTTACCTGAAACAACAAAACAATATTTAGACACAAATGCAAAATAGGACATAATAAATTACTTACAAATCATTTTGGCCTAAATGCTACATTTCCATAAATAAACTCACAAACATTCCGACTGACATCTATATTTTGCAGTGTGAAAGATGATAATTAAAAATTAATTTGTTTTTGGTATTTGTACACATTTGAATTTTTAGCGACACTTTTAGTATTTTGATGTGTTAAACTCTTGTAAAATGTTTTCATGATGTGTAGTAATTAGATTATTTTCCTTTTAGTCCGCAAATTCTTGTACAAGTTCCTATAGTGCCAAATAGGCAAACTTCGATTGGAACCAAAGATAGTTAAACAATTTCGGACCTTGCTTAAGATACAAATTTTAATTACGTTTTACAATATTACTGTTCGGAACAGACAGTTCTGAAGTAAAATCTATATAGTATAATATACATAAAACAAATTCGTGTTAGTTACACCATTTATAAAACAAGAACAACTGTACCGATTTATAAGATTTATTGATTTAATGAATTCGTATACCACCTGATTAACATAAAAACTAATCACATATTGATAAAATTCTCGAAAATTAAATTTAGCAAAGGAGACGTAAAAAGTGGTTTTTTATTCGGCTAAAAATTGAACGGATAAGTAGTATACCTACTTAGAAAGCTTATGTAAGTGGGTTTCAGGATAACTAATCAAATTATTTTATCGATGCTCCGTTTTCGTAAAAACTGCAAACTTATTCAAGCTAAAAAGTTATAATGAAACGAACGATCAATGAATTTCCAAGAGCTATTATTCTAATATTATCTTTTTGTATTAAAATCTTACAGCCAAGTATAACGTTATTTTTATTTGTAGTCTTTTTTTTGCAGTAATTAATGAAAATAATTATTGAAGAACTTGAGGCCTTTTCGTTTCATTTTTAGAAAAAGTAAACTAGAAAAAAAATGGAATGTCAACGTGATAGATGACAGGATTGACAGGTACCTATTCAACTGACAGTCAGAAAAATAACCGTTTTTTTTTTAACCGAAATTAGCGTTTAGTTTTTCTACCTTGAAAATAAACTTGACAGTTGACACTGGCGCAAAGTAACACTAGCGCCAAAATCAGTAAAAAAAGTAAAAATATCGATTAAATCTTAATAGAAATTAAGAAAGAGACAATAGATCATTTTTATACTATGCGCTATCTCTTTCTTAAAAAGCATTCACAGCAACTACGCAACAAAAAATCGGTTTGAAAGGATTGCCAGAGGTATAATTGTATTGCCAGATCTTAGGTTTATTTTTCTACCAACCAATATTCGAATCAATTTATAAAAAAAACGGAGCTTTCTTTATTTTTTTTCAAGTGATCCTGATTATCGTAATAATATACCCTTTTACCCTATATGCGTAGAATACCCGTTCAATTTTTGAAATAATAAAAAACCACCTCCCATACAAAATTTTACATCTCCTTTCCCCTTAAATTATTACGGGGAAAGTTTTTCTGAAACTTTTTGGACATGGTTACATGGTAAGTAAGTAAAAACACTTTATTTAAAAATAACATTTACAATGGACAATACAGTACTAGTCAGAGTGCGCAAAAGCGGCCTTGTCACTTGTAACAATCTCTACCTGGCAACACTCCTAAAAGCAGACTGTAGTAGTGCAGTGCTCACATTTGTGTGTATGTACTAAACTGAGTGCAGTCTACTGATGTCATGTCTGTGATCTAACTCAACGTAGCTTGCCAATTGAACTAACTAGTTTTGTCTTAAATACCAGAAAAGCATCGAGTCATTTTAAGAGTCGAATATATTTTCATAGGTTACGTATTACAATGTATTAAGTTCATAGTACATCAAAGCTCGTAATGCCTATTGACAAAAGGCCTAAATTTTGAAATCCCTAAGTGCCCTAATTTTGAGACATAAAAGTCCTTGAATCTTACTATTGTTATGTTATAGGTACCTAAGTTTACAGGTGTTTTAAAATTTAAGCCTTTAGTCCCTATGATATACGGTTACGAATTACAATAGCATAGGCATTTCGACCTTAGATATTCAAACTTTAGAGATTGTTATAAGTAACCTTTTCATATTGGATGCTGCATGACTTTTACAACTATGATCTAAGTTGTATAAGGTCAACGAACGGTTTTAGATAAAAAAAATCCCTTTAAGCGAGCTTGGTCAATTTCTCAGATAGTCAAATTAGAGGCACGTCATATTCTTTGTACGTCATTTTCTAGGTTAGTCATTCTGTATTAATGTTGTCGATCATCCTTTATTGTGTTAAATATCTAAGAACACTTACATAATATATACGGGTAAGGCCGCCAAAATTGTCAAATGGAACACAACAGTAACACAACAGATTTTGTGTTACATCGTTACACAAATGTAACCCAATAGTAACACAAATTTGGGTAAAGCGCATTTCATATTGATAGTTAAATGAATTACTTAATCCATAGGTAGGGATATTGTTAAGAAGGAAGTAAGCAATTAATTATTTTTTTTATGTGGAATCCATAACGTTGAGTACAAGTCATAAATATGAATTTAGATCTCTCCATTTTATCCATAATTATTCTTTTTATTTTCATTTTTATAATTCGCTACTTTACTTCTATATTGTCGTTATGTTCTTTGACAAAAAAAAATCTGGGCTTTTTATTTTTTCGAACTTTTTTTATCGCTTTGCGGCATTTACCGTCATTTTCTTTAAAAAAATATTTCGTATTTTGAACAAAGGTACATAAACAATAAATATACCTATATATAAATTAAGTCTTAAAATAGGTGTTGCCTTAGTCATGTTTTGTTGTTGTGTTGTGTTGTGTTATTATAACACAAATGTTTTGTTATAAAATATTCTGCTGTTACAATATGGATGCAGCTTTATAGGTCCATTGTGTTACGCAACACAAAACATTTGTGTTATATTAAGGCTCTAACTTGGTTTTTAAAATGAATTAGTCGCTATTGAGTACTTTATAGCAAATAGTATCGGTGATAGACACAATAAAACAATACTAAAACATCTGTTTCTTACCTCGCAATCTTGGTAAACATGTATTTTTTAACACTGACAAAAACGTAACGCGCACTTTCGACATCATCTGACAAAACAAAATAGCTGCTTTTTTTTTTCAAATCCCCACCGATAATAACGTTGCCATATGAACTGTACATTTTCTATCTAAAATCTTTAGATATGCACTGTTCTGTGGTAAAAAATCATAACACAAAAAATATAACACAAAATTCGAAAACTATATATTATTTTTAAGTATCAATAAAATTAATTATAACTAGAATTCTCGTAACGAAATTGATTTTATATTAGAGGCAAATTATCAAATTCTCTAATGGTCCTAGTAACAACTTAGATTTACGTTCAAAATAACGGATTATGTCGACCACAAAATACTACCAAAAAAAAGACAAAATATCACACATAAAAATTGACAATTTTGGCGGCCTTACCCATACCCACCCATTGTAAAGTGTAATGTACCCATAGTTACAGGCTCTGCCTAGTTTGGGGTCAGCGTATGAGATGTTCGCATATATTATTTCTTTCCATATCGCGATTTTCGGTTGGGCGGTTGGGGCGGGTGAGTGGCTACTAGATACTAGCTAGTCTTGTTTTTTTTTTAATTTTCCGTGGTAAAAAGTATCTAAGATGTTGACCGCGATATAAGGTACCACCATGCAAAATTTCATTTACAGATTAGCGTGTACAAACAGACAGACGGATTTTTTTTTTCAAAACTTGTATTTTTTTGTTCAGCTACACTTCCTTTATCACTTACAATCAGTTTTTTGAAAAACAAATCAATGTACAGACACGCCGATTCTTCATTTTTATTCATCATCATCATCATCTCAGCCTGTAGACGTCCACTGCTGGACAAAGGCCTCCAGGCTCATTTTTATTATAGTAAATAAATTATATAGATAGAACAGATCAGTTTTAGGTACTAGTACAAATTTAATTCAAATCCTCCATTATCTTACAAATAGTTTATATAATACCCAGCTAGTTTAGAACCTACAATAACAAAAAGCAACTTAGATCAGTCTCTCGGCCCAAAATAAGTTTTAAGGGAATTCACTATCACTTCGCACTTGAAGTGTTAATTTGGGACTTAAGACATCTGTGTCCGAGATTCTAAACCTTTAAGTAGTTCGTGAGTTAAACCCGTCCTTGAAAGGGATTCGACACCCAAGAGGTTTAGATAGCTGGTAACTTTATTTATTCCATAACCAATTATTTATTCTGTGCCATAACGTTTAAATATATAGACGTATACAAAATCTTATGTACCCTGAAATTCAATGTTGTTTTTTCTTTAACTATGCTTTCATTTTTATTACTACAATGTTTCCAAAATACAAAAAATCTAAGTAAAATTTGTTTTTTAAATGGGAATTTCTGGCGTCTGGAAATAAAAAAAATCCCGCTAGTCATTCATTAAAATAAAACTAATTACTTTCTTTTATTTCTAGAAGTAAGTAATAAAGTATTATCGCTTTAATTAAACCTCATAAAATATGTAACTGCATAATTAACCGTAAAGAAAACGGACGCCTATTATTGTATTGTTCGCTGTTTTAATTTGCTAGCCTTTTATTATTTGTGAATAAAGGGATTACATGCTTTTTAAAATTTAAATAATATATTCACTTTTTGTAACCTTCATGGTTTTTAACATAAAAAAAAGCTTGTAAAAAGGTAATTGCTGTTATCGGGCTTATACCAAACCTGGCCTTACTCTAAATTCTAGATAACCATGTCATATCTTAGTCGACCATGCTGGTTCAGTGCATGTTAGCCAACTTTGACTTTTTACAAAAAAAAAAGGATAATCTAAGTACTACCTTTTAGTAAGCTCGCCTGACGTTACGGAGGTTCCGGGTTCGAATCCCGGTGGGGACTCGTCGAACAGATATCACTTTGTGAGATTTTTCTCAGTTAGGTTAGGTTTTTTTTTAAATTCACCTATGCTTGAGTCGAAAAAGTACGACGGATTAAGCTTCACCGGACTTGGTTAGGTTAGGACTTTGCAGGCTGAATTACCTGATTGTCTGAAAAGAAATATGATTCCGTGCTTCGGAAGGCACGTAAAGCCGTTGGTCCCGGCTACTATCTACGAATGTAGTCGTTATATGAGCCATGTCGGAAGCCTAAGGCGGCTCAACAATTCTGATACCAGGGCGGGTGAGGTTAACCTCGAAACCCACTCGGTAAGCAAGCAAGATGAATTAGAACAAGGTACCACTGTGTTTTGCGCAATCTTACTGAGTCATGTTTGTCCGTTAACAGATCATATCCCCACTCAGTCATGCAAATATAATATAAAAAAATAATTAAAAAAGAAACCAACAAATAAGATTTTTTTTTCTTTGTCTCTATTTACTGTATTTTTAAACCCCGACGAAAAAGAGGGGTGTGACGTGTGTCTGTCTGTCTGTGGCATCGTAGCTCCTAAACAGATGGGCCGATTTTGATCTAGTTTTTTTGTTTGCAAGGTGTCACAATCGAGAGTGTTCTTAGCTGTGATTCAAGAAAATATCTTCTGCCATTTCAAGATTATCAGCTCTTTTCTAGTTGTTGAAAGGGTCTAAGTAACAGTTTTGTTGCGGGGGTAACTTAAATTTTCAATTTAATGTCATTTCTTCAATTATTGTTAAAAAAAAACATATCGGTATTTCCTTCCTTCCAAATTCCTTAAATGTTTTTGAAAACATAGTGTTGTAAGCATATATGTTACAGGAAATGTATGAAATCCAGGAATTGTATACAATTCCTAGGATCAAGTAACGGTCTTGTGTCAGGGGTTGTTATTTAAGTGAGTCCCTGATATTAAGATGCTTTTGTCCTCTTTCCACTTCACCGGTTTATCGATCTGAAAGGTTGCTTCAAGAGTCTATTTGCATCTGGAGAGTCGTTAAAAATTCCAATGAACGTCGATGGACCGATTATAAAACGCTGATACTTAAAACTCAATGTCTTGAGCTGGTCATTGACCTGGCGGTTTTATCCTCTTGATGTAAATTTGCTTTGCTATGTGATTCTCGTTTTGAGATTTGATTAACCTTGTAAGGAGGTTTTTTGCAACCTCATTTTCCATTTATTTCTCGTCTAAATTCAAAGATTCAATTTTGGAATTCATTCGTCATCTTCGTCCATTGTTCTTCAGTCTTTCCTTAACTTTGTTGACGGCCGATTCTATTTTAAAATGTGAAATTTCATAAAGTACTATCGGTCCTGCGGTGCCCGTATCTAGCTACTAACAAGGACATGGATGTTCATCCTTCACACGAAATTAAAGTTTTTCGCATCACCGAAGAAATCTCATTGGAAACCCGACCGATCCATATTCCCAGTTTTTCATGTATGAAACTGCAATAAAACCCGTGGTCGCTTTACGACAGACAACTTGGCGCAAAAAGTGAGTTCCAAGTTGGGCACTGCACTTTTGTGCACATCTGGGGCCGGCTGCAAATTGCACCCTGGAGGAACCCGTCTGTTCCACGTTGTAGTTCACTGAAGGCTTTCCACGGTTCTTTACACTGATATTCCGACGTACACACTCAACATTAAGACTTATTTAATTTTGTTTTCAGTCGATTTTACTATGAACTATATTTTTTCTTTCTGTTTGGGAGTAAGGTATTATTGTGGCGGTAAAAAGTGAACTATTTCATTATCCAGAGTACTAAATACTTTCTACCTACTGTCACCTAAACCCTTCAGTTGAAAGGACTCCAAGGTAAAGTGTATAACTAAGTCTACTCAATGATATTACAAGTTATGTAATAAGGAATTTTAATAGCCATATTAAATTTATATGTTTTCAGCTAGATTTTTATCTTATTTTTAACCTTTTAGTGTAGGAAAAGACCTTAGACGGCGGTTTTATATATTTTAAAAATTATCTTTATATACTTTCTACTACTACTATGCAGGACTAAGGCAGTAATTACCATAGTTCCGATGCTTAGAAGGCAGGTTAAGGATTGCAGTCGTTTTTAATTATTAAATCACAAGAAGGCAGTTGTCTCTTTCTCAGTTTAGTGAGCACAGAAATTGCATGAGCTTATTCCGCCATCACTCTTGTACCGCACTTGGTTGACCTTTCGCATCTTTTTGGATCATTATAAATAATGCACACAGCCAAATTATGGAATGATCTGCTGGTATTTGTATTTCTTATGCTTATCGTAGCTCTTTTTGAAGCCAGAGCATGGTCTAAGAAAACAAGGTCTTGCATTCGGACCACGTGACTTGACACAAGCCTACGTCATCATGCTGTTCATCCTTGTCGAATCGGTGTTAATAGACAAGGATGAACAGCAAAATGACGTAGGCTTGTGTCAAGTGAACTTAGACTAGGAGCCAGAGTGAACAGGCATTTCAGGGACGAGCTCGCTCCTACCTCACCTCATCTCGCCCGCTGTGTGGGCTGATTGAGACCAATAGCAAGCCTATCTTACTAATACATATTATCGGCTAAAGTTCGAATGTTTCCTACTCAATCACGCAAAATGGGTAAACGGTTTGGAGTAAAATTTAGTTTGTAGATAGTTTGTCGATTCGTCGCACTTGCGTGATTCGCTATTTTGTATGTCGAAATTGGGTTATAGGTTCTTTTTTAATCTAGATTACAACATGAGTTACTTTTTATCATAGAATAATGTTGTGAACACGAAAGCGAAGCCGCCACCATATGTCCCCACCGAGAGGCCCGAGCCTAACCTGCTTCAGGGTGAATAGGCCTTAGTCGACCACGCTGGCCCAGGGCAGGTTGGTCAGCTTCATACAAAATTACTTTGCGGTGTGTGCAGATTGAATCACAAAGTTTTCATAATAAAATCACATTTGAATTAGAAAATCGAATACATCTTGGTTTTTGGAATGGAAGACAACGGACGTATTCTATTTTACCCTATTCTAGCCACTAGGCGTACAGAAATATAAAAAGGTGGTTACCTATTGTATTTCCGATATTTTTTGTTCCGAATATTGTTATTCCGCTAACTTTTTGACATTTATCAGTTGGAAATTTTATTTATTATCCGAAATAACATTTTCCATTGTATTATATTTCCGCGTTTTAATTGACCTTTTTACTTGTTCACCGATGTTTCAAATTTCCGCTAAACTATTTACCAGTATACCGAAAATCTATGACAACATTAACCAATTTTTTACATGTGCGATAGCTCAATTGAACCATTATATTGCAAGGTCAAATTTCATTTCTCTATTTTACGTTCTGTAGGTACTCCATCAAGCATGCAAGCAAGCAAGCAAGCAAGCATGCATGCAAGCAAGCAAGCAAAGAAGCATGCATGCAAGCAAGCATGCAAGCAAGCAAGCAAGCATGCAAGCATGCAACCAAGCACAAGCAGGCATGCATACATGTCAAACCTAACAGAAGGGTATGGCGGGCGAGGTGGGCTCGCTTTGCTCGCCCACCACGCCCGCCATACCCTTCTAACCTAACCGACAGATGTCGGGGTGCCCTGAACTCCAAAAACATTATGTGTCGTAATTATAAAAAATAATGATAATTGTTACTTCGGAATAATAAAAATAACAACAAAAAAATCTAGCGTTTAAAAAAAGACCAAGTGAGATTACGGTATTTAGTAAAAAAGATTAATCGTAAAACGGAACAACGTTGTGCGGAAAAAGAATACTTCTGTAAAGTGTTATTGTGGTGATTTAAAAATATGTCAAGTCATACAATGGAAATTGAAAAATGTATGAATCGTTTACGGGTTATTGAAATTCGGATATCAGTTTTTCGAAAATGTGATAGGTTACCAAAAAGGTACTACTTTTGTTGGTGGTGTCCAACAGTAAAACAATACCTGTTATTTGTGAAAAGTAACAAGTAACATATGCCGATGGTTTGATTAAACCGCGTCTATATATCGAGTCTTAAGCCTTGGCAATAAGGATAAGCAGAAACAAGTCGGTGGGAGGGCGTCGGTCCCCGAGTCCAATTTAGCGGCGGTCCCCAGCGGCGTGTCCCATCGTTCCCGCCGCAAAGTGCAGTCTGAAACGGACCACGCATAGGGCTGCTGCTGCTGCTACCAAATCTTAATGAATTAACCTCAAAACTGAGGATCGCGACCACTACAACCAGTCTCCAAAACGGTTGTATGCGCAGTGGACCGCACGATTAATGCTGCCGCCAAACCTTAATTACGCATACGTCAAAATATCCCAAACAAGTAGAAGAAGAAGAATACCAAAACCAAGTAGAATATAATGCGAGCCGTTGGATCACGGTACCAAACTCCCACCTCAACCCTTGAGAGGCGTAACTAAGAGCTTGCACTCTGTCACCAACTTCAAACTCCCTCAATGACAGGACCTGTAACCTTAGAGACCACTCTTTCGGAGGACTCTTTAATTAAACGTGGAGACGAGTTTGGACTTCCCAACTGAAAATTACCTCATACGGGGTAGCCAATATTCAGTAAACTTCAAAACTTCGCTGTATGCTGGCAACGCAATAGCGATCGTTTGGAGCTTTTGGGCAGGCCTTTGTCCAGAATTGAACGTCTTTTGACTGTCTGAAACTTCGCAAGTATCTAGCTTATGCTAAATAACATGATCTGTCCAATTCAAAATCTGTAGAATTGGGAATCTGTGGAAATGGGATTCTGTTGAATTGAAAATCTGTAGAATTGGGAATCTGTAGAAATGGGATTCTGTAGAATTGAACATCTGTAGAAATGGGTCGAAACGTTACATACCACAGATTTTATATAAGTTCGTCACCTTGACAAGCAACACCGTTTATTCTGAGCATATATATAGTAGATACGAGTTTGAGTGTTCTTGATTAGTCGTTCGTGTGGGATTCGAGGTTAACCTACCCCACAAACCCTGGTGTCGGAATTATGGAACCGCCTTTTGCTAACCGAAATATTTATTACAAATAAAATAACTAATGAACTTCAAATCAAAATCAAATCTCCAGTTAAAACCCACACGATACGAAAAGCAACAAATAGTTCAGTTACGAAGTTCCACGAATTGCGTAGCAATTTACTTCATCAAACGAGTTTTTCGTAAAAACTTTTTCGCATTATTTTATTAGTCAGCTGGATGTTTAGCTAGAAGCAACCCTAGCCACACCTCGCTTTTTTGTTGTCCATTTAACCCTAAAACGGATAGGCGCGGTGTCGCATCGACCGAGGGATTTGAATCACGAATTACAGATTAACGATAAAGTAAAATGGAATAGGATTTCTCCATGTTTGTTTTGGGTATGTACATTTTAAATGAATAAATCAAAACAAATAGTGAAAGAAGTTTCAAAGAATTTTAGTTGTAAGCAAGATGGTTAATACTATACAAAAGTCATTATTCAAAGTAAGATTTTTTTATACAAAGTCGGTGGTCAAGTGGCTGGGGCAGTTGACTTCCTTTCGGAAGGTCGCGGATTCAAGCCTCGGACGTGTTTTTGATTTTTGGATTCATATTATGTATGTTTATTCGACGCTCAAACGGTGAAGGAAAACATCGCGAGGAAACCTACACCTGCGAAGTAATTCAAGGGTTGTGTGTGAAGTTGACCAACCCGCATTGGGCCAGCGTGGTCGACTAAGGCCTTTCACCCTGATTTCAGGTAGGCTCGAGCCCCTAAGACATATACGAGCTGTTAATAATTTGCTGTTAATAAATGAATCTGTATTTGTGTTTCTGTTTGTGTGCAATAAAGAATATATCCATTTCATTTTCATTGCATTTTCATTATTAGGAGCCATAGAATATCCATTCCTGAAAAAAAAAACATAGGTGATTCTAACAAACTGTTTAGTGTGAATACAAGTTCAAAATATTTAAAAGGTTATGGTATAATTTCTCATACGCATTCATTCAAAACAAAATGTTATTCTGTTCCTTATTCATTATTCACCTTCCGTGAAAATAGAAGATTTCTTATATATATTTCCAGTGAAAAATTCGCACTCAATAATTTAAAAACTGGAAGCGTTTGGAGAGCCTCGGCATTAAGATAAATAGGAAGTAGCTTTTAACTCGGCTTTCATGAGAAATCGCCAGCTCGAGGCGCTAACCAACAAACAAATAAATGGAACACATTTTATAACTGAAATTTATACTGGTGGCCATTCTCACAAGTCACATTCTAACCTTAAAATTTAAGTTACCGTCTTCATTCATATTGAAACTGAAAAGGATGAGAGACGAACTGATTATAAAATAAGAGTACCTTCAGTTGCCCAATTAAACATTATTACTTACTATTTTAAGTCGGATGACATGTTTTCTCATAGGTACCGAGTAAACTTGTACAATAGATACGGCGACGGTCCAGTAGCCTAGTTGGTAGCACGCCCGCCTTCGAAGCACATGGTCGCGGATTCGAATCCCGCCCAGGGCAAACATTCGTGTGATGAGCACTAGAGTTTGCCTGGTTGATCAGCTGTCTAACACGCATAATACAGGCTCTGCCTAGTTTGAGGTCAGATGGCCATGGGTGAGATGTGTCCAAATAAATTTTTTATTAGATACGTTAAGAGGTTTGACATCTTTTAAAGTAAATTGACAATCTTCTCTTCCTTTTTATTTTCTATAATAGCATGAAAAAGACGTATCCACTTTTTTAAGTTAGAGCGTAATACTAGACGCTGCCCGCTTTCGACTTAAAAGAAAGTGGAATTGATGGTTCCGAAAATTTTCTCGAAGACTTTACATTTTTATATTTTCAACTGTTCTGGAGTCGTATATAATGTAGGTAGTGGAAAGTTCAGTGGTTCTAAATGTCACAGTTCATTACTTTTTGAAATGTGCCCGTTTGACTGGCTCGAACGTGCCGCGTTCCAGAATTTGTAAAACTTTAATATCAAAGTAGAATTGAAGGTTTGTGCTAAATATAACGTTAAGAAACAAGACAATTCCTAATTGTAGGATATTGGGTAGTGACAAATATAATATTCGTGTCTAATATGTTTCAGGCATCTACTTAAAAATAATATTTTTAAGATTTTAGGTAAATATACTTGATTTTTTTCTTTTCGAAGGAAATACGTATCAGCATTTGTCAAGTAATATAGTATTTATAGACATTTCATTGCTAGAGCACACGTTTTATACTATAGTGGTGAAACTTGAATTTATAAATACCAAATTAATAAACTAGGTGGAAAAAAATTTTGAAGATCTTTTTAGACTTTTAAATACCTAAACAAAATAGCCTGCTGAAACTGTTCCCAAGATTGATACAGGCTGCTTATTTTCGTCTCAATGTTTTATGGCACATCAGTCTCTCATTCGATTTCGTAAAAAGCTTCCCCGTCCCTTACAACTTTTATACCTCCTTACGTATGGAAGGATGGGGAACAGTAATTTCCAGAAGTATCTTCGAGGGCGTTAAATAAATTACCTGCTACTTTTATGTACCACAGTCGGAATTAAGTGCCGATTGGAATAGCCTATTAGAGGATGCGATCATGTTGAGCAGTAACGGGTTAAGTTTGTTTTTGAACAATCGTTGTGTAGGTACTTATATTAAAAACATAAACATTTTTCATGATCGATGGATGAATATTTGTCTCATTAAGCTAGAATTACATGACGGATTTCTTTTAAATTTTACAATGTCATAAATTTGATCTACGCAGAAAACTATTTAAGATACTTACCCTGATAAACAAATTTTATTTCAAGTTGTGTGTATGTGAAAATAAAAATACAAGAAGCGAATTTTACTCTTTAGTAGAGGCAAGCAAGACTTTACAAGTAAGGTTAGTAAAATATTGTATCAGCTGATGGTGTATAAGTAATGTAAATTAATGGTTTGAAAAAATAAAGTACCTACAATGACTTGTGCCAAAGTAATTTACATGTAAGTACGGCAGCTCATAAATGCCCGTTTTTATTTCTTTAAAAAGGCATTCGTCTGATTGAAATGGGTCGGTTTATTACGGCGTTTGGGATGTTTCCGGCCAGTGTTTTATGGAGCATCAAGTCGGTTCGATCGCGCAAACTACCCTACTTTATGTTCTTGATACTTGGAAGGTCTTGCGGTTTTCGATCGGACGCGGCTTTTCAAGGTATAAGATGCTACGCTTCGGTGTCGGTTGCAATTTTACCGTCAGTGAAGGTAGTATAAATATATATAGTGTCGGTTTTATATTATTTTATGAGTATAGTTTGAGTTGGTTCATTGTTGTATTATAGCAACATCTGGAAAATGGTAACGTTTATGTTTTATGTATATATTTACTAGTAAGAATACACAATATTTTGAATAAAAACATATTTGTTGATCCTGAAATTTAAAATTTTCTTGTCAAATAGTTTTGAATAAAATATCGCATCGAACCTTGATATTAAAGTTTATTTGGTTATTTATATTTTGCATTGCAAAAGTGTTTCACAGATAAATAATTTCAATTGTATTTTTTTAAGTCATACTCGTAATGATATATATTTTTTTAATTATTATTAGCCCAGTTTATACTTACATTACCAAAATCTTCATATCGTCGCACGTAATCTCAATTGGCGTAAGGGACAAACCCCTACTTTACAGTATGACCAAAAAACGATTTTTTTTTCAGAAATCTGTTTATAACTTTTTTGTTTTTGAAGTTATAAAAAATGCCTTAAAGAAGATAATATCTATATTTCCTTTCTCTTCCTACCCGCAGAGTTCAAAATGTTGAAAACAGCTGAATAAAGAAGTTAGTGCCCTTTACGTCCTCACATTTTTGACATATTTTTACCTCAAATTGGGTAATAAAAGACTAAAATGAAATTTTAATACAGAAATTAAGGTCGTAAATGTATTTTAATTCAGAAATAAAGGTCGTGAATAATAAAAAAAATATAAAAAGACACTTTTATCTGACAAATTATGTAATTATTGAACATTTCAACAATGAATTAGGCATTTATTGGTATTTCAATGAATTATTCATTCAAAAAAATAACTTTCATTACATTTTTTTTCTATTTTGTACAAATTTTTGGGATATTGAAGGGAGACAGCTTCCAAAGAAGAAGCCATAGCAGTGGACTAAATTATAGGCGGTTGTAGTATGCCACATACAAAAAACTATTTACTAAAAGAGTAAAAAAAATTTATTTTTAAAATTATACAAGCAATAAAGAGACAAAAAAGCTGTCATTATAACAAAATCCATAATATATTTCTTAATTTTCGACAGCCAATCGCTTCAGTCAGTCACAATTACAATAAATCACAAAGTTTTTGAGTGATTATTGAAATACTAATACCTATCTTACTTAATATTGATTGGTAAGCTGTAGTGAAATGTGTGAATTATTACAAAATCAACGGTATATTAACGGTAATAATCTTTTTCAGTTGCTGACGATACAGAATTCTTTAATTCAAATTATTTCAGCCTTAAAATTTATAATTTTCTAATACATAATACTTACTCTACCCACGTAAAGCAAAATTTGTCAAAAATGTAGGGACATAACGTGCAATACCGCTATTTGCTGTACCTACATTAACCCTTTATAAGGCAAAACAACTTTATAAAATGCATTCGTTTTCAACTTTATGTTAAGGGTTTAAAGTTAAAATTACGGTGGCAATATAGTGGCCACTGCCTTGTAAAGGTTTAAATTGCAGTATTTTGTGTCGTAAGCAACTAGTTAGCAAAATTACTAGAGTATTAAAGTACAACTCATCGATTCAAAGTTCCCTTACGACCCAAATATACTTCTGAAGAATATTTTATTGTGGCTGTAAGAAACAATATTTTTAATTTGCCATAATTTTACTTAGCCAAAGGCCTTTACAACCTAGAATTTTTTAATAAATTAACCATACCTCGCTTTTTGTCAAATAAATCTGGATAGGGCATGAAAATTTACAGGTCGTAAAGGGTTTTTTTAAAGAGATATCAGTATTTCAAATATACAGTTAGATAGAGCTCGGCGAGCTGAACAAGAATATGTAAAAAACTCATTTTCCCATTTTGTCCCTTACGCCAATTGAGATTACGTGCGACGATATTATTATCAAAAATTTGCTGTAAAGGATGAAATCAACGATTTTCCAAGCGCTACAACAGAAAATTCCTATGTTCGCTCAACACAAATCTCTTCATAGCAAATGTTTATATCCAAAATCAGTAGAACATAAATAAAGCCAGTAATAGTTTCATTGAAACCCTGCTCGTGCGCTGGTACGTTTCTTGGCAACGGATGGGCGCCGGTTCGCAACAACATGATACGTTTGTACTCGGCTATTAATAGCATTAGCTTAACACATGTGGAGTTTAAAGTGGGCCCTATTCTACATAATACGCTCTAACTTAAATTTAAAAACCATGTCCCTTTCACGTTCTTAAGAACGAGAAGGGACAGGTGATTGTCAACTTAAATTTAGAGACGTCAAACATTTTACGCGTAGTTCGCACTTATTTATCAGGCATGCGAAAACTTTACTTTAAATATGACAGTTGCGCTGCTTGTTTTAAATATCGTTCATTCAAAATTAAATTCATTCATTTCCTATCATTTTCAATTCTCATATTATGAATTTAAGAGGCCAACAACTTAAATTTAGAGATTTTAGCGGCCACGCCGGAATTGAAACCAGTGAATTTACTTTTGGCTGAATCTTGGTGCCTCCTGAGCTTAAAAGTTTTCGGTAACGCGTGCCTTGCGTATGTTTTTTTTAGCAGGTTGCATTGCTTTGAGTGAAACTAAAGAATTTTCCTTTATCTTAAGCCTATTTTAGTTTGTATTTTAAAAATACTTAAGTATTTAGTAGATCTGTTATTTAGGCGTTATAGGGAAATAAACCTTAATTACAAATCTACTAGTAGTAATTTAGAATACATAAGAGGTGAAATAAAATAAAAATATGAATTAAATATTTTTTGTAAATTGAACAGTTTAATTTGTGTGTATAAAAATACAAACAAAAAAGGTAAATTAGATCGTTCAACTTACACCACGTAAAGACGTCGTAAAATGTAAAGTGTGCGCCATACGTTATAACCGCAGGATGGACGTAAAATTGACGTAAATATTCGCCGCTATCTTTACGGGCCGATACGTATCGATGCCACGAAAACACGCAATCTTTAAGCGCCCATTATAAATATTATTCGGTGATAAGTAAGCATCTTATAGTTATGGCTAAATAGCTCGTGAATTTCGGTTTATCTTTAACTAGATTACTGATTATTATTTTTATAGTGAGATATTGAAGCGCAAGTCCGGTGAAGCTTTTATTTTTTTCCATCCAAAACTTTATAGATCTTTGGATTTTTTACTAACGAAACGCCCAAAAACAACAAAAACATGATTTTGTATGTATGGAGAAATTCTGCTTCAGTTATATTCTGTCAATACAAATCGTGGTTTTGATTTCATACAAAATAGCATTTACGTCTTAGATTCGCTTTTTAAAAAACTCGCACCCCACAGTCATTTGGAATGGAAATAGTTTCATAGCACATTAACAGATATGTTTTCTTTTACACGGAAAAATACCTTATTCTTACAGTAAAACATACTTACTAATACGAGTGAACGCGACAACGAAAAGCTAGTAACATTATCATCAGTTAGTACCATGGTACCTTTCTAGTAGGCCTTAGTCGATCACGATCAGTGCGAGTTGGTCAACTTCACACCTTTGAATCATTTTGTAGTTATGTGCAGGTTTAGTGATGTTTTCCTTCACCGTAAGAGCGTCAAATAAGCGTACATGTGAATTAGAAAATCAAAAATACAGTGTTACTTGCCGAAGCGTAGACAAGCGTAGACACTCTCACACTAGCGTCTTTCCAACGTAGTGCGTCGCGCATTCAATAGTCCGCATCCGTCTTTTGTTTGACTTTGGCTGCCTATGATTGTATGCGCGACGCACGACGACAACGCTCAATAAACGCTCGAAAAATGCTAGTGTGGGGGTTCTCTGAAAGTCGCGAACTTATAAGAAAAGAAATCGACAGCCTTAGCCACTTGGCTACCATCGCTTTAAAATTTTCGAATACTTATTAAAATGAAATTAATGAAATTTACCAATGTTTGCGGCTGAAACAGCGTAACCAATCTATTTGTACTTTCAGTAGTTTAATATTTGCCGTAAAATAAATATGTAATGTTTGTATTATCCTATCGTTTTTGGCCTTTGTCCGGTTGGTCAACCAAAAATTTACATAATTGTTTTGATTGAATTACTTTAATAATTTTGGGTGTGTTATAAAAAACATTTTAAATACGCGATTTTCGTTATTGTAGTAAACTAGCTTTTAACCCAGTAATTTTGCCAAGGAATGAGCTATTTTTCCGAGCTGAAATATAATGTTAAAGTGACTTATAAGCGTAAGAAAAACAAACAAATAGATGGAAAGAGAGTTAAGTCATTATGCATTTATAAATAAATACCTATCATTAGGTATAGTTTTGTTGGTAAATAGAATCTAATCCAATTTATTTTTGAATATCCTACTAATATTAGGGTAGGCTCGAGCCCCTCGGTGGGGACATATGTGAGCTGTTAACAACAACTAATATTATAAACGCAATAGTTTGTAAGTATAGATGTATGTTTGTTACTCTTTCACGCAAAAACTACTGAATGGATTTCAATGAAACTTTACAATAATATAGCTTCACCAGAATAACATTAGACTACTTTTTACCGCGGTAAAATACTTCTTTCCCACGGGAAAACCTGCAAAACCCGTGGCGGAATGCTAGTTGTTCATGGGAAACTAAGTATTGCAATTTACAAATTTTTATTTACATTTTATTTACTCATATTTATGACCATAACTTTGTTAATACAGAGTAATAATCGACGTAAAACTACTTAGGTAGTTTCACTATCAATACGTTTCCGTTATTCAAGCTCAAACAAAATCCAAAAGACAAAGTTGGAAGAACTACGCAGCAAGTTTCGAGACCGCCGCATCGACAATAAGTACGGAAGGAATCAAGAGAATCACCCAGCCAGATGGGAGATTCCCACAAAAGGATGTTCAATACATTTGAATGTGCCTCGCTTATACTTCGAGCGTAATAGACTTGAATCCGAGCCAGAAATGCACCAATTGATTATTGATATTGCTAAGGCATTGGTTCTCAAGCAACGAGCTCAAAAGTTCACTTGATTTATGTATGAGATTCGCTGTTTTTTTTATTTGAAAGGTTCTTTTTTTCGGTTTTTGTGGCGGTCGGGAAGTTTTTTGTATTTATGAGAGGACTGAATGAAAATTTATGGCTGTTCAAGATTTTTTTGATATTTTTATGACTGGTAGAAAATAGGTATGTTGTGCATGAAAGTTTTGGCGGATGATCGAGTGCTCTTTTTAAATAGAGTTTATGTACTTTTTGGTATCTTTTTCAATTCATTGTGTATCAGTATATGTATAACTAATAGACTAGGGTTGCCACAAAATAGGTCTCAAAGGACAGCCAACATGGAAGAGATAGACCATGGAAGCGATGGCGACGACTCGACGCCTCAACCCTTTGAAAGGCATTGGATGCCACTGGCACAAGACCGAGTACTGTGGAAAAAAGAAAGCATGCCTTTTCCAAGAATTGTGACAATTCTGGCCAAAAAAGAAAAAAACTGGGAACGTAATTCACGCATTCCAAAACAATACAATACAATAAAAAAAACGCGCATCAAATTCATATGCAAAACATACAGGACTAAGGATTTTTCTTTGCCCTTCTTGCCACTTTCTGAAACCTAATTTGTAGAAAGTTTTTTATAACCTTATTTATACCTTTTATCACCAGTCGTAGTGATTTTAAGTAAATAACATTATTCTAATAAGATTATTAAACCCTTCCATAGCGTGTTCATCAAATAATCCACAAATTCCTTTATGGAACTATCCTGTGGCGTCACGATGATTCAGCAAGATTGCTACGCTATCATCAGATTAATTTGACAAGCACTTCCTTGTCTATACAAATGCGGTACAGTGTTCCGCTTTTAAATTGAGTCAAAACAGCAGGAATCAATTTAATTTTGAATCATAATGTAGAATGTAGATAAATACAATAATAAAGGGTGGTGTATTTCGACAAAGACATCACTTATGGCAATAACATTCACAAGGCACACGCAAAAGTAAATTAAATAATCTGTGTTTCAAATGTTTAATCAATAAAAATAAAAATAATTGATAACGATTTTCTATAGAAACAGATATTTAAGGATAAATTCTTAATATACAAAAATACCTTTTATTCTCAAAAATGGGAAGGCCTTCATTTAGTACTAGTTAGTTGACTACTAACATGTTACGTAATGTTACAAGTTCAATAAAACGATCAAGAAAGAAATAGTTATAAGAATAACTTCACAAATCCAGTTGTATAATATTGTCTTAATTTCTTAATTAAGTATAGATTTAAATTGATATGACGACTCCACACAACACTTCCTTTAAAAAAAAAAAACTTTCCAACTAAATTCCCAATTTAACTCAAGAACAAGCAACGCAACCCCAGCAGCAGCTCACGAAATACGACAAAAACCTGAAAACGCCGCTGAAAATAAATTACTGTACCATAAGTGATAATAGCCTCATTTGTCGGCCACACCCGAACATAATCGGTAATTTAATAAGTCACGCAAGTTAATTTGATTTAATTCTTAACGATGGCAACACAATTTCGGGGTGGCCACATGCGACCGGCTTGTTATGTGGGCTGTAAAAATGGAAAACCGTGTGAGGGAATGTGTTAGTTTATTTGAAATCGGAAAGAAAGCTTTTAAACATAAAATATTGATCAAATTTTCGCTAACGAATTATGTTTTTTCAAACTAAGAGGTTTGAACCTGCTCTTAATTAGGTGATCAGGTTTTTTCTGCACACGACCACTAAGAAAAAGCTTTGCGTTCCGTTATCTATTTTTGTTGTTGATTTGTTCTACTTAAACCTGATCACATTGTGAAGGTTTTCTTACGCTTTATTCATCAATTTAAAAGTACCTTATTAAATACAAAATCGTACAAGAAGGTAGGATATAGGATAGAGACCGCAACACATAGTGCGGCCGGACCATGATAGGTTAGGTAGGACCACCACAGCAGCAGAAATAGACAGAGATTATGAAAACAATATTTTACGTCACGAACGTTGAATCATAGGTACTTATGTACCTTATACTTATGGGCAGAAAGACAGACGGGTAGAAACACGGGTGATCCTACAAGGATAACTAAAAAGAGAGGAAGAATTCATTAAACTGAATCTAAATTAGAAACTAAGATACACACTAAAAACAGCTCAAGTGAAGAAAAACGGCGAATAATAGCTAAACGACAAGAAAACAGGTATCTTTATTCGATTTCAAACTCGTACGCGTTCAAACGATCCGTCATAGCGTTCCTTACAAGAACCAATGCACGATAAGTACTGGTAGTTGGGCGTTTATTTAATAAAAATGTCATGTTGGCAAATAGCACAAGGATATTGATTAGGGTTCTGAGCAATAGATCGTTGGCTGGTGCAAGTGAAAAGAGAGGACTTTAATGAAAAAGGAAAGTTGAGAATCATGTCGAAGATGATAAGGAATACCTACTTCACTACATAGTATAAAACAAAGTCGCTTTCTCTGTCCCTATGTCCCTATGTATGCTTAATTCTTTAAAACTGCGCAACGGCTTAAGATGCGGTTTTTTTTAATAGACTAGATTTAGAAAATACGCAACGGATTTTGATGCGGTTTTTTTAATGGATAGAGTGATTCAAGAGGAAGGTTTATATGTATAATACATGCATAATATACTTAGGGATAACCCACAATAACCATTTTCCTGTGCGAAGCCGGGTCGCTAGTTATTGATAAGTTTTGTTTGAATTATAGAATACTAGCGACCCGCCCCGGCTCCGCACGGGAAAATGGTTATTGTGAATTATCCTTAAGTATATTATGCATGTATTATACATATAAACCTTCCTCTTGAATCACTCTATCCATTAAAAAAACCGCATCAAAATCCGTTGCGTATTTTTAAAGATTTAAGCATACATAGGGACATAGGGACAAGGGGACAGAGAAAGCGACTTTGTTATATACTATGTAGTGATAATGTACTTTATTGCATACCAAGAATGACAATAAAATAGAGTCCACAACTATAAAAGTGTACAAATAAATGGTCTTATTGCTAGGGTAGCAATTTTTTCCAGGTAACCTATAATGGCAAAACTAGATATCCGCTAAACCTGTGACATGTATCCGCGGCGCGGTATGTACCATCGGGCGCGGCCGGCCTATCTGCAGCGTATATCGCCGGAGGCGTCAGCCTTTGTAATTGATTGATACGTCCACCGTTTAGCCTTTGTGTTTTATTATTTTATTGAGAAATGTTCCCTTTATATTGAAACTACATATCTGTTTGGCAAACGCGTCAAGCTTTGCGCCGACAGGTTTTGTCGAAAAGTCAGTTCAGCGGGTTGAATACGAGTAATATAATGTATAAATAGTTTTATTAAAATTTGATGTTGTAAATTACCAACATTTTTAGCAGTACCTAGTTCTTATTTTACATTCTACTAACAAATTATAACTGTCCTATCAAACTAGCGAATAATTTATTTTTGATAACATAAATAAATATGCACTGACAATCCTCCCATTGGATTTTTTTATCATCATCATTGAATTTAAGAGCCGGTCGATGGACTCTACGCCATCCCATTCTATTCTCCGTCTTTTGTTTGACATTTTTTTTTTGTTTTTTTTTTCATAGTATCACTAGCTTTTAGCTTTGTCTGATATGACACTGCAAAAGAAAGAAGAAAGAGAGGATGACGAAGAAGAACTGGTATATTTTGGAATAAACAATAAACTGCATAAAATTCTGACAATAAACACGCAGTAATATGAACATTCTTAGATTTTTGCGGTTGTTAATTGCACTAACACACAATTTAAAACTAAATCGTGGAGAAAACGCGTGTAAATGTGTGTTAGTAGCTACGCAGTAATGTGACTTCACTATACACGAAAAGACCAAAACCGTTCTCTAAAAATCAATACTACTACCAATTTCCCCAGCATCAATATCACACAAACTATCCAACTACGTTACAATTACAAACAGAATTAGCGAGCTCAAAAGTAAACACTAGCTGGGAACAACTGATATGATATTAGTACACATTGGCCCGAATAATCCCATCTCGCCCCGAAAGGCAACACTTGGGCGCTATCAAAGCAGGCCCATTCATTGTGTCACACACAATGGCCCCGAAAAATAATCTAGACGTACGTATGTAGGGCTGTGTTAAGTGCTTTGGATATGTGCGCAACCATTTTAAGTGAAAATGTTGATGTTATTGTTTTTTCCTTAAAACTTCAAAAATAAATAATAAATCGTAAGTAGCGACTAAGCTAATACTGATAAAACATGCTCACTAGAGAAGGTCTTGCTATTTTCACCCTGTTGCGTTTGATTAGCCTAATCCTTTATAGATCTTGATACTTAAAGGATTTTAAAGTGTTTAACTGCTATTTAAATTAAGAAACTTTATGCTCAGTAATAAACCTTGTATCTACAGTTCTAGCACACATGCGGCTGGACATGTTGACCTTGAGAGTGCCCGTATTCCGTAGCAGTAGGTGTGAGTATTGTAGTACGATTGTCCAACCGCATGTGCTCGCTTCTGTACTTCGTTTGAGACGAAAGATAGTCTTGGTTTGAGCAAAGCTAACTTCTGGTATGACGTCATTAAGTGTTTTTAAGAAAACTATGATAATGAAAAAAATGGTAGGAACGCTGCCCTTTTAGTAAACATGCTAATCATGGAGTATAGTTATTGTTTACTTCAAATAACGATATTGTGAAACCCCATTTAGTAAAATATATCTTCCTAATTTTTCGTTTGTTTATTCGTTGATAGAGCCAAATAAACATACACAATTATAGGAAATATAAAAAAAAAAAACTAAATTTTCATTACAGTTCAATTTTCTTTTGTAAGAGGTGAAGGCTATTTCTAAACCGGTTTATAAAAAATATAATCCATATTATATTATAAGTGCGAAAGTATGTTTGTTTGTTTGTTTGTCCTTCCTTCACGTCCTAACTAAGCAACCAATCGACTTGATTTTCAGCACAGAGTTAGCTGAAAAGATGGAGAGTGACATAGGCTATTTTTTACCTCGGGAATATAGCTCATTTCCACGGGAATTTTTTTTAACGCGGGCTGAGCCGTGGGCGAAAAGCTAGTGTAATATACAGCGTGTTTCATAAACTACATAAATAGCTAATACTTTTCATCACAGTGTTTGGACATGACATTCCCAAATCGACTCTATACTATTACAATTTACAATGTTTTGTTCAATTGATATCTTTAATTATAAAATTGCTTTTGCATATTTTTAAAATCACAAGCAGCCCTAGCCCGCCTAAACGTCATAGAACATCGTCGCTGCGATACCCCCATTCAAAAATCTTAGGTGGAATAAAAAGGTTGCCCCCATTATGCGGGGCAACAATGCCCCCAACTGAAAAGTACCCGGATACCAGATGCAACATTATAATAAAAGGTAACTGCGAATAGGTTTCCTGGATAAAATTTTATTGTGGCCCATCGACAAAAGAGCGGACGGAACGAAAGTCGCGGGTAGGAAGATAATTCACGTCGCTGCGAGTATGGAACTGTATTTATGAGTGAATTTTAAAGTAGGTAACTGCTTTAGGAGTAAGGAATATAATTCTTCTAGGTAGTACATTTGCTTTTGGATAATGTTATCGCATTTTTTATACATTTATTCCTAATGTTTGTTGCAAATCTTTTTATCGGTCGTCATTTTACAACGATAGAATTGGAACACAATTTAAATTTGGACTTTTATAATATCAGTTTGAAAAGCAATAGGACTCGAAAAATAATAAGACACCACACAAAAAGAAGGCGAAAAAGTTATTTACTAGCTAGGCGCGGCCATAAGCAAAATCAAAATTGATAATCAGAGACGGATCCCCTCAGGCGTCGTCTCCTTCACGATGTTTTTCAGTATCAACGCGCTAGGCCGTGGTCCGAGGCTCCCTCGAGCCGCCCCTAGACGCGTTGGTATATTTTTTTTTTTTGGGGTACTGTCTTCCGCTCCCCCGCAAGTCCGGTGAAGCTTGATTCGTCGTGCTTTTTCGACTCAAGAACAGGTCGTTAACAGCTCATATATGTCCCCACCGAGGGGCTCGAGCCTACCCTGATACCAGGGTGAATAGGCCTTAGTCGACCACGCTGGCCCAGTGCGGGTTGGTCAACTTCACACACAACCTTTGAATTTCTTCGCAGGTGTGTGCAGGTTTCCTCACGATGTTTTCCTTCACCGTAAGAGCGTCGAATAAACGTACATATGAATTCGAAAATCGAAAACACATTGGTACGTGCCGGGGTTTGAACCGTCGAACTTCGGAACGGAAGTCAACGGGCCTAGCCACTTGGCCACCACAAGAACAGGTCAATTAAAAAAAAATATGTTGTTGTTTTTATTGTCTTTATTTTTTTCTGTGTGCTGTTTTTCTATTATTTTTCCTATTGTTTGTTGTGTTGTATTGTGTTTTGTCAAATAAATTATATCTATATCTATGTCTATGTCTATGGCGGCGTAACTTTATCACGTAAGCACAGAAGAAAATAATAGAACTAACCCATACAGAAAGGACACTCACCCCCCCGCGCTACAATGAGTTCCCCGTTTGATAGCCCCCCACGCACCGCACCCCGCAGGCGCCGCGGGACTCTGACAGGGGTGTTCAGGGGTGTTTAGTCAAACACTGAAACGCTATTTCAGTGTTTGACTTGTAGTTGATATTTAGTTGTTATTCAAAAAGCAGTAGGTTGTCAAAACGCGTTTGCTGTACCTATGGAGTGTCCGACGTAAGCCCGATCTTTACAACACTTATTACTACCAATACCGAGTGCCTTAAATAAATCATCTCGTATAACTTTTAATAAAATTATTAACCCCCATGCATAGACCGGCTAGACCGCTCAGATCTTTTTAGGTCATCTTTTATCGACGACCATGTTTGCATATTGAAACACTGCATGTGCAGTTTTTACCTGCAAGCTCGTTTAATTTTTACTGAGGATTTTGCTTACACGAGAATTTTGCAGTTGGTAAAATGTTGAAGGCCGTTGTCTGCACAGCTTATGAATAATATCAACTGCATTTCAAATTTTCCAGACTGAGGGACTTTCCCCAGTCTGATTAGAATAGGACATTGCAGGTTGAATCGCCTGATTGGCCAAAAAAAGTTAATTCACAGAAAAGGAAGGAAGGCACATAAAGCCATTGGTGCAGGCTATTAACTACGGATGTAGTCGTTATTCATATTAGAAGCCTTCAGCGGCTCAATGATTCCGATACCAGAGTTCGTGAGGTAGGTTAACCTCGAAACCCAAACATAGCAAGCAAGCAATCTTTTTCAAATTCAGTTTTTCCTTTAGTCTAGTTATTTAGATCCGTTTCGACGCATTTTACCAGATATGCAATCAAACAGATTTTTTATGACCAAATTTCATTAATTGGCTGAACTCTCATGTCAGATTTTTTTAGCTTCTGACTCATATAGAAACGTGCTTTTTAATCAACAGTTAACGTGCCTTTCGAAGATCGGATTCGCTTTACTTACTTAGGTAATCAGGTGATTCCTTAGTGATTGACCCTATAATATCCTGACTAAACTGGAAAGTCTCATGAAATGACATTTGTTTGATAAATGCCACACCGGAATTCGAACCCGGAACCTTTATAATGTAAGGCGAGCGTTTTACTACCCGACCACGGAGGCCGTGAAATTCTGTTTATATTACGTAGTCTGTCTTTGAAGATATTTGAAGCAATGGTCGAATTATCTGTTACAATGTGAAGTCATCACTAACTCCATGTAAATTGAGTTAATTATGGAATACTAGCTTTCTGCCCCGTCCGCGACAGTCACGTCACAGTCAGTCAGACAGCGACGAAGCTAATATTCAGATTTTGTTTTTTTTAATATTACTCGTAGTTTATTTTCTATCGTCAACTAATTTAAACGATGTTTCAATTACAATAATATGGTTGAATTATATTTAGCTATTATTTAACACATTTAAAACCTATGTAACACCCTGAGCTCCTAAAAGGATGCGCTGATTTTGATTCAGTTTTTTTTTGTTTGTAAGGTGTCACAGTTAAGAGTGTTCTTAGCTATGATCCCAGAAAATATTATCAGCCATTTGAAGATTATCACCCTTTATTGAAATGATCAAGTAACGGTTTTGTGACGAGGATTTTTATTTTTTTTTATTTAATGTTAGGTATAACATTGCATTGTAATTTTAATTTTGTGGTAAATAAATAATTCTTATTCTAAATATTCTTACTCTTGTTCTTATTCAGTGGATGAAATCACTCAAAAGAGGATGTGGACTTTGATTGAAAATTGAAAATATTTTTTGTTCAAAGTCGAACTTAATGCTACTAGTATTTTTAGCTAACCATGGTAGTAGAAAAAATAAGTAGTAATTCCTATATATAACTAAAATGGTATCAAGAACTGCACGATTTATTTTAATCGAATGTTTAAGAAGCTTGATTTTAAAATCAAAATCCTGTCTCTATTTACTTAGACGGATGGTACAAAGGCTCACATTTAGCAAAATTACTTTGTTAAGTAGATAAATGAGATAATCTGCAAGTGTCATTCTGAGAATTGGACATTCTAGTCAGGGAAATAGATTGTGTCCTTTGTCGCATTCGGCCAGCTTAAGACGGGCGGTCCATTTACTTCCTCAGAAGGCTTTTTGTTAGACAAGTCTTGGTGCACTGCTGAATCCGGTTTTCAATTTTGTGCTCCGAATGCTGAAGTTTATTTGCCGTTTCTGAGACGCGTTCTAACTCGTTTCTGCATCTAAGTAAATTGTAAAAGTTGTACCTTCAAGTTACAATTTTAAAGAAGCCACGCTTTTACTCGTAGAAGGTGTTCCATTGATGTACCTTTTTTATGAGTAAATAAATAAAATTACTTACCTACAATAACACGTCATTAATAATAAATATATACATATATATATTTTTTGTCAAGTTTTGATATGAGAGATTTCCAAAACCTATCGTCCGTAGCTTTGTTGGTGTACACCTGCTTCGAAACACGGGGTCAAGGGTTTGATACCCGCCCAGGGCAGGGCAGGGTTTGAGGTCCTGTGTTTGCCTTGCGCTTGTGTTTTGCAATGCACTACCTAATCCAGTCTCATTCATTTACATACATACATAATTTCACGCCTCTTTCTCACAGGGGTAGGCAGAGACCACTTCCTTCCTCTTGCTACGATCCAGACTCCGATTTATTAGGTACTAAAAATGGGTTTATCGTAAACGATAAGACAAATACATTAAAATGACAAAGGTCTTACTTGTCAAAAGTTATTTTACATGCAATAAATCTTATTTTATTTTCGCACTTGCCTCATTATTCTTGTATGAGTGAAAAATGAATTATACCTTTAGCACGTTTTTCCAAGCGCAAGCAATAATTTCAATATACTCCCGAGAATAATACAACAGGCATAGCTCCAGGCGTGCCTTTGCAAAGAATGGGGGCGCATTCCGTTATCACGCCACCGCGCCACCGCGCCGACTATATTAATAATATCCCGATGGCATTATGGAATTGTTGACGGTTAGGTATTCGTCGTTATTGAGTGAAAGCGGCTCAAATTTCGAGGTTATGAACGAAATTCATCAAATGTTTCTATGTACATAACCACATGAAGTCACTGCCTTATGTTCATACCAGAGTTGTAAGGATTATTGTTTAACTTGCAGCCTGTATGCATCTTTGTAGGTAGATGAATAAATATATTTGACTAATTTTAAAGAAACAGATTAAAATCAAATTGTTGAAAGATGGTAATAAAATAAGCAAAATTAAATTGGTTTTTGAGCCTTTTAGTCTGTCTACTGTGGTGGTCCTATCCTATATCCTGGTCACTACGGGACCATATGTGATGGTACTAGTCTATATCCTGGTCACTACGGGACCATTGTTGTGTTACTAGCCTATATCCTGGTCACGGCACCATATGAGCAGCTCTTGGAGAATACTTTGCTTTGTTGTAAAATACCGATCTATATTCCCACGTTTACCTTTAGAGCCCATTATGTACCATCACACTACATGCGATAGTTGATACTTTTACGAGACGCCCTTTGTTAAGAATGAAACCTAAATATCCAGGGATGATTTTATTTGGCTTACCTAACTCACCAGAAGTTATTTATCTCTTAAACATTATGGTGACAAAACACGTACTCACTAACAGTGACATGAAGTGAAATCCATAAATTTTAACACTTTTCTACATACCTAGATAGATAGCTTCACAAAAATAAAAGAAGGCTAAAAATATCAAACTACACTCTTCTGAAATAACTTACATCTCTGACCAACCTTTGTCTTTAGGAAGAAGGGAAGACTGCGCAGTTTACTTCAAGATAATCTCAAACGAAAAAAAAAACATTAATGTACAATCATGAATAAATTTTCACAAAACGTTCTTACAAGGCAGCGTAGTTGCTTCAAAGATTTATCTCGGTTCTCGAGTGAGCGAGGCATCCACCAAAATTGAAATTAGAGTCAAAGGGGCCGCATCTTAGAGAGGCAGTCTGGCGTGATCTGGGCCATGTAAACGTATTAACGCGTAGCAAGCCAGAAGATTCAGCGAGAAGCAGATGAGAAAATACGCGAAGCTTTAACGATTATGTAGTACATAATTAACTCAGTAAAAAAAAGGTCTTAGCATACTTTATACTCAGACTCAAAGAGTTTTGAAGAGCCAAAAACTCTTTGCTCAGACTAATATGACTTGTATTTTAGACTAAAAAGCGAAAAGACTTGTATTTTAGTGTGTGAGAGTGTGTGTATGTTTGTAGTTAATAAACTCAAAAACTTCTGAACCGATTTAAAAAAATCTTTCACCATTCGAAAGTTACATTCACCCTGAGTAAGATACCTTTTACTGCGGGAAAATGCCTCATTCCCACAGCAAAAACTGTTAACGCAGGCGGAGCCGCGACGGAAAGCTAGTTGTAAATAATTTATGGGTTTCACTATCATCTCTCCTGCTTGATTGACTTGTCGTCGAAAAGTAATTTGTAAAATCTTACTTCGAATAAAAATTTTTGACTTTGACTTGACTTTGTCTTTTATTAACTAAAACCTCTTCTTAGGACCACGACAACCAATCTAGCGCTGCCCGATCCCAGTACCTACTGTCTTTCCGAAGGACTTTTTAAGGAACTTATTAGGTTTTGTCTTGTAGAGATATTTGTAACCTCGAGAGAAGCATTTTTTCAGCAATAGTATGTGACTATTTATTACTATATCTGTTACTTATTTAAATTGTTTTTAACCACCCCTTCTGTATGAAAACTAATAAATTATTTTGTCGCTATGAATCACTATCTAATAAAAACTTATTAGATTATACTTAGGTTACTACGCATCTCAAACAAAACCTAATTCAGACTTAAGAACAAAATTTTAATTTAGCAGACATCAAATTCAAAGCTTTTGATTCAAATCGAAAGCGTTCTTAACGGCATTGTTAGGGAAAGTTCAGGGCATTAATCACAAGAGAATGACAATAGAGAATCGCATAATGGAGGTACCCCGAGCAAAGACAGGAACAAAAGTGTTACAAACGGGGGTAGATATGAAAATGATTGATGACGGAACAGGTGGGTAGTCAGAAATATCAAGTAGGTGTGCCTCTTTGGGAAATCTCTTGCAAGTAAACTATTGATTTCAAATTCCACATTCAATAAAAAAGGTCATTGTTTTAGTAATCGTTTTACAGTAAATTATTAGCCTTTTTTAATTATATGAGTACTCTCGGTATCTATAAATAAGTCTGTATCTGTGTTCTGTGCGGCAAGTTCTTCTCCACAGAAGACACCCAAATTTCTGACCTCGCCAGATAAAAATATGTAACGGGCTCACATCATCATCATAATTTCAGCCGAAAGACGAAGACAAAGGCCTCCCCCAAAGATCTCCACGACGATCGGTCCAGCGCTGCTCGCATCCAGCGGCTTCCCCATCAGAATCAACGGACTTACATAGAGATGTAAATATACTAAAATTAAAATAAATACTTTGGACTTGAACTTTGTTCGGTTTTCCTACTTTCTTCTCTAAATAGTGCGATAATAAAATAGGGATCTTTGCAGTTAAAATGCAGTCCATCTGTGTGCACTCTAATAATAGGGCACGTACACGTGTAAAATCTAGGGAACCATCGGTCAAGGAGACTGATGTGGAAATTAGACGTACTTATTGAGAAATAGACGAAATGGGAAATACGAGTGTACGGTGTGATAAAATTGACTATTAGTGAAAATGGACCAAACAGGAAAGTGGACCGATGATGGTTCCGGAGCGACCTTTATAAAAGTAACAAAAAAAAATTATAAATAAAGCGCTTTTGTAAACGTCTTGACTGTTTGAAAAAATCTAAAAACTACGATGTAGTTAGCGATTTCTTTTTCTTTTTTCTTTTTGTTTGTGGAATATTGAGTATCATTAGTGTTTGAAAAAGAATCAGTAATATAACTAATTAAAAAGCTTCACTGTCATAATTTCAAAAGAACAGACGATCTTACTGATTTACTTACTAAAGTTTTTCAAGAGTACTAGCGTAACAACACTCTAGTTAAATAAATGTTATTTGTTCTGTGACAGAAGTCTGCTACATTTTCACAAGTCCAAAATTTTAGTTGACGTGAAAACAAAGGAAAAGTTTTAAGTACCTGTAGGTTACTTAACAGGAAAAAAAACTTTGCACTTACACGGGAAACCTTAAAAGCTGAAAACTGAACTTCAATAGGTAGTGTAGGAGGCAAGTAGGAAACAACTCTTTGAATTTGTTCAAAAAGCACCGGAGTTTTTAGAATTGAAAGCAACCTAAGTTGCATGTACGAAATTTAGTTCTATATTTTACGTGACTATTTTTACAGACCCCTCATGCTAGCTTATTTCAAGCGTCTTTCCGGCGTTTTCTTCGACACGACGCTATCGCCGTGTTTTTTTGGATAACATTTTTTTTTGCGAATCAATTTTCTTTTGTTTCAGTCGCTTTCCTGCCTATGATTGTATGCGCGACGGCCAATGCTAGTGTTGCGTTGACGACTCGTCGACGCTGGCGCGACGACAATGCTGTAAATACGCTCAAAAGACGCCAATGAGGGGGTCTTTAAAATAACTACAAAGAAAATGAGGAAGGTGGCTAGCTAAACTACAAGGATAACATAAAATATTGTTCAGTTTAGTGTCAGCTTTAATGCACGACAAGACTTTAGTGTAAGATACGCATTTTTCTAAAGAACATAACTAATGCCGATTGTATTAATTTTAAACGCCTCTATTTCCGCGCGGGCTTTCTAATTAAAATTCAATTTTTTAGAAAAAAAAATCCAAATATTCTATTAATAAAAGTTTAAAGAAATATTTTTATATAGGCCCTATTGTATTTTGATTGATATGATTTTCACACATTTTTTATGTGTTTTTAATATTTTTTTACTGTAGTTTTCAGTTCAAGAGTAGAGCCATCCGACATCTTCCCTTGGGTGCGTATAGACTAGGCAATCAAGTAATTGCTTTACAGCTAGATAGGCAAGGCAATAGCTTCACTGTCTCTAGGTGCCTTGTACACGTAGATTATTGTACCTTAGTTCGGTCTTAGAATTTATGTGAATATTAAATTCTGATCTTTTATTTAAAATTTAGTCAGTTTGTATAATTTTAAAACAAAACATGTACATTAACATAAAAAAGAAAAGTATGTTTTTTTGTTCAATTTTTCCCCGTGGGAATGAGGTGTTAAAAGTTGTCCTTTCTCAAGGTTAATTCTACAATACAATATTCTTTATTGACACCAAAAATAAACAGTACAAACGAAAAAAACTAATCTCTAATCCTCTATACTCTAACCTCTACCAAGTTTAATCAAAATCGGTTCTGTAGTTTTAGTGTGAAAGCGTAACAAACAGACAGAAAGAGTTACTTTCGCATTAACAATACTATCATTTAAAGGGATTAAAATCTATAATAAAGAGAGCAGAAAATGAAACGTTGAACGAGAGGTATGATATTGTATAGCTTATATAGATACGCCTAATCTCTACTCATCCTTTAAGGGATCAGAACGCGACTTATAAATGAATATTTTACCAATACTGTGCTACGGCTTAACAACGGCTGTGCGTTCGATTTCCATCGAATTTATGTACGATTTACGATCCTACTCTAACCAAAATAGAACTTGAAATTCTTGAGTAATGCATAGACGCAATTGCGGTTAGACCAATTTCAGAGCAGAGATCGAAGACTTTACGATCTAAATCTTGGATCTTGGATGAAGTTGTTCGTTTTGACTAGATAATGTTATTATTTTACTTTTTTATTTTAATTGCGTCTATGTATTACTCGAGAATCCCAAGTTCTATTTTGGTTAGAGTAGGATCGTAAATCGTACATAAATTAATACACGTGTTTTATTTTAGAGTTTGAGACTTTTTTGAATGAATAAGATAGGTTAAACTGGAGTGAATTTCAGAGTAATTGATCTCTTTTTAGGGTTCCGTACCTCAAAAGGAAAAAACGGAACCCTTATAGGATCACTTTGTTGTCCGTCTGTCCGTCCGTCTGTCAAGACCCTTTTTCTCAGGAACGCGTGGAGGTATGAAGCTGAAATTTATATCAATTACTCAGGTCTACTGTCCCTTGAAGCTGTGAAAAAATCAAACTTCTAAGCCAACGCAATCAAAAGATACAGCCGTTTATGCCGCAAATTTTCGACACTTGCAAGGGAATCAAAACCTACAGGGTGCTTCCCGTGAACTCAGAATCTTGAAATTTGGTACGAAGCAACGTCTTATAGCATAGATAAAGGAAAAATTACGAAAACCATAAATTTTTAGTTACATCACATAATATATATTTTTTTAATAATTTTAACCTTACTACCCATTTCCTCATAAACGCGTAAAGGTATTAAATTGAAATTCATACCAAATACTCAGGTCTATAATACCTATAAGCTGTAACAAAATCAAACTTCTATGTCAACGCAATCAAAAGAAACAGCAATTTAAGCTGCATATTTTGAAACTCGCAAGTACTCGCAAGGGAATCAAAACCTAAAGGGTACTTCCAGTCGACCTAGAATCTTGAAATTTGGCATGAAGCAACGTTTTATAGCACACATAAAGGAAAAATTCCGAAAACCTTAAATTTTTAGTTACATTACAAAATATATATTTTTTAATAAATATAAACTTATTACTTTTTTCCTCATGAACGCGTAGAGCTATCAAGTTGAAATACTTACTTAGTACTTAGTTACTTATATGATAAAGAGATCTTTGTCTTAAATTTATGCTCCTCCATCTTTCCCCATTGTAATGTTATGATTTTCATTTTGCAATAAGATTACCATAGTTATGACTCGATTTTCGTAATGAACGAACTTTGTAAACCTTGCAGGTTTGTACGGAACCCTCGGTGCGCGAGTCCGACTCGCACTTGGCCGGTTTTTTATTGCTTAGATTTGTACATTGTTTGAAACGAGAGCCGGTCTTGATTTGAACAAATCTTATTAACTTCAGAAATGACGTTTCTAAGTGTTCCAAGGGAGCTTAAATTAATTTAAATTTTTTTGAATTTTGTGTACACTAAATATTATGGACTAACTGTTGGTGAAACATTTAATGCCAAGTACGTTAAGTTTAGATTCCGGATAGGACAAAAAAAGAAAATAAAGAAAAGAAGAAAAGAAAAATGATGTATGGTGTGGGCATACACAGCTTTACATAGCCAACTGATCCCAAACTAGGCAGAGACTGTTCCTTTCAAACGATTGATATACATTTATACATACACAAGAACATACATAAATATAAAACATCTAGACACAAAGCAAAAAAAAGTGCACATCACACAAAATGTTTACCCAGGATGAGATTCGAACCCGCGACCCTTTGCTTCGAAGATATGCGCTCTACCAACTAGACTACGGGATCGTCGATAATGTTAGTTGCAAATTGCAACTGTCAATGAAACGGCATTAGCTACATGTTAGATCAGCAACATCAGTGGCAACTGATTGCGTTTGATCTGAATGCGTGTGGTGGATAACTAAAGATATTCCATTGCAATCGAACATTTACAATTAGGATCAGTAGTGAAACGTGATAAAGATACTGAATATATTATCATAATTGCGTTTACCGTGTATTATAGATTAATTAATAAACAAAGATATCGTTCTGTTCTTGTAAAATGTAAATGTTTTTCTCTCTAATTCAAAGATATGATTTAATTATGAAAAGTAAGGCTCCATTTATGAAGGCTGATAAACAATTTTAAATGTTTGCACAAATTATTCGATGTGAATGATAATTATCGCATTAATGGGAAAAGGTAAACCAGTAATGAACCCATTTCCAAGTGTTAATGAAGTATTAATTATTAAAAGATAATTTTAATGATGATTGAGATAAATCTGTTTTAGTAAAGGATTCATTTGTGGGATTTCCAGTTTTTAAGTAACTTAAGTATATTAATATTCGTACAACACAGCAGCAATAATAATAGAGGCCTTAAACGTTTTCAGTTGATTATAGCATAGTATTATAGGTTATTAGGTACGATATTGGCGACGAGGTGGGCCGGCGATTGCTGACCCGAACGTCAAACTCGGGTGCTGCTTGGGGGGATTGGTCTGCTCTAGTCGATTGCCACTTGTGCTTCTGATAGATTGATTGGTTATTTAATTTATTTTTTCTACTTTGACTGGTTGCCTTTCTCTAATTGTATATTTCGTTTGCACTCTTTGTTATATTAATAAAATTGTATAAGACATTAATTTACAATTTAGTTAAAAATATTTTTAAAAAATGCACGCCTGTGGAATTTCTTCCGGCGAGTTCTTCTCTACAGAAGACAGCCAAGTTTTTAAACTAGTCACTGTAAATATCCTAAACTTAAAAATAAATACTTTGTCTTCTGACTTTGATTATTTTTACTCAGACTACATTTTCTAGCTATTATTTCACAAAATGTTTTTTTATTTAATTTGATGCTTAAAATGTACCAAGCTCTATTTACTAAAATAAAAGAGGTCATAGTTACATTAAAATATTCGAAAATATAAATAAATTTAACAAAAGTAACCATCCATATAGAAATGTGACCGAAGCACCATACATCTAGAACTCAATAAAGTTTATACGTGTTCAATGAAAGTCGTAAAACAGTGATTTTGATATATCGAGTGCAGCCACGTGCTGGCACTTCCGTTTGGTTTACGTTCCTTGTAATAAATCTCAACAAAATGTTGCTTTTAGAAACTTCAAATCTATATTTTTTTATCAACTATGGGTTTTAGATTGCATGTAGTGAAAAGAACGTAAGATTCAGCTAGTCTTCCTCTTTTCTGGTATGTTTTAAATTGACTGTCTTCTGTGGAGAAGAACTCGCTGAAAGGAACTCTATAGGAGTTGCATATTTACAATATATTTTAACAATTTATAAATTGCTGTTTATATTATTTTCTAATTAAAAGAATTGATAATTGAATCTGACTAATTAAAAAGCTTTTTCTGTTTTAGTTTTGATTAAATAAGTAATAATGAAACCTGCAATCTTTAGAACGGAATTCCGCATATCTTGACCGCAATTTCTGACAAAGCAAAAAATTTTACGTATTATAAAAACGTTACAGCCAAGCCGCAAAATAGGCCAATTGCAAAGCTTTCTCGAGGCCTCTGCAATTAGTGGTGTTATTAGAATTCTACCAGTTATCGGGCCAATAACAATTAGAGTGTGCCGCGAGCAGATAGCAACTAGCAACCTGCTGGTATCTTTTGATCACAGTTACGTTTGGTCACGTGATGATGTTTTGAAATTTTTTGTGACTAGTTGACATTTAACTTCCTCAGATTATCTGAGAAATATTTTTTTAATAGGTATTATTAATATGGTCATAGATATATTTTTTTCAGATCAGATTTGCCGATAAATATTGATAACTTAGAAATAAATCAGTCTTTTGTTTTTTCTTATCTCTATAAGTTTTTTACGTTCTGGACGGTTGGTTTCACTGCTAGGTTCCACTAGTGGGTCCATCTGAATTTTCAAGTACTCATGTCTCCACTCTCTCTCTCTTATCGAGTGGATTTCGAGGGTAACCACTGTGTGTAAAGGGCTATTTGGATTTGCAAATACTTATGGCTCTACTACTGTTAAAAAGATACTGGCCATTTAATGCACTGGTGCATGGCGCTACGAGTATTTTGACAATATTAATTCATATTTTTTTCTATTTATACTCTAAAGTTGCACTTTTGTTTTCATGAGTCTTGACGTGATTTTTGATTTACTCAAAACACGTAGGTAACTAAAATAATATGATCAGTTTAATCTATGACGAAATAGTACTTTGACGAGAAGTAACTAACCAGTAGCAACAATGAGTAATACAGTGAACACCATGAACGAACAATAGAGCAGCTTGATTAGGCTTACATGCAGCCCAAGGGCTTGAAAATACCTCTGCTTGGTTGAATAGAACAGGTACAATGACAACCCTTAATCATGTTTAATTCAGATCGTGGTTAAATATTAAATTAAAAAATTACTGAAGTGATTAAGGTTTATCAAGCGAAGTAAGAGTATTCAACGGAAAATGAAACCGCTATAAACTTTTTTATGAAACTTTCGCAGTATTTTAAAATTTGTTTTTAGATTTAGCAGACTTGGTACTGCTTGTAAAAAATTAATAATCTACAAAAGTAACCTTACTATCGCATTAACCCCCGACAAAAAAGAGAAGTGGTATAAGTTTGATGTGTGTCTGTCTGTCTGTCTCTGGCATCGTAGCTCCCTAAACGGATGCGCAGATTTTGATTTGATCTAGTTTCGTTTTATTGTTTGCAATGTGTCACAATCGGGAGTGTTTTAGCTATGATTTAAGAAAATATCTTCAGCCATTTGAAGATTATCAGCTCTTTTCTAGTTGTTGGAAGGAGGAGGTTTTTAAAACTTTTAATTTAATGTAATTTTATTGTCGTTTTTTCATGGCAGGAATGTAGCGAGCCAGAATTATTTTTTTTTTGTGATTTTTCCTAATCACGAATGACCCTTATTTTCATAGTAATAATTATTTTCTTGCACATTTACGTTCATAATCTATCTAGAATCTGTTATAAACTTAGAGTTTTCAAGCTTTTAGAGGTATCGTACGGGGAATATAATCAAAAGAATTACTAACAACAAATTGTAAATCATTCATTCATTCTTCACATATGTTCAAACTCCAGCCTGAATGAAGACAAATTTTTTTTTTTTTACATTTTATGTATTGAAAGTGTATATGTTTGGTGAAATTTTGTCTGTGTAGCCGTTTTTATGTCAACCTTAATACATAATATGGTGTATGTATAATTTTACTTTGTTTATATTACGAATAAAAAACGAAAAACACACTACTTATTGAATTTAAAAGCCCTAAGAATATATCATTTTCAGCCATAAAGAAAATTAATCTCACACTTCAAAACTTTGAAACATTGTTTGGAGATAATTAACGCTTACCTTTCCCCAAAAAAATAATTTACTTTTAAACTAAGTAATTTAAAGATTTGCTTTCGTTATATAGCTTATTAAAATATCCAAAGGATATTTTAACCTAAAAAAACTCACCAGTTCATCATAATAGTTCGCAATCTGCGAATAAATCAGCGAATCGTAATCCATTGCGCACAGCACAGCACTAGAGCACTATCAAAATCCAGAACACCAATAAAACTCGACACTCCAGCCACAGAGCAGAGGAAAACTTAAAAATTCCCCTGCGGTATACCCACGAAATATCCCCGCAGTAAGACTTCGCGAAAATCCGCAAATATGAAGGAAATCACTGGTTATTTCTTAAGCGAACCCGGCGTCGATTTAAGACGCATTGGTCGAGTAACGCCTGACGTGAACTACCGTCAGTAAAGCTAAAATAAGACCAAATTTTAAACACAAATCTTTGCTGCTGCCCTGTATAAATATAGAGCAGCAATAACCACTTGAACTGCAGTAGTGCTCGTAAAGGCCGTTCTTACGAGTTACAACACGAGTACCCACTAAAGTTTTGTATGAGACTTAGAATTCATGTTTAAAATCAAATTAGAAATCTGATTAGAGAGAAAAGTTGAGACAAAGTTATAATGTTTATATTTAAATTACGGCCTCATATTCGCTTTCAGATTTTTTGTCAAATACATGACTTTGTACACAATTTTTGTGATAAAAAAATACAATTTCTAAAAGAATAATATTTTTTACACATTCTCAAAATAGATAAATAAAAACAAGATTCTCAATAGTAAAATAAAACATCTACCGAATTTTAGAGAAAAAATACTGGCACAGCAAAATAATCACTGTCACACTCAGCCGCTCCATATAGATATCATTAGAGGAAGCGGGTTATGGCGTATGGTATGCCTCGGTCATGTTCCTTCAAACATTTTACGTTTGTTAGTTTGCTCTTTTAATTTCTCGGCAACTTTTACCAATTTCAAATGTTCTAATAGACTCCGGCGCTTTTGTTCCACGGACAAGGTAATGATCGAAAATAGCTGTGAATCATAACGCTTGAACTGTTGCATCATTGCTCTATAGTACAACGTATTCGGTTTGGCGATCCTTGCCGAATTTCATCACGTTTTTCATATAATCCGTTTTACAAAACGCATTGACAAAACATCTTGCCTTACTTATGCATGTTTTTATTACTACGTTTCCTTAATTATAGTGATAGTGGTAGTACTCGTACACTGTAACAACTTTTGCAGGAATAAAAAGAAAATATTTTTTTATGATCTAACGGTTAAAAGATTGGGCTAGATTGTGGGGTATTGGGTATAGCCAAAAAATATTTACTAACTTTTATATTTAGATACTAGCTTCCCGCCGCGGCTCCGCACGCGTTAATAGTTTTTCCCGTGGGAATGAGGAATTTACCCGCGGTAAAAGTTAGCATATGTTCTTCCGCAAGGTCTATTCTATCTTTGTGCCAACTCCGCCCGCTTTAACAATTTTTCCCGTGGGAATGAGAAAATTTCCCGCGGTAAATTGTAGCGTATGTTCTTTCCTAAGGTCTATTCAAACTTTGTGCCAAGTTTCACCAAGATCGGTTCAGTACTTTCGGAGTATTTTCAATTATTAGGAATATTTTACGTATTTTTTTCCACACCTTGGGTTACATTATTGAAGTTTTTGTAAGGATCCCTAATTTTTTGAAAATAAAATATAGCCTATGTTACTCAGGGTGAATGTAGTTTCCCAACAGTGAAAGAATTTTTGAAATCGGTTCAGTAGTTTCGGAGCCTATTCGATGCAAACAAACAAACAAACAAACAAAAAAACAAACAAACAATCAAACCTTTCCTCTTTATAATATTAGTATAGATTATTTTTGACGATACTTTAATGCAAAAATAATGCTAATAAATCTGAAAGGTTATCAACGTATACATACACACCTTTATCGTCATCTGAATCTTGCATGATCACATACAAATATTCAAAAAATTTACGCTCTTAGTACTGTATCTGAATATTTTGCTTTTGGAAGGAAGTTTATTCTCACACGGCCAAATAAGTGAATAATATTATTACTTTAAAGAAGTGACAAAGTATTCTAAAAGTAGGCGGGTTTGAGTCTTCGATTTTGAATAGTAAAATACGGTAACAGATAGTACCTGTATCTCTAAACACAAAAATAATTAAGTAATTAAGAAGGTTAACATAATTTTTTTATTTCTACGCTTCTGTGTTAGACAGTGTGGGACATATTATATTCTAGTCTAGTTGTCCGCCCACGGCTACGTCCGCGTTGTTTTTTTTTCTATTCCCGTGGTAAAAAGTATCTAAGATGTTGAACGGGGATATAAAGGTACCACCATGCAAAATTTCATTTAAATCGGTCCAACGGTTCCAGAGATCAGCGTGTACAAACAGACAGACAGACAAACAGACGGACATTTTTTTTTATCAAAACTTGTATTTTTGTGTTAAGCTACACTCCTTTTATCACCTACAATCAGTTTTTTTAAAACAACTCAATGTACAGACACGCTGATTCTTCAGTTTTATTAAAGTACCAATAGATAGAAGAAGAAGAAGAAGAAGAAGAAGAAGAAGAAGAAGAAGAAGATATTTAAATAATGGTAAATTAAATACCATGAGTTCATTTCACGGCTCAGCTTGCATAACCCACAACATAATGCATGCGCCTACACAGCACCGTCCGTACATTATAATCACGCGCTAGTTTTGATAGCGCACGCGCGTCCCAAAATAGCTGTGTATGGTTTGGTTCCCGGTTAACCCCATCATTTACGCGTGTTATCGGGAATAATAAATGTACTGAGTGAAAAATTACAACGTTTCTCTATTTATTTTTATATGTTTCATTACTTTGAATTGGGTACTGTTGACAAATAATGGTTGTGGTGGTAAAGTGGGTAGAGCATTTGCTTTCTATCCAGTTCAATGTTTGCCACGTATTTTAAATTTTGATGTCTATGGACAGGGTACTTTAAGTTTTGTCCTCTATTATAGGGACTTTAGTGATTGTCTGTTCGTGTGACGTGTAGGTATACACGTGCTGGAGACTGTACAAAATGTAGCAAGTAATAATCTGCTGTGTTTTTACATCGAACAGAGTACACAAGTGAGTTGCCCACCGTACATCATAATCAAGCGTTTTGTTTTGATAGCGTATGTACGTGGTACAGAAATAACAGTGACCAAAACATCTGCCTGAGGCAACACTGATATAAAATTCTTTTATTATTTTACGAAGTATTGAGTTGGAATTATCATACCTCATATTATTTATAAGTTACTATTTATCAATGAATATGTTTGTATGAGTACCTAATTATTTATTTAAGTATAGGACTGCATTGTTCATGCAATTATTTACATAAAGATAAGTTTAACATAACATTTCAAACAATTTGTCCATTCCATACAAGCTCTGGTAATTTTTTTTCTTTTTAGTCTTCTTTTTCATAGAATTTAAAGTTATGGTTTACAGTATAAATCTTTCAAATACCAGTTTTTTTTGTAATTGTAAAATCAACCACTGCAGATTCAAAGATACTAAAAATGTTAATTAGTACTTTACAAAGCTATTTGACAGAGATACCTACTTTACTTAAGAAAGAGAAATTAAGATTATAATTTCAAGCGAAATCTGTACATTGCTCAGACAACTCAAACCACAAACCCGGAACAGATGGGCCGAATGCTACGTCTTATTGCTGGCAACATTTTCGAGTCCTAACCAAGCAAGACATAGGAGACAAGTGGCCCTGTGGGTGGCCGCTACAAGCCGCAACGGCGATTTATTGCGGCGCGACCTCTGCGGTCTGGCAACCCTATGCAAGTGCACCGTACATGTGCATTCCTTTGGGAAAGATTACAGGCGACCTGTGGATGGAGGACAAATAGGTGAATTTAGTTGTCTGGTAGTATTATTATGAAATAGTGGTTCAAATAACTTGGTTTGACACAATTGGTTTTGAAAGTTGTGAACTTTTAAATGACATAATAAACCAACTAAAATAGTAACAAACAAGAGAGTGTGACTCGTGAGTCGCATCGCAGTTGTTTTTATTTTATTTATCATGTTTATTGTTCATTACCTAAGTGTAGTTGTATCACGTGTTATTTTGATGTTTTTAAAGCATAATATTTGGAGTTTTTCTCGTTTTGTTAAGTGTACGGAAATAATTATTTTATTTATAATGTCGTACTCAGAGAGTCATTTTACAGTTTACTTAAGAAGTGCACGTAATTGACTCCTATTCAATTTTAAACGAATGAACATGAACGCATAAGTGTCTAAAGGCATTATGCCGAACTTACGCGAAATTCGGCATGATTGATTACGTCCTCAAATGCTGTTTGAATTACTAACGGACGACACATATAGCCGAAACTATTTTGCGTAATGGCGTACTAAATAGCACTGCGCACGCTGAATTTTGGTCCGTAAATTCGGCATAGTATGTTTAGATACTACGAGTAACAATAAAACTTATCTAAAGCAAAAATAAAATCTGTAATTAATTTAAACACATAGTTTTACAATAACAAAGTGATCGAACTTATGCTTTTAGTCAGCATAGAGTATATAAAGCTTCTTAGTGGGAAAAACGGACTGGTTGGGTTCTAACAAAAAAAACTTAATCCTCAGTTTTATCTCTTTTTCCTACAATCCTCATGCAACTGAGACATAAACGAAAGCTATTACACAGATCCCATTTCTTTTAACCGAAACGTCCCCCAAGGGTATAAGCGAAAATACATTTCAGACGTAAATCTCTAAAGCGCTGTACATGCGTTTCGTTGGTTATTGACTGTACGGCCTACTCAGAATTTAGGGTGGCCATCAGGCCTTAAATTTTGAGAGAGACCTTTATACCACGCTGCACTGGCTGCCATGTTGGCGACAACCTTTTTTGGATCTTTTTACCTTTTAGCTTTTTATGTTTCTTTTAATTTTTGATATTTTTTAGTTTTATTCGATTTGTCACTTGCTTTTTTGAAAAATGGTGAAAGATAAAATTTTATAAACTTAAAAACTTTCTTTATTTATATAAGAGAAAAGTAAAGGCACCATCGGTGCTCAATATATGGTCAAGCACGTGAAGGATTTGGTCCTGGCTAATATCTACTGATAAAGTTGTTACACGAGCAATTCTCAATAATTCTGACATTAATGTTTGTAAGGTAAGTTAACCTTGAAACCCTTACGATTAATATTAATAGAATGTTTATTGCATTACATAAAACACACGGACATGTCACAAAAATTATCACTAAATACACACAAAATAAATTACACTTTATTAACATACAGATAGAGATGCACATGTGTGTGTTGCAATGCAAAAGGGTTGGTATACTTGCCCAGGAGGCAACACACATATTCAGTCCTCATCCTAAGCCCCCACCCGTGCAACCAAGCAACGCTTTATACAATGGTAAGGTATATTAATTATAAATTGCATGCATTTCGTACCCCAGTTTCCACATGCAAGTCCACGCGTGACCTGTTGCCTGTTCTGGAAGGATTCCAAAAAAGTAAAGGATGTTGGCATTAATGTATGGAGTTTGGATAATGTGCACCACTAATGGGACCTGTGTAAGTAAGTCGTGTATTTTTATGTGGATAAAAAAATGGTGAGCCGTCACGGGATGCCTGGCTGTTGTGAAATATCGAAAGTAAAGTAAGTTTGTGATTGCTTCATTGTTATCTGCTAGATGGCGTAGTACAAGATGTATGATACGAATTTACACTTTATTAGTGGTCCTTAGAGAATAGTTTTCTTTAGTTGATATAGCGTGGCGATCGACGCCCGCTAGTCACGGTCGCCACGCCAATAATCAGTTGTACTCCTCGCTTATAGATTGTCGGCCTCGTAGCCTAGTTTGTATGTATATTAGCTGTCTGACACCCTTAATACAGGCTCTGCCTAGTTTGGGGTCAGATGGCTGTGTGTGAGATGTCCCACATATTTATTTATTATTATTATAGATAATAATTGAGAGCGTCGGCAGCCTAGTCGCTGGGGCCGTTATTTTCAATCGGTTTCAAGTCTCGATACATACCAAAGCTGCACACACCTACAAAGACATTCAAAGGTCGAGTGTGAAGTCGTAGTAAATACAAAGTTGTTTTTGTGTAAAATAGAAGGACGAGTTGGTAGTTATAAAGATCTTTAATTTGACAATAGTTTAGTGTTAACGAAGTTTACTTACATGTATTTTTATATTTTGAAAAAATAATACCATGCCTTTGGATAGCACTCCGACTAATAATATTTCTACCGATTACTGAGTGGCTCACCGACAGAAGAGACGGTTTAAGTTTTTTAAATGACATTAAATTAATAAAATTATAATCCTTTGCCACAAAACCGTTACTTGTTCCTTTCAACAACTAGAAAAGATATGATAATCTTCAAATGGCTGAAGATATTTTCTCGGATCATAGCTAAGAACACCCTCGATTGTGACACCATGCAAACAAAAAAACTAGATTAAAATCGGCTCAGGTTTAGGAGCTACGATGGCACAGACAGACAGACAGACGGACACGCCTAAAGGGACAAACTTATAACACCCTTCTTTTTTGTCGCAGATTAACGCAGATAATCGCAGATTTTAATGAGATTTCTCATTTATTTCTTATGGCAATACACGCACCACATCCAGTTATTATGACCTGTTGCAATTCATTCATTCCAGTGCTGGAACACTTACTCGCACACAAACCGCTCTTACTTATCATTTACATTTTTCAATTCCCAACATTTCCGTGCCAAGCGTGCGTGGTTGCTGGTTGTTTTATTTTAGGGTTCCGCTCGTAAAAGCTCAAATAAACTTGCAGTTGCAATCCCACTTTGATGGTTGCAGCGGCGACAGCACTTTTACAAATTAGAAATAAAATGTTTGCGCGTAGGTGTGGTTTTAAGGCAAAAAAAAGTGAAAGCGTGTTTACTCGCATGAAGGAGCAAATTTAATTTTATTTATTGCGATAAATATGGGCTATTTTCTGAAGCTATTTTTAAAATTTCATTTGAAAGTTACCTTGTTAGTAGTTATATATGTAAATTATTAAATAAATATTTTTTTACATATTTTCTTTTACATTGAGTTTTCGATTTTTCAAACACTATATTTTTTGTATTTGTTGTATTCATTTATTGTCTCCTAAACCATTTTTAATGCCATCGAAGAAAAAAGAAGAACTAAAATAAAATTTAAAAATCAGAAAAATCATGATTTAAACTTTTATTAAAATAAAATAAAATATTATTTTTGAAAAATTCTTACATGTAATCAAATTTTTGCTTAAAAATCATGTATGTTGCAACAGTAGTGCATCAAATATTCGGAACCCGCAGTAAAATATTGAAAATAGTCGCGCTTAACAAATTGTTTTATTTTTATAGATGCTTTAACTTAGCTTAGGCGCGCGATTAAATGATATATCACTTGTTTGGGACTTGGGAATTTCGTCCGTAAATCGTAATGGTCTTTTTTATTTCCCTGCTCTCTCACAATGGGTGTTTTGGTAAAAGTGCTTACAAATTTTATTTCGTTACGACTGTTTTTATATTCATTTTTGGCAAGTTTTAATATACTTTTTAAATTGCAAGTAAATCATGATCTATGTTGCACTTTATTTATAATCACAGCAACATTTTAGACACAAGTACTCCCAAGCAGCAGATACATAAAGATAAAATTTTATTGTGATTATTATATTTTTCAACCTACATAATTACGTTTCTTAGGTAACGTTGTTTAGTTTCATAAGTATTACCACTGTGTTGCGGATAAAAAACCAGTTAAATTTCACGGTGTTTATCTATTTTCCAATCAAAATCTTTATGTGAACAACTTTGGTAGCCTTATAAAGTGGATTTTATCAATTATGCTCCAAAGACTTCCTACGAAATTGTTTTCAATACATACAGGTAGCGCGAAAACATACAAGCATCCACTTACCACACGAGGCACGTATCTATGTATTTGTTATGATTTTTCAAAAGATCACGTTCCAACATAACGTATGTATTCACGTTACCGTTCGCGGGCCAATCCCTTAGAGATCGCCCAAGGAAATATTGCAGCCAAATTTTCGTATGAAAATATTATCTGACGTAGTTTTGTTGGCGGTTTTGCATGAGCAAATAGGGTATAAAATGATATATAAATAAAATAAACAGGGTGGATTCTTCGGGAGAGTAGGAATTTGATGATTTATCGGTCAATACGATCCTTGTAAATCATTGGTCTGTCTAATATTTCATCTAAAACGTAAAGGTTTTGTCGACCAACTTTTAATTATTTGTCAATATTTTATCTTTCTACAGAGTTAATCAATCAATCAATTAATAAAATAAAGAATTAAAAAAAGATAATAATACCCATGTTTGGATATAAAAAAGGTTCATTTGCTAATTTCTTTTTATAGTGGTCAGGAAATAAAAGTCTATTTAACATATTAGCTGATTTAATTACATTAACAAACAATGGAGTAAATCAACGAACATGACAACACCAAAAACGCTTTCGTTAAATATGAATAATAATAGAACGTTAATTAAGTCCATAAAAAAACCACTCCTGGCATGAAAGACATTCAGCATTCAGGTCTCTGCCATAGGAAACTTCGCCCTACAAGCGACTGCAGATAAGGGCGCTCGATAAGAACTCTATTATGCGCTCACACCACTTGTAATTAAACCTCTACGTATCGCCTGCTACCCTGGTACCTTGTGTGCAGAAAGCAGTGTTCAGTTCCATCGTTATTACCTCATGTTATGACTTTATTAAGGGGCTTGAGCCTATTTTTGAATAATGAGGTTGACCTAGTGCGGTTTGATCGACTACAGAAAACTTCTTTTTTATTCAACGTTGTTTTAATATTACATAATATGGCAGTGTGTGAGATGTCGATATATTCATAATAAAAGGTATTTACTGAATCTGCGAGCAAAGGTAAAAGATAATGTAAGTTTTTTTTAGGATATTTTCCTCTAAGAGCGTCAAATAAACGTAGATACATACACTTGAATTCTAAAATAGAAAACTCATCAAAATATGGCAAAAATTGAGCTACCATTGAGTTCTATCAGTTGAATGCAAACTGGTAGATTCGGGGTTATGAAAACCGGTACGATGGGGGTATTGGTAGATGCGCATTCATTTTTCATCATTCATAGCCGTTTTGTTAGCGTTTCATTTATATTTTGCTTGATCGAATATTTTTGCGATACTGAATATGAATAAGATTTGAAAAGATTTGTATTTAACTTAGAGTAAAAAATTGGGCGTATTGAGAGTATTTTTGTTAGCTAACTAGTAATCATTACAATTGAAAATAAAAAGATTATATTCGTGCTAATGTAAACAACTAAATAAATACAATAATTCACACGCATGCAAACACTACACGTACAGTAAAATAGAAAACACTATTGAAGAAGATAAGGGACAGTAGGCAGGACATGCGGCTGTACACATTGACCCTAAGAGCGTATTCCGTAGTGGTACTAAAGGTAAATTTCGTATTACGAGTGTCTAGCCGCATGTGCTGGCTGACTTTCACCAAAAGCGCCTTTATTCCATTGCAGTGCTGGCTACTGTACATTCATAAAAATAATTAAAATTAACTAAATTAAGTTTAAAAAGAGATTCATGTTATATAATCGACATTTTTAATAAATTAACAGTGAAACATATCTTCATATTTGATCTTCCTGGATACCAATTGCTCAAGACTGTGATAAAGTGGTGCAACAGAGATGGGGAATTTAAAAAAAGGAGGAAAATATAAAAGATGCAATCCTGTGGAGTTTATTCGGCGGGTTCTTCTCCACAGCAGCGCACACATTGCGCGAACCCGCCAGTTATGTTAAAACTGATATCGCAATCGCATCGCCTCTTTTAGATTGTTTGATCTCTTTTTCATTGCTTAGACTTGTACATTGTTTGAGACGAGAGCTGGTCTTGGTTTGAGCAAAGCTTCAGAAATGACGTCATTAAGTGTTCTAAAATTATTAAATTATCAATTAATAAAATTGAATTTTGAATTTTGGAAAAGGTGCCTTTACCCAACAGTCGCTACATGTAGGCTAATAAAGAAGTATTATGAATCCAAGAAAATCAAAATAAAATATATCCTGTACGTAGATGAATGCTATAGGTGTAGCGGAACCATTTAACCAGTCTTCCAATCGCAGGCTTGGTCGGTCCACATCTTTTTCCAGGAGGAAAGCGTGCAGCCGACACATTAGTCCACTCCGGTGGATATTTCACTTGGTCAGGTTATAAAAACCCGATCAAGTGCGGATAGACTTTAGTGAGGGTTCTGTATTGTTTTGATTATTACTGCAATTCCGACTTAATACGTAGATTTTTTTTCAGTAGTTTTTATGATATTTTTCTTTTACCATCATCATCATTATCATCATCAGCTCAGCCAAAAGTCCAGTGCTGGACAAAGATCTCCACATAGCGATCGGTCCTGCGCTGCAAGCATCTGGATTTTTTTATACCTCTTTGTAATTTAGAAACATTATTATATTAAAATACATATAAACACCAAAATGGTTACTCAATCTTTATAGATATAATATAATAGATTGTTTTAGATTAATTAAATGTCTGTTAAAAGAATTTTACATTAAAAAAATCAAATATCGTTTTCATAGTTTTGACGTTTAAGGCATTTCATTTTAAACGCATATATTTATTTAAGTAATAAGTATACTTAAAACAAATTCTTTAAAAACTGTGTAGTCTTACCGATATTATTAAAATCCCAGAAAGGTTTTCTTTCACCAAATTTGTCCAACGAACCCCACAAAACATGAGTTTATACTTAGTGGAGCATGAAAAATCTGCGGCGGTATTTATAAATACTAGTACCCATTCTACCAATGCCAACAAATAAACTACAATGAGCTATGAAAAATAACTATGCGTACTTTTATTCAAAACATTGCGTTTAGAGTCTAGTGTCGTTGTTTTCCATACTTGTGTCGCTTGACGCCTTTGCGGTGAAAAAAACATCATCGTGAAGAAACCTGCACAGTGCACACACCTGCTAAGTAATTCAAAACTTGTGTGTGCAGTTGACCAACCCGCCCTGAGTCGACTAAGGCCTATCCACGCTCTTTCATAATAACAAATAACTAAGTTATTTTTAAACTCGTCTGCCTTACAGAAATGACATGAGTACGAGTTGTCAATGTGAAAATTTAAATGTTTTTTTCTAAACAGGGCTGAACTTACTCCTTTTTGTAAAAAGTCGCGACCTCTAGCCATTACACTACCAACTCTCTTACTAAACCGGCAGCTTTTATTTTCAGATAAGGAGAGAGTAAAAATAAACTTCTACCTATATTTTTTTATTAAAAAGAATACATTTTCTTCGCGAAACACATGGGCTCCGTCGTTGTACTAAAATCAATTTCACCGAGGCAAAGTAAACAAAAAGTAATAGCAATTTTTCCTCCATAAATCATTTTGAAGGTGAATTTTTATCTCAATGATTTTCTCGTGCTTTCGTGTAAAGATAAAACATTAAGCGACAGCGCTCTGAAAGAAACCTTTTTAAAGAGGCTGTTTAGACGTACGTGTATTTATAAGATGACGCGCTTCTTTTTCATGGGAAAAGGTTAATTTCCAATAAATAATAAATCAATCCTTTTTCAATAATAATCAATAACCCTGTAAAATTTTATTGAAACATTTTCAGCTATTACGCGCTACAGTATTCAAAAAAATATTTTTAAATTTTTGGTAACGGTAGTTTTTCCTTTCTTTTTTTTTCTAATAGGCAATTTTAAATTAATACAAAACAGATTTACGTCGATTTTGTATATTTGTATTTTTTTTAACATTATTCAAAACTGCACTGCAATTGTTTGATCCTTTGCGTAAAACATGAAAAAAATATTACGTACTAAATACCACCAAAAAAACCAGTGTAATAAAAATATATCCCAAGTTCAACTCTCCCGTTACTCCATTAAGAAGCCGCTCTTTCGCACAAATGTGTCGGTCTTATTATTTATGAAAGCCGGTTATGGGCTCAAAATTCCTAAGCCGTGAATTATTTAATCTGTATTTCCATTAGGGTTTCTCGGAATGACACAATTTATATTCAGAACACACACCCCGTACACTCGAGTATGACTTTATAGAAAGATTAGGGTCGAGATCAAAAATTAAAATGAGTACGTTTCGAACGTAACTTGCCGCTTTTTTAAGAGTACGCCCGTTTTTTTTTTGTTTGTATGAAGGAAAAAATTTAAGGGATGAAAACTGAATAACATCCAAAGCATGGATGTTGAATAATCGTGAAAACAAAAGTACTTACACGTTCTTTGGTTCACGTGCTTATATACGAAAATTAGATTTTTATTTTATTTTTAAAGATAAAATATCCATAGGTAATGAAATTGTTCTAAAAAATGCTATAGTGTAACAATGGATTCTTTCATCAATTTTATCCCACTAGTAAAAGCTTACAAGTCCACCGCTGGACTACGGAAGCAATGTAAAAGAGAGGGCTTTCTAAGTTGTTGTCAGTCATCCAAGTGAATGTTACTGCTCTTTTTCTAAGTTTCACAATCAACAGAAAAGTTGGGTTTGTCAAACTTTAAGTCCCGCACTGTAATTCAATTAAATAATGACAAAATCAAATTAAAATAATAAAATTAAATGCATTCATTCGAAATAAGTCATTTTTGTCATTAAAAATTACATTTATAGAGTTGAAATTCGTATACATTTTGTAAGTCTTTCTTATAAAATCTTTATTTCGTAGATTATAAAAGGTGGTATTTTTTTTTAACTGTTTTTTGGCGCCACACACATCAGTCATAATATTATCATTAAGTACTAACATATAATTTGATAGATTCACTCTCACTATTATGTCGAATCTAATGACATCGTACTTGTTATAGTCTATCAAGTCGAGCTACAGAGCTAAAATAGCGTACAAAAGAAATGCACATACAAATACCTACATACACTCGAAAAACATAACCTTCCTTTTGCTGTCGGGTAAAAAAGGCTTAAACCTACCAAGCACCAGTAAGACCGACTGCAAACGAGTGGGTGCGTTAACGACGATACAGACATAACAGCGGGATCGTTTTATGTCTAAAATAAAATTACTTCGTCGGAAATTTCACGAGAAGAATATAAAGTAGTGGCTAATTTTACAGTAGCGTGGCGAACGGGGTGGGGGGGTTGGGTAATTTTGGGTCAGTCGGGTTCGTTTGTTTTTACGAAAAAGTGTGTGGTGGAAAATAATTTACTAAATTGCGTTAATGTTAGGATTTTCTGGTCAGTGTAAAAAGCTTGCTAAGTTTGTTGTTTTTTGAAGAATATTATTATGCTTAGAGCTCTAGTTTACGACTGTGTTAAACTATTATTGATTGCCAGTATTTTTTTTATACAGAGTATCCAATGACTTTACCAAATGGAGGATAATTACTTTTGATTGCTGTGTAAGAATATTTACTGAAAGATGTCATATTTTTATGTAAACTGCTTTTTAAGGTTTTTTAGTAGTCATCTCTGTAAATTGGATATCGAGCTGACCAATAAAAAAAAAGTTATTTAAAAGAAATATTGACAGTCATTACGTAACTATAAATACCTTAATGTGTAGAAACTGAACCTTACACGTTTTAAACCTCCATAACGTCTCACCTTACAAATCGTTAGTAACTTTTCGGTCTACCTTCACTCCAACCCACATAGATCCCAGTTCGCGTTTAAATTCGAGTCAGCACGCGCCTTTAGTTACTATTACTTTAGGTGGGGCTAGTGTGAACCTTTATCAAGTAACGCTTTCAAATTGGAGGGTACGTTGCTGCGTATACATATACATAGTATAGAATGTACGTGTATGTGTGTGAATACTTTAGTGTTGTATGTAGAGGTTGACCTTGGGACAAATTTCGCTCGTGTTTCTGCGCGCCAAAAGCCTATTGCGTTTTGTCTTTTGTATTGATTTTAGTGTGAAATAAAATTATTAGATTAGATTTATTTATCTCATACAAGACGCAAGAAGCGTGACTATATGTCCGTATTTAACTTTTTACCTGTAGTTTAATCGTCAAAATGTATTAAAATGTCAATTTTACTAAAAACGATAAAAATGATTACAATAGATTTCTAATTGATAACATATTCCGCATAATAATCCCAATGTTTTAGAAGCTAATAACAGTAATTTTCTGCATTATCATCATCATTATCAGCCTGCGGCAGTCCACTGCTCGTCATAGGCCTCTCCTAAAGCGCGCCATTTGGCCCTCACTTCGCCCGCCCGCATCCACCCACTTCCAGCCACTTTCCGCAGATCGTCCCTCCATCACGCTGCCTCCGTCCACAAAATAAAAAGTTTCCAGAAAGTTCACTCCCGCTGTCCTTGAAATTAACTACCTAAACTTGGTTGACTCGCGAGAGCGACGACTGCACGTGGTCCGAGCATGGTCCGAGCAAGCCTGTAAACGCAATGATTAATGTGTGCTTAAGAATATGGCGCTTAGTTTCGAGTGGACCATCTGTCTAGGCGCGCTGCGCGCCGCCGCTATACGTCATATTTGTGCTTCGTCTCAATAAATAAAGCTACTTAAATTTCAAACCTAGCTACTTCGTTAGTATATGAAATTAATTTCCCAACTCACCCCAGGCAGTGTCCGTTTTTCATGAAGCACCGACTGGGCGCTCGAGGCACTCTCTGGATTGAAGTACGTAAGAAACGCACACCCTGGAAATAAAGAAAACACTATCGTTAGTTATGCACTCCTGGTAGAAAAATATGAATTTGTGACACTGGCTTTCCGCCGCGGCTCCTCCCGCGTTAACAGTTTTTCCCGTGGGAATGAGGCATTTTCCCGCGGTAAAACGTAGCCTATGTTACTCAGGGTGAATGTAGCTTTCTAATGGTGAAAGAATTTTTGAAATCGGTTCAGTAGTTTTTGAGTTTATTCAATACAAACATACACAAATACAAATCTTTCCTCTATATAATAATAGGTATGATAGAAGAATTATTATAATTTAAAAACCCTCCGCCTCAATTCCGTTAGTTGATCCTTTCAAGTACTACAAAAGAGCTGATAATCTTCAAATGACTGAAGATATTTTCATGGATCATATCTAAGAACACTCTCGATTGTGACACTTTGCAAACAACAAAAAACTAGATCAAAATCGACGCACCCGTTTAGGAGCTACGATGCCACAGACAGACAGACAGACACACTCGTCAAACTTATAACACCCCTCTTTTTAGTCGGGGGTTAAAAAAACAAGATCAAAATCGGTGCATCCGTTTAGGAGCTACGATGCCACAGACATACAGACACACATGCCAAACTTATAACACCTCTCTTTTTCGTCGGGGCTTACATAATAATATACTTCATTAACACCCAAGGAAAAAATTACAGAAATATAAATACATTAAATTCACGATACAGAAGTGTGCGGCACGGACCCTGCCAGACGCAGTCGTGGCAGTAGGAGTCCCTACGCACTCTCTATCCGGTCCAGGGTGCGGGGGTCTTGATCCACGCCGAAAATTAAAGCCGCTTTCCACTGGTTGCTTGCCACTTGAAGACTTCTTCCTTTGGGAGTTTCTTCTGTTGGAACTGAGCCCGCCGCCGAACTGATTTGGCACTAAATCGGTCGGGCTTATATAGTTTTACTCACACATATGCAAGGAGACTGCATATGTGTGTATACTCCCATAGGTGAAAATCTCCAAATCACATTTTTATTATGATTTTCACATTCAACTTACAATTTCTCAATAAAGTTAACATTGGGCAACTATCATTAATTTCTAGATAAAAGAACATAACAATGTCTACCTTATCTATACCCTAACATTAACCTAACTATTTACATTAAGAAATTATATCGATTAAAAGTTATAAAAACGACAAAAACAACAACTTTTTAACCCTATTATTCACAATTGTCGAGCAACCCTACGCTAAAAGCATCTTTATTTACTATCTATACATAGGTAACCTTATATACTAACAAACAAATGTACAATCATTATCCTAGGTCACCTAGATCCCAACCTACGAGCTAAAACGTGCGTAAATCATAGTGAAAATTACACCTAAAACAGTCAAAAACTAACAAAGTAGACGAGAACAGAAAATACAATCGATGACGTCAATCTCGCCATCCCTGTCTAACAACTTAACAAGTAGCGTACATTCTCATTACTCCGCTATCCTCTGATTGGAAGGAAAATCATATGTTCCTCCGGGTATACGCTAGTTGTGGACTATGGCGCGCACGACTACCTCGAATTGCTCGTAAGTTGAGATTTTCGATGCTTAGCCTAATCTTAGTCGCGAACAAGAAGTTTACAGCCGGCCTTATTGCTAATGTAGCAATCTCTTACAAGTAACCTTAGGGCAAGGAGAGCGAAAAAAAAACTATGGGGTCGGTGGCAAGTTAGCTTTGTACTCGTATACTTGTAATAATCTAAGTACAAATGCAAATAGAAACACAAATAATTTATAACTTGTTACTTAAAACTAGGTTACGTTACGTTACGTTTCAGACTATTCAGAATGATCTGTATTAGTAGTTGTTACGGTTTTATTGCTGTAAAATAATTACATTCACTATCAAGTCAAGGGCGAAAGATAGGGCGCAGTGGAAGAAAAGGAGGTCTTTGCCCAGCAGTGGGACACTACGGGCTAAGTAAGATAATTAGATAAATTAGTTTTTTATAGTTAGTAAATAAGATAAGATAAAACACCTAAAGTCACCCAAAGAGCGATGGGGAGGGCTATGCTTAAAGTTTTTCTGGGCTATCTTTTCATGAAAGATGAGATTCGCAGGCAAATTAAAATAACCGATATAGCTCAAAGAATCTTCTTACTTAAAGAAGATCCCTTATGGTATGGTAAACCGACGATCTGGTGATGGTTGCGGGAAGCCGCTAGATGCGGGCAGCCCAGGATTAATTGTTGTGAAGATCTTTGAGAGGAGACTTTTGACCAGCAGTAAACGTTTTTTCCTTTTAAAATAATGATGAAATTCGTCCAAGCAAACTTGGATGTAGGCTTAATAATAAAATTAAGTTTGTAGATCGAAAAAATACATTCACTTTTAAATTAGATTTAGCCTGCCGATAAAAATGTAATTAAAATAATTACTTAAATATTGGAATATTACATTTTACAGGTTATATCTAAGTAGTAAAATGTACTGATGTGAGGTAGGTTAACATCGAAACCAACACGCTAAACAAAAATCTAGACATGGATATAGGTTATGTTTTATATCCCATCAACCTTATTAAAGGTAGGTATTTTTTTTTACAAGACTTAACTCACAAATTATCTCGTTTAGACTAAAAAGGTGACCCAACCTTTAAAAGTAACCTGGGCGTACAATCTCACAATGCCATTAGCAAAATGAAACTACCCGCGCCGCGTGTTCATAATAGTCCTGGCAATACTGAAAGAGCTGGGAATAGGTTTGGTATCTTCATTAAGCCCTCTCTTTACCTTCATAACCTTTAAACAGGTGGAGATAATTCATTGTTACATACCATTATTAAAATTTTTATGAAGCCTATTGTAAGGTACTCAAAAACTATTTAAGGCAGTAAGTTATCATGTTTATTTCCTTTACACTTTACGTAAATCTAGTTTCAGGAATTTATTATATTTGTAAAGGCTGGACCCTAAACTAGGAAACCGTGAATTTAAAAACTCCAGGCCTCCTCTAAGGTGCATGAAGAATTATTATAATTTATTTATCTACTGACTAGCGACCCGCCCCGGCTCCGCACGGGAAAATGGTTATTGTGGGTTATCCTTCAGTATATTATGCATGTATTATACATATAAACCTTCCTCTTGAATCACTCTATCTATTAAAAAAAACCGCATCAAAATCCGTTGCGTAGTTTTAAAGATTTAAGCGTACAAAGGGACATAGGGACATAGGGACATAGGGACATAGGGACGGAGAAAGCGACTTTATTTTATACTATGTAGTGATAGTGATAGTGATAAAGTGCTAGGAAAATGGATTACGATTATCATAAATATATTTTATTTACCTCTACCTGTAAAAGTATTGCTATACTGTTAAAGTATTGCATATCTTAACCTAGTAAAGTTCACATTCCATTAACAACAAAAAGAACCACCAAATCCATCTTTGAGCAGATGTTAATACACGAACCTTATACCGTACCAGATAACTACCGCCAGTGAAAACATATGTTTGCCCTGAAGTATGTTTTGACAGCCTCTTAATAGTGAGCAGGGTCCCGCCTTCGTCCATTTAGTTAGATCCTTGTTAAATTGTAGATTTGACTTTAAAAAAAGATTAAAATATTTTTTTCATATGCGGTATGAACCTAGCCATCCAAAAACCGCGGCTAACCCCAACCAAATTATAATTAATGTTGAAACAACACGTCTCATTCGTCTCATTATTTCCACTGGTCTAGCGCTTTAATAAAACAAAATAGGCCTCTCATTTTGTTCGCCAGCCCGAAACTAATGAAATGAAATTCATAATCGCGGGAGCCATTGCGTAGGTACTGACTTTCAGTATAATATGGAGATGATGAAATAGGATTTGACGAGCTTTGTTGAGTTACTGTTGTACCTTATATTTCTTATATTTTTAACTAGCTTTCCGCCGTGGCTCCGCCCGCGTTAACAGATTTTCCTGTAGGAATGAGGCATATTCCCGTGGTAAAAGGTAGCCTTTGTTACTCAGGGTGAATGTAGCTTTCTAAGGTGAAAGAACCCCTGCCTCTTATGATAAGAGCATAAAGTACCACAGTTGATTATTAGTAGTTGTAGCAAATTTAGTATAGTATTTCTTTTATTTTTAATGAAATATCTTTTTTTAAGTTTTAGAAGTTTCTATAAACATCCTTTTCACATGTTGATAAAACAAAAATGTATCTTAAACTATCATTAAACATTAATCTTAAACTATCATTAATCAATCAGCAAAAAAAGAAAGTTTTTTTTTCTATCCTATTAAACAAACGTTGAAGCTTCAAAAACCCGGTCCAGTTGGCGGGAATAAATGGCCGCCATCTTGGATCTCACTAACGGATTCATTTCCTGCGCCTATACACTTCCGCTCCATTCGATGTTGCCAACTCATAACTTTCCACGGCGGCGCTGTGCAAAATAGTTTTATGTCATCTTTTTGTGGTTTTGGTTAAGCGTGCGGTGAGTAATACATTTATTATTTTCACTATTTTTTATAGATGTCAAGTAAAATGAGAAAAGCTTTGTTGCTAGTCAATAATTTCCTGAATGCGATATTATGTTTGCATTTAGTATTCAAAAGTGAAATATAGATACTACATCAGTTCTGATGATTGCGCTTTTTAGTACCAAGGTTATTTCATTGCCGAGACAGTTATTTCAAATTTGATTTAAAATCTTTAAGTTTCTTCACCCATCGTTTTATTTTTCCGTAATTATTTAAAATTAACAAACAATCGACACGTAAACTGCCGCAAATATTGCAAGAAACTATAAAAACTTTAAAGAAACAACCTTAAAACCCTTTATTAAGTACCATTTTCCCTATCCAACATTTCAAATTATACAGGCCATCATTTGAAAAACCAATTGTACACATTCTCTATCATTACTTTTTATTGCACATAAATTGTAAATTGCCACGTTAGAAATGAATTCTAAATCTAAATTTAGATTCGAAAATTCGATATACCAAAGCGTAATTGTGGCAAATAGGCAGAACAGCACACGAATTAGTCCGGCGCGCTCGCTAATTTATACCGAATGGTAGAATTTGCATCTACCGCCACCTACCACGTTCTACCGCCGCCTACCACGCTCTGCCACCACTGGCCACCGACGCCACCGTCCACTAATTAGTAGTTACCCGGCTTTTATTTCCGAGTAGACGTTATCTGAGCCTCTGTAATCTGCCACTGCAACGCCCGCGCCTCATTCAAAGATTGTTTGTGAAACAGAGACGACATGTGCTATATATTTTTCATTACGATAAAAATAATAATAAAACATTCTTAATTTAAGGTAACATTTCGTACTTCCGAATTTTTTTTAACCGAAACTTAATTGACCGAAAACGGTTCATAGAATATTTAGTTCCAATATGTTTCTTTTGACATAACTTCATTTTACCATAAATATATTAAACAGGAGTATCATTTTCCAGAATAACTACAACCATATTATCGAAATGTCATTTTTGGTTTTACCAACTGTTTCACTTCATATTTTATATTTTAATTATCCTGGAGGTTTATTAAACAGAATTTACTTTTCCCATAATTTATTATGGATCTTGTTTTGTAAATCATACAAATAAATAAATAACAGGGCGGGTGCGAGCAAAGCGGGCATGGAACTTCAGGGCACCCCGACTACTGTTGGTTAGGTTCGAAGGGTATGGCGGAAGCAAGATGGGCGAGCAAAGCGAGCCCATCTCGCTTCCGACATACCCTTCGGGTTAGGTTGACATGTATGCATGCCTGCTTGTGCTTGCTTGCATGATTGCCTGCATGCTTGCTTGCTTGCACGCTTGCTTGCTTGCATGCTTGCTTGCATGATTGCTTGCATGTTTACTTGTCGAATTGCATGATTTTGTGGTATGCTGATTATTCAGGATAAGATTTATATGGAATTAAACTCATCTGGTTTTCAAATCTGTGGTTTTTCGTTGTTGTTGTCTATCAATACCAAGGTAAACAAAGTAAAAAGAGAAACAAAACTCTGGGAAATGAAAATCAGGTAAAAATCATTTCGGTAAAATGATAATATGTAAAGTAAAAAAAATGCGATCCGTTTTCGGTAAAAACATATTCGGTATTAAAATTTTCGGATTTAAGATAGGTAACCTTAATTTAATAAAAAATACACTCAGAAAGGAGACAGAATATTGCATGAGTAATATGCCATTGTCTTATATTAATAAAATGTTCAAGTTCAACAGCTTAAAACTAGACAAGAGTAACATTTGCTAAGTTTTCCTTTAGTTACTTTCATTGTATTACGATGGATGATATTTGATTAAATCTCAACAACATTGTCGATAAAAATGCAATCAGACAATGACCATTGCTTTATTAATTTTGATTTCTTGAAAATGTGTAGTAATATTAAATCTGTTTTTTTTTTAAAGCCTTGCGACCTGTACAAAACAAGATTAGTAACACCTAAGAGGTAGGACTTGAATAACATAAGAAACCATCAATTCCCATCACAGATTTTGTGCACAGGAATAGCTTTGTAAATGTAAGTTAAAGAGTACTCTTAGCCAATGATGTCCGTCTCGTTAACAGCTCATATATGTCCCAACCGAGAGCTTCAAACTTGCTCTGAAATCAAGGTGACACAACCTTGACGCTGGCCCAGTGCGGGTTGGTCAGTTGTGACCGTCTGTCACTTGGTTAATCTTTGACGCGGCTGCATTGCCAGTACGTGTCGGTGGGCCGTGTTTTCCAGAAATAAAGTTACAAGCGAGTGATATGTGCGGACTAAAGTTGTATTGCTAAGATTTTCTCGTCAAGCACTAAGCTGGTGTTAGTAGAAACACTCGGATTGTTTACTGTTTTAAATTCAACTGAAAAAGTGAATATTAAACGTGTATCGTATTCATATTCATATTCTTGGCATGCGGATCGCTCGCTCACAATTTTTTTTTGGTAGTTTAAAGTACCTAGTAATATAAGGCGACTCGATCCCGTCAACACATTATGTGATTTGATACTGATATATCTTTGTTTTCCGTCAGTTTCGACCAATATAAAGTCGCCGGACAAGGATGTTATGTTATAAGTACTACCGTACAACAGTACTTATACTTCCTTGCCAATAGAAAGCTACATTATATTTGGAGCAATCACAACCCAGAGAGACACTGAAAGGGTTTAAATTGGCTAGCTAAGAAAAATCTTTTTCTTTTATAGAGAGCAGTATTTTATTTTTGTGTTAATTAACTCAGGGAGTGGGTGGTGGCCTTGGACCTGCCTTTTATAATATAAACCACAAAAGAAAATTATTATGAAAAAAAAATATCTTGAGGTAAGAAAAATATCTTCAGGTAAATTTTATAATCTGCCAGAATCAGAACTAAATTATTCTGTCAGAATCAGGGCGCCAGTGGTTTATATCATAACATGGATCAAGACAGTACTGTGTGCAATAAAATAAATACCAGGGAACCTTTTAAATCATATTTAATTTAACATGACAACCATTTAAAAAGGTTTGAGAATATCTGGTGAAATGAACAGAAACATAAAATATCACCGCTGTCTTCACAGAGAACTATTCGTGTAACAGTAATGTAATGGAGTGCCGGCTAGCACAGTCCATGGACATTAGAACTCAGGGCTAATCGTGACTAGGGGTTCGGGTTCAGACAGAAACTACAGGTTTATGGTTTACACAATCAGGTATTTATTCATAGCTTACATCTAGGTAAATAGCAGTAATAAAACAGTACACAATAGCGGTCGGTAGGCGGGTGCAAACGCGGGGAAAGCGTGTAAGGCGTGATGTATTTAGCGGACAAAATCGGTACGGTCTGTAGCGACAGGCGATGTTCAAGACGCAAAGCAAGAGCACGGACAGGTAAAATATGATATAGCAATCGTGATGAGATAAGAGAATGGTATGCCGGGAAACTATGCGCTTAAACGAATGATACAGGGAAAGCTACTTTACGTTAATGCCACGGGTATGTACAAGGTACGTTGTCGAAGCCTCAATTTGGCCTACAGCCCAAGACGCCGGTCCACTTCGATACGTCAAACGAGATCACACTGTTTAGTCTCAAACTAGCCTACAGCCCGAGGACGCCGGTCTAGTTTGATACGACGAGCAAGATCACGCTATCGAGTTTCGAACTGGCCTACAGCCGAGGACGCCGGTCCGCTTGAGACGACAAGCGGGATCAGGTGCGATGCATGCGTCCGAGTCAGTCCTAACGTATCCCAGTGCCCAGGGCTTAGGGCTACGTTAGTGCGACAGGGTTTCTAGTACTACCTTACAGCTAGGTTAGTGCTTAGGTCTGATACACGGTTATGACTCTACAACGCTGCACTGTCAAGTCCCAACGCACTCCGATGCCGGGGCGTCAGATTACGTTGGTGCGACAGCCGCTGGTACAAAACATAAAATAAATTCGGGACACACAGCTGGTCTGGAAGCCCTACCGAAGTCTAACACTAGAAAGTGCTAGGCCGCGGTAGCGCGATCAGCTTAGGACGGACAACACAGATATATATCGACACTTATTCGGGACACGCCGCACTGTCAGTCCCAACGTACTCCGATGCCAGGGCGTCAGGTTACGTTGGTGCGACAGCCGCTTTTACAAACACAGAATATATTCGGGACACACAGCTGGTCTGGAAGTCCTACCGAAATCTAACACCGGGAGGTGCTAGGCCACGGTAGCGCGATCAGCTTAGGACGGACAACACGGATATATATGAACATTGATTTAAAAACTAGGTTAGTTTCATAGGCACAGGTAAATAACAGTGGCATCAACACGAAATAATAAATCAGAGCGCAATTAACGATTGACACAAGAGCGGCAATGAAATAAGAGCGGACTTACAGGTGTATCCCAGGAATGGGCAAGTATAGCGGCTGCTCTACAGGATCGGGGTTGCGACAGGAAATCGCCGGGGCGCTGCTGATGCTTCGCGGATGTATACGGTTATACGGGTAGCCGGTTCTACGGGTTTACGCGCCACGTCGCGGGACGTTCGTACTGGCTGGTGTAGTTCACGAGACTGTCCTATAAGACGTGTGACCGCTCGGTAGCTGCCACGAGAAAGAGGGCTCTGAATGCGCGCGCGCTTGATTTAAAGGCGCATGTACCGTCACCGTCCCCCCACCGCGCGCCGTCGATCTGCCGCTTGACTGTGGCTCGGTGCGGGGCGCGGGGAGCGGAGTGGGCGTGGCGTCGCATCGCTCTGCACGTGCCGGCTGATGAGTCATCGCGGGGCGTGCAGGGCGGGGTGCGGGGCACCGTTACAGTAATAATATACAAGTTTACATACTTAAAATTACTAATTACGCTTCACTGTTATGAAGATACATGTCCAGCCGTTGGATAAAAAGTAATATAGATTTATCAATTACCTACATGGTATTGAAATGAAAAGGTGTACAGTACTAGAAACCAGGCATAAAAAAACGTGGTTTTAAAGAAAACCTTTTAGAGAAAGATAGGTAGATACATAGTACCAGAAACCTAAATGTGTGTGGGGCAAAGCCAAAGCCCTACATAAAAACCCAGCCTAATAGCTGCATATAAAAACTTGCATGGAAAAAACCTGCATAACAGAGAACCCTGCAACAAAGAGAAAACTTGTTACAGTGATGAACGTATAACGGAAATCTTTAGTTTTGAATTAGCATAATATTTCCAAACACTTACCCATTACGGGGTTTTTTTTTTTTAGCGTTAGGAAGCCATGTTGGGACAGAGCCCGGACGACAACCACCTCAAGATGTCCGCCGTGTCCGCGCCATATCTAGAGGACAAATCACGCGTGTTACCCAAAAGGTTCAAAATCAAACAGTAGAATGAGAATTTGAGATCTCAATAAATATCACAACAGACTTACCACCGAGGTTTCAATCAATTTCTTTAAAAGATTCCACCAGGAAGGGGACCATCAAAATCCATCACATACCTATCAAAGAAAAAGAACATCTAATTAACCAAAAATGTTTTAAAAACAACCATCGAACATGGTATTGAGAATCCATTAGGATAAATTACACTTACCGGATTTTCTAGTGGTATTTACTTTATTAAATTTTACATTGTCCTATAAGGACAAAGCCAAGGAATAAAATGACCGAGTCATTCCTCGAATCACTTTGACAGACCGCGCGTTCCGAAACGCAACACCAAAACAATCAAGTCAGAATTCTTTTTAAGGAAATAAATTATTTTTAATTTTATTTTAAACGAATTAAGGAAAAACAAAAGGAATAATAATCCATTTGGATAATGGTAAATAACCTGTATTTCCAAGACTAATATTATTGAACAAATTTATACGAAAACACTAACTGTCATTTCGACTATTAGAAACGTTCCGAAACTTGACTCCTGTGCTTAAAAAAAAAATATTTTAGATTTATGGCTTTGGATACTACCTCTTTTGGAAGAAGTCGAGAATAAAATGAGTCAAAAAAAAAATTATCAACGCCAATTAATTTGGAAAAACAACTAGTAATTTCTACAAGGTACTATTTCTATCAAATGACAAAAAAAACGGTGTTACAGTTCATCTTTAGTTGGGAATGAAAAATTTTATTTGAAAATTTTAATTTTCAAATAAAATTTTTCGCTACCGATCTACATGAGGTAGTAACGAAAAGCTAACTGGAAACAAAACCACCGAACATGGTTTTGAAAAACCAGAATTCAAAAGCTAAAAGAAATTCACTACCAACGAGCAAATTTTTAAAGGAAAACGAAAAATAAAGAACGTTATTTTCCTGAAAATAGAACTACAACTGTATGCAGTATTGACCAGAAAAACAGTTTCTGTCAAAAAGAAAACACATTCCAAACTCAAAAGAGTTAAGGAACTTCCCTTCCTTATAAGGAGGTTTGCTACTATGAGCTAAATATACCAGAAGAAAACTTCTGTCCAAGAAATATCAGATTCTAAACTCACCAGAGTTGAAGAACTTTCAAGAGAAAATATTGTAGTCATCATCACTATGGATGCTAAATGACTTAAAATATAAAGCTGGCTACTACGAGCTGCATATACCAGAAGGTAACTCCTGTCAAAGAAATATCAGGTTCTGAACTCACAAGAGTTAAAGAACTTTCAAAAGAGAATACATGAAGTCATCACCACTATGGATGCAAAATGACTCAAAATATACTAACTTAAATATAAAATAGACAAAGTGTTTTCAAATTCAAGTTTGAGAAAAACACAGTATGTACTTAAACTACTACCAAAAGAAAATGAAAAACAACCTTAACATAAAACGACAAAAATTTGTCCTTAACAATTAAAATAGTCCATAGTCTTGTTTTAGTCTGTATGCATACTTATCGTCTTGGTTTGTCACGTTAAAAGTCAAAGTCCATTACGCTAAGATAGGAAAACTTAAAATATATATTGTAAATACCACCCGAAGAGAATATTTATCTGACTTAACACACTTATATACACCTACTATGTTTCAACCACCTTCATTATGACCGCGGATGATCAAATCTTTGATATGGAACGTACCAAGGGACTTACCCTCCAAACTTTTGAGAGAGTAGACCAACTTACTTAATTTCTTGTCCACAACACACTTTTCAAACTTGGGAGCTAACTTTGCTGAAAAGTGTTTTGGAGCACAAGATAAAGGAAAACACCTTTTATAAATTATTTGACCTTCGCTTAACTCTAAAGGTCTTTTTCTTAAATTATAATATTTACAGTTTTGTTGATATGCCTTATGTAAATGACATTTTACTTGTTTATAAACATCTTGAAGTTTGGGAAGTTTTTCCGCAAACTCTTGTGAATCAGTATTTAAAGCAGACCCATCAAAAGGTGTCTGAGAAATATGCGTAGCACCATCAAGAATCATTTCACGACCATGATTTAAGAAGAAAGGAGTGAATTTAGTTCCATCATGAACACAAGTGTTCAATGCACATTGAATCTCCGGAATGTTTTGATCCCATTTTCGGTGATCAAAACGCACATACGAGGCAATAGCACGAACAATATCTCGGTTCACTCGTTCAGTTTGATTAGTTTGAGGATGATAACGGGGATTATAAAATATATGAGGAACGCCTGCATTAGTAAGAAGATCCCGAAATTCTTTAGAAGTAAACTGAGCTCCATTGTCGGTATAAAGAACACGACAAACACCATGTACAAGAAATACACCATTATACATACATTTGCAAATGGCTTTTGCAGTTGCGTTTCTCAAAGGAAAGAGTAGTACGTATTTACTGAAATAGTCTGAGACTACAAACAAATATTGGTTCCTAGAATAAGATGGAGGAAATGGACCGAGAATATCACAAGAAATAGCTTCCCACGGCTTTGTTACTTGACGTGGTTCGCCCATGAATCCTGCACGAGCAGTATTAACAGGTTTATATGTATTGCAAGTTTCACAATTACTAACATATGATTTTACATCTTCAAATAAAGAAGGCCAGTAATAAATAGCAGAAATCTTTTTATGCGTTTTAGCAACACCAAAATGACTAGCTGACGGATCATCATGATATTTTTCAATTATTTCAAGACGCTTTTCTAAGGGTACAACAATTTTCCAATCATGTTGAGAAGTGATATTATATTTATTTTTAGAAAGTCTATAAAGTTTTCCCTCTAAGATGGAAAAATTTGGAAACTTCTTTGCATTTTCAGCACAACCCGTAAAAATTTTAATATACCATGGGTCAGTTATAGTATGAGGATCAATTTCAATAGAGGCGATTTTAATTCTAGAAAGAGTATCAGGTAATACATGTTCTTTACCTTTTCTGTGAATGATTTCAAAGGTAAATTGGCTTAGACGACATGCCCACCTATTAAGACGGCCAGTGGGATTTTTTAGTTTATAAAACCACTGTAAGGAGGCATGATCAGTAACAATGTAACATAATTTGCCTTCAACGTAAGATCTATATTGTTCTAAAGCATAAATGACTGCGAGCAGTTCTCTTTCTGTTGCAGTATAGTTCTGTTAATCTCTTGAGCATTTAAAGTTCTACTACAATAAGCTATAGGGTGATCCACCCCATCTACTTTTTGAGTCAAAACGCCGCCAATAGCAAAAGATGACGCGTCTGTATGAATATAAAAAGGCAAAGTAAAATCAGGACATTTTAAAATAGGAGCAGAGATTAAAGCATTTTTAAGTACAGAGAAAGCTTCATCTGTTTCTTTGGTCCAAGCAAAAGGAACTTTTTTACTAGTAAGACGAGTCAAAGGTCTAGCTTTACGAGAAAAATCTTGGATAAAACGGCGGTACCACCCTGCCATACCAAGAAAACGTTTGACTTCCTTAGCATTAGAAGGCACAGGAAAGTTCGTTATAACTTCCACTTTGGAAGGGTCAGTTCTTAATCCATATCGATCAACAACATAACCAAGATATCTTAGTTCTGGACGACAAAAGAGAGACTTTTTCATGTTAATTGTAAGGTTAGCAGATTTTAACTTTACATAAACTGATTCCAAAATTCTAATATGTTCTTCAAATGAATTAGTACAAATTATAATGTCATCTATGTAACAAAATACTTTATTATCAAATTGTGCAGCAAAAAGGTTATCCATTAATCGTTGCATGGTGGCTGAAGCACCAACAAGACCAAAACACATTACATTATAGTGGAACAAACCACGTCCTGGTACAGTAAAAGCAGTCTTTTCCTTTGAAGAAGGAGAAAGAGGTATTTGATGATAAGCTGCACTTAAATCCAAGGATGTAAGAAATTTAGCATCCCTGAGGTTGTCAAGAATGTAACTAATATAAGGGAGAGGATATGCGTCTGTTTTAGAAACAGCGTTAATCATACGGCTATCCAAACAGGTACGGACAGAGCCGTCTGGTTTCGGTACTAAAGTAACCGGAGAGTTCCAAGGTGAATTTGATGGTTCAACAATATTAAGTTTCAACATACGATCAAGATCATCATCTAGCAACTTTAATTTTTCTGGACTTAATCTGTAATACCTTTGTTTGATGGGTTTAGAATCCCCTGTATCAATATGATGTTGGGCAAGATGGGTACGACCCAGTCCAACTTTTTCAGTATCTATTTGAGAGAAGAGAGACTTCATGTGATTCAGTTCTTCAATTTGTTTTTCAGTTAAATTATCTATGTTCCTTAAACCATTTTCTGGAATATTATCAATTTTATCTACGTTATTACAAGAAATAGACTTTATGCAAGACAGAACTTCAGGAGCAAGATTGAATGCTTTCCAAAAATTTATACCAAAATGAATAGGAAGTTTGATTTGAGGTTGAATGTAAAATCTTATAATTTTAACAATCTTTTTATATAAAATGGGAACATCCATATAATATTGACAATAATATTCGGCACCGTTAGCAACACGTATATAACATGGTTGTTTAAGATTTTGCATCGGAATACCAAGATCAAGAAAAACCTTATGAGCATTATCGCCTAATATCGAACAAGCAGCACCACAATCTAATAAACCACTGACACAAATGTCATATACTTTCACAGTTAAATAGGGTCTCTTATCAGAAAGAGGAGGTTTAAAATATGTCTCCCTGCAAGTAGAAGCACTCAGAGAGACTGACTTATTCAGTTTTTTGACTTATTACACTTTGGGCAGTCAGGAGTTTTTACATTTTGTTTGCCGCATTTAAAGCAAACAATATTTTTAGATTTATAACATTGAGAAGTAGAATGATTATTTTTACCGCATCTAAAGCAATGAGCAGAAGAGCTTTTATTAGCCTCAACCGAAGTCGACTGATGTACAGACGAAACATTTTTATTATTAACATTGGGATTATGTGATTTAAAAGTTTTACTTTTATAATTAAAATCAGGAACACATGTAGTGTCCTTGGAAGTAGAAGGTTCTACAAAATTTGAGATACGAGCCTTATTGAGTTCAAGTTTTTTACAAAGTTCTCGCAGATGAGAAATGGATTTGACATCAATTAATGCGAGTTCTCGACTATATTCAGGTCTTATGTTTCGTAAAATAATGTCAAGTTGTTCTTCGTCATATAATTTTTTAGTAAGTCGGGACATCATTCCCAAAATGATAGACAGGAAAACCACAATCGATTCATCCTTTGCTTGTGTTCGAGAATGTATCTCTTGTAATAGCCGAAAGTCAAAATCAGCAATGTCAAAGTCAGAGCGTAAAGCGTTAATGAGTGAATCATAATCATGATATGCGTCTTTATTAGCACGATACCAATACAAAGCAGGTCCTTCAAGGATTTCTGGAAAGCCAGTATATATTGTTTTTTTAGGTATATTACGAGCAAGCTGTAATTCTTCCAAGCGAGCTATGAAAGCACGAACACACGAGTCACCACGATATTTCAAATTCAAAGTATTCAAATTACAAGAAGTAGCCGGTTGATAAATAATAGTTTTGTGAACGGGAGAAGGAACGGAGTCTTCGTCATCCGTTTCAGAATCAGATGACTTGGCCTGATCTGACAAAAATTTTATCAAAGCGTTTTGAAGCACCAGCAGTTCCTGGTGAGGATTACTAATTCGCGACAAACGAACCAAAAGATAATTAGCACGTCCGCATAGACGAGCACGAACATTTGCAGTGAAGAAGGACGGACCTTCCCCAGCATTACACGATGAAAGAAATTCATTGCCTTTGGCAATCATCAATTTAGTTTCTTCTTCTATAGTTATCGAAGAATTATTAGAAGATGGCTTTATACTACCCCTCCTAGAAAGTTTTAAAGTTTCACGTAATAATTTACGCAAATTATCCACAGAAGCAGTAATGTCAAAAGATATGTTCCTAATTAGGAGTTCATGAGTTATCTCATCTTTTAAAAGAAAATTAACATTACAATTTAAAGTATCCATTGTAACAATATAAAGTATAGTGAGTACTCTTTACTTACAATATAGCTGTAAAATACAGCACCAAAACGTTCAATATAGAAACCTTAATACTTACAAGAAGCACTTAAGTACTAGAAATAATATAGTATGTATAACTATTTTTTGAGAGAAAAAACATATTTAAATTAAATTTTCATTCCACACAGCACTAATCTTACAGGGCCACACGTTGGGAACGACACTGAAAGGGTTTAAATTGGCTAGCTAAGAAAAATCTTTTTCTTTTATAGAGAGCAGTATTTTATTTTTGTGTTAATTAACTCAGGGAGTGGGTGGTGGCCTTGGACCTGCCTTTTATAATATAAACCACAAAAGAAAATTATTATGAAAAAAAAATATCTTGAGGTAAGAAAAATATCTTCAGGTAAATTTTATAATCTGCCAGAATCAGAACTAAATTATTCTGTCAGAATCAGGGCGCCAGTGGTTTATATCATAACATGGATCAAGACAGTACTGTGTGCAATAAAATAAATACCAGGGAACCTTTTAAATCATATTTAATTTAACATGACAACCATTTAAAAAGGTTTGAGAATATCTGGTGAAATGAACAGAAACATAAAATATCACCGCTGTCTTCACAGAGAACTATTCGTGTAACAGTAATAATATACAAGTTTACATACTTAAAATTACTAATTACGCTTCACTGTTATGAAGATACATGTCCAGCCGTTGGATAAAAAGTAATATAGATTTATCAATTACCTACATGGTATTGAAATGAAAAGGTGTACAGTACTAGAAACCAGGCATAAAAAAACGTGGTTTTAAAGAAAACCTTTTAGAGAAAGATAGGTAGATACATAGTACCAGAAACCTAAATGTGTGTGGGGCAAAGCCAAAGCCCTACATAAAAACCCAGCCTAATAGCTGCATATAAAAACTTGCATGGAAAAAACCTGCATAACAGAGAACCCTGCAACAAAGAGAAAACTTGTTACAGTGATGAACGTATAACGGAAATCTTTAGTTTTGAATTAGCATAATATTTCCAAACACTTACCCATTACGGGGTTTTTTTTTTTAGCGTTAGGAAGCCATGTTGGGACAGAGCCCGGACGACAACCACCTCAAGATGTCCGCCGTGTCCGCGCCATATCTAGAGGACAAATCACGCGTGTTACCCAAAAGGTTCAAAATCAAACAGTAGAATGAGAATTTGAGATCTCAATAAATATCACAACAGACTTACCACCGAGGTTTCAATCAATTTCTTTAAAAGATTCCACCAGGAAGGGGACCATCAAAATCCATCACATACCTATCAAAGAAAAAGAACATCTAATTAACCAAAAATGTTTTAAAAACAACCATCGAACATGGTATTGAGAATCCATTAGGATAAATTACACTTACCGGATTTTCTAGTGGTATTTACTTTATTAAATTTTACATTGTCCTATAAGGACAAAGCCAAGGAAGAAAATGACCGAGTCATTCCTCGAATCACTTTGACAGACCGCGCGTTCCGAAACGCAACACCAAAACAATCAAGTCAGAATTCTTTTTAAGGAAATAAATTATTTTTAATTTTATTTTAAACGAATTAAGGAAAAACAAAAGGAATAATAATCCATTTGGATAATGGTAAATAACCTGTATTTCCAAGACTAATATTATTGAACAAATTTATACGAAAACACTAACTGTCATTTCGACTATTAGAAACGTTCCGAAACTTGACTCCTGTGCTTAAAAAAAAAATATTTTAGATTTATGGCTTTGGATACTACCTCTTTTGGAAGAAGTCGAGAATAAAATGAGTCAAAAAAAAAATTATCAACGCCAATTAATTTGGAAAAACAACTAGTAATTTCTACAAGGTACTATTTCTATCAAATGACAAAAAAAACGGTGTTACAACACTATAATGCTATATACTCTTTGTTTTCAGGCTAAGATAATATCTAATCATTAAAAAGAAAAAAAAGTTCAAAAAACGTTTTTCTTTTTTAAAATAAACGAAACTCCTCCCTGGGCTCGTTAATGTCTCAATCATCCCCGCGTTACGCAAACAAAAACAAAAATCATAAATTAACCACCAACTCGGCGCGCACCGAGAACTTTTCTTCCCAACTTGTTACCTATAAAAACGAAATACGAATTTCGAAGTTTTCATTTAAAACAGCAATTACGACTTAAACTAAAGAATAACAGGAAAACTTTTAATGAGCATATTCCTAACTTATGAATGAATTCAAAAACCGTTAATGAGAAAAAATTCGCGCACCAAACTCTAGGTCTACGGTTCGAGAAGTTCCCTTCCGAGACCAGTGAAAAGATGCAGCGTTGCATTTTAAATCGCAGTCTACAAAGTCCGAACTAACTGTAACACGTTTTCCAAAATTCTACCTTACAGTTCGCGTGTTTAAAACTCAATTTTCTTCAAGCGGGTGATCGAGTTAGTTTTACTTTAGGTTGAGAGGCGAAAAGTTTGCGCCCAGGTTTACATTGTAGCCTGAAATTAGTTCCAGTTGAATGTCAGAAGAGATATAAAGAGTATTCAGTCCTATCTGTCTTGAGACCGAGAGTTACCTGTCTTCACCATCCAGACTTTCTTAATGCAAATTAGAGAAAAGTAGTTGAAACTGCATTTCACTGGATTTTGTTAAGTCTTTCCAAGGTATAAAATTTTCAAATGCTGTATACAATTTTGCAGTGTAGCTGAGATATTGGGAACAAGTTCTTAGACTTTTTGGTCGGAAAATGAACCCATTTTAATATTATATGAGTAATGATATGTTCAGTGCAACCACAAACATAATATTTGCGTTTTACTCTTGGATTTTTTTTAGATTTGTTTGTTATCTATCACAAATATTTTGTTTTACTAACTCAATCAATTATAAAAAAATCTGTACGACAAGATTGGAGACGGGGTTCTGTAGGATATATAAAAGCCATCGCCTTTAATTTTATTTTATTATACCTCGCTGTAGTTAGAGATAGGAAAATTGCGATAAAAAAAACGGTCACTTTTCGCAATTTTTCTATAATAATAATAATAATAATAAATTTTATTTATTTCAACAACTTAAACTATAGTAGGTACATTTATAAGTTAAAGTAAACTTACGTTTGGCAATCAGATGTTACAACAAACACTGTAGGGTATGCACAACATAAATTGTGTTCCTGGTCCCCAAACTAGGATCCCCTGTGCTATGGGAGACCAGGTCTTCCAGTCCGAAACAAACAACACAATATTACTTCTAACATTACAATAAAAAAGCTACACAGCAGTTTTTGGTCCTGACTTAATAACATTTCCAATCAATAAATTGAATGTGGGTAATTCAATCGACAAGACAACTATGCAAAAACACAAGATTATACTTGCAGCTGTGAAACTCGAAGTGCCGTGCATTTCTTACGACTAGGTACTACAATTTGCCGCAAAACACAAGATTGCAAACAATTTTATGATCTGCGTACGAGTTTCCGTACGCACCGTATAAATTAAGGCATCTTAGATTCTCACAGCTGCATACACAACCTGGTAAACTCACTGTGACAACAATAACATTCAGCTAACTTGCACAGTATACGCAAGAAAAACAGAACGCGCAAAGCCTTGCAGCATCAAGTCCAATAGTATTACAAAATGGATATTTTTCTTTTTATTATTTATCTATTTATTTTTTATTGATGGTAAAGCAGTGACTGGGTGCAACTATAAAAACTTTATTTTATTATCATATTTTTTTTCTTTTTTATACATTATATAGATAGATACATATATATATATATATAATATACTTAATACATGTATATGCACACAATAAATACTTACTTATGTACACAATATACATACATTTACATAAGCATAAGTAGGATGTATATTACAGTAATTTTTGTTTTTTATTATATTATATGTATACATGTTTCATGTATATGCCTTTGACGTAATAATGATCTCAGTTTGTTCATAGTTAAGATCCTTTAAAAAGTGAAATAAAGCCTTTTTAACCGTTAGTTTGGGTTTATTTAGAATTTGCAGCTCCCTGTTTATCTTTGTATAGATCATGGGTCCCATATAATAATTAAACCTCCTTGCAAATGTAGTTTTTGTTTTTGGTATAGACCATGGTTTTTCTCTTTCAGGGAGCTTGCGAAGATTTGATGATTTAGGAGGTGTTATTGTGATTTTGGAAGTTTTGTGAAACAAGAGAGATAGTTTTTGAATATATAGTTGCCTGACCGTCAGAAGCTGTTGTTGCTTGTATAAATCGTATGTACTATATTGATATGGTTTGTTGAATGCAACTTTTAACGCAGCTCTTTGAGCACGTTCGAGTGTGATTAGATAAGTTTTAGCCATTCCTCCCCACACTACAATACAGTACGTTATGATACTTTGGCATAAGGCAAAATATACAGTCCTTATTAATTCAACACTCACTACATTACGTAATTTCTTAAAGATATGTAATAACTTCCTGCACCTAGTTGAAAGTGCTTCAATGTGTAAGCCCCAGTTTAGTTTTTCGTCAACTAAAACTCCTAGATATTTAATGTGACTGGTTCGCTCAATTTTCTGACATCGGCAAGAAGAATCACCATCGCACTCATCACTATGTATTGTAAGATGATCCAGGGCTGTGTGTGGGCATGTTTTATTTGTTATGTGGAAACATAAGTATTTCGTCTTTGATATGTTTAGTGTTAACAAATTATCACTAAGCCACACAGCCACTTTGGTCAAATTTCTTTCAGCTAGTTCCTTTGCTTCATCCCATGTGCGACCCTCAATTACTATGGCAGTGTCATCAGCAAAGGTAATTATTCGGGCCGACGCAAGTTTCATCTGACACAGATCGTTAATGTATATAAGAAATAGCGTCGGCCCAAGAACACTATCCTGCGGTACACCAAAAGATATAGTATTCATGTCACTATGTACACCATCCAATCTGACAAACTGTTTACGTTGAGTCAAATAGCTACGAAACCAGTCAAGAGCAGTTCCCCTAACACCTACAGTTTCCAGCTTCCTCAGTAGCAGCGGCAGAGATACAGTGTCAAACGCCTTTTTGAGGTCAAGAAACACTGAAATACTCTTCTTTCCACTATCTAGTGATTGTGCTACTAAATCTGTTAGTAAGGTAACAGCATCTTCAGTACTTCTATTTGCTCTAAAGCCATATTGGTTATTAGAAAGAACTTTGTTAGTTTCCAGAAAAGATAGAAGCCGCTTATTAACCGTCTTTTCGAGGATTTTAGCCAAAAGTGTCAACAGCGAAATTGGTCTATAATTCCCAATATCACTATCATCTCCAGATTTGAATATAGGACACACTTGTGCAATTTTAAGTGAATCAGGAATAAAGCCAGCTGACAGACTACAATTTACTATATGTGCTATGGGTTCTGCCACAAGATGTCTAACTATCTTTAAGGTTTTTGGTGTGATGCCGTCACATCCTGGTGATCCATCTGTTTTAAAGCCTTCTATAATCTTACATATTTCAACTGCATCTGTTGGTTGAAAGTAAATAGAAGCTCCAGTCATCTTGATCCGGTCTTTGATTTTACCGAGAAGCTCTTTTTCTAATCTTTTTGATTTTGAAAGTATATCTTCCGCTAATGTAGCTCCGATAGAGGTAAAAAAGTTATTAATTACATTTGCAGATTTTTTTGGAGATGTACTAATGTTAAGTAGATTGTTATTAGATGATATCGGTTTGTTAATATTACAAATAGATTTTAAATTGTTCCAGGTTTTCTTAGGGTCTTTGATATCAGCTTGAAGTTTAGCGCTATTGTAAGAGTTACGGAGATTTTGCAGAATAAAATTACACGTATTCCTATAGTTCTTGTACACAGTTTTGACAGTTTCATCATTCGGGGCACGTACACAAGCTTTATGTAAACGATCACGTTTTTTAATACAATTAACGAGAGATGGTGTGATCCACGGTTTAAAACTAAACTTCCTGTGGGGTATGGTTACGGCTACCGTGCTTTCTTTTATAGATCTTTGAAGCGTACTGATGAACATATTAGTACACTTTTCGGGATCTGTAGTTTCATGTAAGTTTGTCCAGTCAACTTCTGATAGTTTAGAAGAAAGCAGCGAGTAGTCCACTTTATTAAACGTACGGGATTTAGAAAGTAATTCCTTTTTATTTGCTGTTACTGAAATCATAGTCGTGTAGTGATTGGTTACTGTGGACTTACAAACCAAAGATTTAGTGTCTTCATTTGTTCTTATAATAAAATGATCTATGCAAGTCTTTTCCTCATGTGTGGGAGTAAAGTATGTAGGGTAGTACCCATGAAAGGCTAGCATGTTAAGGTATTTATCTTTATGTCTATCATTGCTTCCATTTGCTATATTAATGTTTATATCTCCGGCAATGATGCAAGTTTTTTCTTTACGGGCTTCGATTACCTTGTTAAGTGAATCAATGAAGGAGTCTTTGTTTGTTGATGGTGGACGATATGATGCAATCACTACAACCTCCGATCCCAGTTTGGCAATTAGACAATTACCATCATCCAGACTAGGCTCACTAATGTTTACATCTAGATTTTTCTTTGTATATATTACTACGCCATCATTTTGATTTATGTATTTTTTAGTGCAATGATAGTTGTATTCGTTTAAATCAAAGTTAATATACTTCTCATCCAACCAACACTCGGTAAGAATAATTACATCGGGTTGAAAACCTAGCCTCGCAAGGAAAACCTCAAAGTCGCTCAAGTTTTTATTTATACTGCGAATGTTTTGCGCTACAATAGTAAGGGTGTCGTTAGTAATATCTAGCTTAGTTTTACAGTGTTCAGCTTCAGTGACGTAAAAATGTTGAACAAAGTTGGTTTCGTCTATGTCTCCAATTATATTTGCAATTGCAGTCATTTTGAAAATAATAGGGTTGCTACAGATAATGCATTTACTAGATATTTGAGACATAAATAAGATACTTGAAAGAAGGGTTCTTGATTCAAACTAGTGAGATGGTGCTGAATTACTTCATACATGCTGCCGAGATTTCGTTGTACAGTTCTGATTTCGGTGTTGGTTCTATAGGTAAGTTTTTTGCGTGATTTGCATGCTGCATTGTTGAAAAGTGATTGATGTGTATTGTAAATGTATATATGGTATGTTGAAATGAGGATGCATGATTGGCATGGTATATTAAGGATGCGTAAGTACGCTGCATTATTGAAGCGTAATTGATAAGTATTGTGGATGCGTGATTGATATGAATAGTTGTGGATGTGCGATTGGTATATTATATTAAGGATGCGTGAGTATGCTATATTATTTAACCGTGACTGGTATGCTGTATGAAGGAAGCATGCCATGATTGTTATATTTAAAATTGAAAGGATAGAGCTGATACAATTATTATTATAAAGTAACTTACAGCCAAGTTCCAGTCACTGTTTTGCCTTAAGTTCATCAATCTGGATCTTGTTTTTTAGAAGTATTGGAACAGAGTCGTCTTGCTTTTTTATGTAAATTTTACCCAGACTTGTCCAGCAATATTTGTAGCCGTAGTTGCGTTTCATCTCTCGTCCATGAAAAAATAGTTCATTCGCAGCGGTAGTCAAATAATCTCCGACAAAAATAGAAGTTGCGTTGTCCTTGAAACCCAAGTCAGCCGCTTTTAAAGCTTCATTATTTTTGTTATAATGCTTGAAGGCACCTAGAAAGTCTCTCTTTGCTTGTACTGTTGACATCTCCACAACCAATGGCTTGTTGTTTTTATCTTTTGTGGAGATACGGTAAGCTTCACCTATCTGAAAGGCACTAAACTGGAGTCCGAGGACTTTGTATATATTTTCAACTAAGGTCTTTCTGTCTTCGTCCCTGTTAAAGGGAATGTTCCTTATCTCAATTGCCTTCTCTCGCAACTTGCGATTTGCTTCTTCCAACTTGTCTTCCATGTTAGTTATAGCTAATGAATGCATCTGCTGAGTCTTAGTAATTTCGTGGGTTACCTTCAACTTTTCTTCATGACTATCAACCCTTCTTTTTATGTCTTCAAATTGATCCGACATAAATTGGACTGCCTTTTCCAAAGATTCTTGAGTTTTCTGTATCTTTCCATTTTGCAGTTTAATTTCCTTAATATCTTCAGAAATACGATTCAGTTGTGTTTCCTGGTTTTCCTGCATTTCTGCCAAAATCGTGAGAACAGAGTCTTGAAAGGGTTCCAACTTTTGGGCCTGCAAACGCTGTCGAAAAGTAATGTAATTTGGCGGCGACTCCTTCTCCAGATCAGTTGTGTCACTCACAATTTTAGGGGGAGAAGCATTTAGCTTTTCCTGGTGGTACGTACTATTTGCCATATCGTAAGTAGGGCTTCTGCTTTCCACGCATATACTATGCAATCAGCGTGTTGGTAAAAGTGTGCGTCAAAGTAGGATTCACACACACTAATTGACTGAGAACACGATAACACGTCCAGCACGTAGCGTAGTCCGGACGAAAGAGGATCTATAACTACATTGAATTATAACAAACATAATATGTGATTGCTCCTATATATATCCTAAAACATCCCGACTCTAATTATGCCGTTAGGATTTCTGAAAAAAAAAATTCTTTAGTTATGATTTTTATAAGGATGGCGGCCGCCTCTTAGCATAAAATTTTGTTTGTAATCATCAAGTACAAATCCACACAATGTCAGTAAATCTGTTCATTCCAAAGTATACTCTAAGCTGTTAATTACAAAGTTCCTTACGAGCTCGTAACTTAATTGTAAGATAATGCAATCTTACCGAGTAGCTACTTATAGCCGTGTCCCATCCTTTAGAAGTGCTTGATGTGATTCTCATTGACAAAATTGTCGTCTTTAATTTGGTTATATTAATTAGCCTTATAAATGGGTTTAAATTATGACGATTGTTTGAATATAAATCAAAAAGTAAATCAAATCTGGACTGTTTTTAGATTTTTTTAACTAGTGAAAAGTTTTATTTCATCGAGTTTAATGAAAAAACAGGGACATTGTTAACAGACGCAGTTGACCGGTTGGAATTCTTATATATTTTATTTATTTAAACAATACATTGCATTAAATCGCAATGTGCCTGAAATTTCCTTTTTCTTTTTTTTTATTGACCTCTGCATGTTTACAAAATCGACGTATTAAAACTTCTTCGTTTGTTTAATTACCGTAATGTCCTAAACCGGTTTCATGACAAAACCGGTAAATAACAAATTTCAACTCAATCAGCCCAGTAGTTTCTGAGGAAATTTACTGACAGACTAACGGACACGAGTGATCTTATAAGGGGAACGGAATCCTTAAAAATCACACAACATCTTAAGTCGGTCGACAGTCACAAAAGGATGGAAAGTATACCCATCCTTCCGACTTTCAGCACTCGTTTCAACGCAAAGCCCTTTACTAGGAACTTCTAAAAGATAAGCAAAGCAGTCGCTAACCCTTGAGCAACCTTACCTTACTTTTACTTGTTTAAGCTTACTAAGACAAATTACGGTACATCCGACGTGAACGTGACGGGCCAACAGGAAACTTCTACCAAAGCGTGCTCGGTGTTTCGTTTGGGGGAAATTTGCTGTAAATGTGACCTTATTTCAGTCGGTTAAATATCATCATTTCGGCCGAAAGAAGCGTAGGAGCATCCACGAAAGTCTTCCCTAAATATTTTAACAATGATCATGTGATTATTATTGATTACTAATACTTTCCTTCCTTGCCTTGAATTAGAGCGAAGGGGTATTATTATCTAGTCAAACATTGGGTTAGTGTTGGTGGATTTTACACACAATATTTCTATTCGCGGGTGTGTGCGAGTTTAATTATGATGTTCTTTTTTTTACTCTGAGGTAGAGCCTTCCACTCCCCCGTGTGAAGCTTCATACATCGTACTCTTTTGACACAAGCAATTCGAAAAAAAAATTTCATGGCGAATGGAAATAAACACTCTCATATCAAAATAATATTGTGATGTAACAACTGGAACCAAATTGAACTAGAGAGTAATCACTTCAAGTTATTCCGATCCTTCAATAACTTGAATAAATATTAAAACTTAGCATAAATATTGAATGTTGCAAAAACCAAGAATAAATTGTCATTAGTAGCCAAACTCTGACCGTTCCAGCATATAAGTTACAAACTACCACGCTGCTGCTATAAATTAAGATTTGGCTACTTCATTAAACAATGCTCTCAAATTCTACGACTAGGTGTGCTCCTAATACAGTCTAAGCTAAGTGGTAACTTAGTAAATACTAAAAAGAAGACTTAGTATACTGTTTTGAACAGTTTTTTAAATAAGCCTCAGCACGTACCAATCTGTTTTAAATTTTTGAATTCAGTTGTACATTATGTTATGTATGTATATTCGACTCTCTTACGGTAAAGGAAAACATCATCGTGAGGAAACCTGTACGTACGTACACACCTGCTAAGAAATTCAAAGGTTGTGTGTGAAGTTGACCAACCCGCATCAGCCCAGCGTGGTCGACTAAGGCCTATTCACCCTGATTTCAGGGTAGGCTCGAGCCCCTGGGTGGGGACATAAATAGGCTGTTAACACAATAAAAAAGTTGCTTAGAACTGTTGGCTGATAATGTCTTTTTAGTATTTACTGAAAATAAACGACTTACATTTTGTATTACCCTTTTTCGGAAACAAAACGACTATAACATCGCCTATCACCATTATATATCTCAAATAAAGAATAATATCTCTTAATGTATGTACTTACTATTTTACTTGTACATATAACACACAATTTATGACCAACTTTAAACTACAAGTCCATAGTAATTAATACGCGGTTAAAAATTTCGTTTTAAAAAAGGAAATCTACTTTTTTTAGGAAAATCTAGCAAATCTGCCTCAGGAAGGAAACATAAAGCCAGGTAGCAATGTGAAAATTGCTAAGTACAAAAAGAATTCGCGCGAATCCGGCTGCAGTGCTATAAACAGCTGGAAATACGGCCTGGCCGATCAAACCTCGAGATTGCGGATTATTTTTACTGTGCCTAAGCGTGTTTTGATGTTTCTAATGCATTCTGTTGACAGACTTATTCATTAGAAGGCCCACGTCGTTAAAATTTTTTTAATTTTTGATAGTGATTTGTAACTTTTTATTTTATTTTTGACAACTTTTGACTAATTTGGACCATTACAACGGAAGTACACAGGGTAAGTACAACAACTTACCCATAAAAATTCACAGTTCATAATTTTTAATCCCCGACGAAAAGTTTGAAAAGCATGTCTGTCTGAGGCATCGTAGCTCCTAAATGGATGCGCCGATTTTGATCTAGTTTTTTTTGTTTGTAAGGTGTCACAATCGAGAATGTTCTTAGCTATGACCCAAGAAAATATCTTTAGCCATTTAAAGATTATCAGCACTTTTCTAGATGTTGAAAGGATCAAGTAACGGTTTTGTGGCTGGAGATTTATTTATTTTTTATTTAATGTTATGATTGGAAACTTGATTTACGTTGACAAATCTTTTGTCACTTCAGTTTTATCCTAAACTGTCACTTACACCCTGTATAATGTACAGAAGCCAGCACATGCGGTTGGACATTCGGATTACGAAACTCACCCCTACGGAATACGGGCGCTCTCAAAGTCAACACATCCAGCCGCATGTGCTTGCTACTGTAAAGTACGAGTACTACTCGTCAATTAAACTAGTAATGAACGTATTTTAGCTGAAACAATAATCATATCCAATTGGTCTCTTTTTTGAAAGAATCATCTATTTTTACTTCGAACAATTTATCTGGTTTCAAAAAGAAAATTCTCTATTCGAGAATAACAAACAGTAAGTTGGAAAAGTAATTATAGATTGGATAAAAGAGCGTGTAAAATCTCCAATAAGATACTAAGAAAGTGTTCAAATGTTCCCCCAGATGCAAGTAAACATAACATTTCTCACAAACCGTTCCTGCTGCCTCACTCCTCCGGTGAGTTATTTTATTATCACTACAAGTTAATTAATCACAAGTCCAGTAGAATTTATGGTCTCAAGCGAACGTCTAAACGCGGGCAAAAACTACGGTTTTGCTCTTAATCTTATTTACTTTAAAAGGGTAGCTAAGAGCCGCCTTGTTGAAGAGTTCCTGAAAGTTTTGTCCCGTTTTAGTTAGTAAAAGTTAGTATAAAACATTTCTGTCAGAATAAAAAATGTATCTCGGCGGTGTGAAAATATACCTTTTCTTAATATTTTCAAGTTTAGAAAAAAAATATATATAAAGTAAGACTGAATTACTAAGCTTCAGCGGCTACCCCAGCGTTGTTTGCATCTAACTTTTTCTTTGAAAACAAAAATCTAGATTCTAGGTCAACATTATATCTTTGGAGGAAAAACAAGGCTGTCTACTTCTTCAAGAAGCAAATTTATTAAAGTTTCTAAAAACAAAATCGTCAGGAAGCTTGTGAAATCATAACCTACTCGTACAAAAGTTTTATATTACACCATGAACGGTTTGTTGTGAGTGGACTGTATTTTTTGACTGATAAATTAAAGAATCCAAGAGATGAGATTAATTACAATACTTCTATTTTAACCCAAAGCCTTTCATACTACTACTTATCGTGTGGATATAGAGGTTAACCTACCTCACAAACCCTGGTGCCAGAATCATTAAGCCACCCAAACCACACGTCGGACACTCCATACAGCGAACGCGTTTTGACAACCTACTTATTTTTGAATATCAAGACAAGTCAAACACTGAGACCTTATGTAAAACACCCCAGAACACCCCAGTTAGAGTCCCGCGGCGCCTGCGGGGTGCGGGGCGGGCCTATCGGGTGGGGAACTCATTTTAGCGCGGGGCGGTGAGTGTCCTTTCTGTACGCGTTAGTACTATTATTTTCTTCCGTACCCAAATTATTTTCTTGCCTAGTTTGTGGTCGTAGCCAAGGCCGTGTGTTAGTAGTCCCCATATATAAATGGTTTTACTCAACATTAAAAAAATACGCAATCGGTTAGAAATAAAACTGCAGAAACTATCGTCCAGTGCAATGTCTAGACGCAAAAACCCTTTTTCCGTCTTCACCGTAACAAAAACTGCAATCAAACATTCATTAAAGCGTACTAATGCGTTCATTTCAGGAAAAACTGTAATTTGAACGACTAGAAAACGATTCGTAGCCATCGGTATAAAAGTATTTAAAGAGAAAAAAGCTTTTTAATAGACATATTTCTCACAAAGTTCAAAGTATGTATTTTTAACATTATGATATTTAGGTACTTAGTTATAATTTAGTTGAGTCAGTTACATATTATTATTTCCTGGCTAGTTCAACAATTTAGCTGTCTTCTGTGGAGAAGTCTGTAGTCTTCTGTACAGTAGCCAACGCTGAACTGAACACTTTGACCTTGAAATTGCTGTTATTCCGTTGCAGTAGGGATCCGAGTGTCCAGCCGCACGTGCTAGCTTCTGTACTATTTTGTTGTTTTCTAATTTTCCCCATAGTAATGCTGTGTTAAATAGAAATATAGTCTTAAAGTTGTTTTTGGAGGTTTTTTTATTTATTTAGCGGTTGATATTCACAGATTCTAGCACTATTTATTAAGATTTGAAAATTACCGCTACTTTACTGAATTAAAAATTATGACGTATGAATTTTGATATAAAATTTTGCACCGAGGTCTGAATGAGCATATATTTTGTCAACAAAATACAAGTAGTACCTATTTATACTCAAACGCACTATATACAATACCTTCATTAAAAAAAAGGTTCCAAATTATTTTCTCCTCGTCAGAAAAAATCCGTGCCTCAAGTATTCCAATATTTCCATTTTCAAAGCCCTTAAAGCCGTCAGTTATTATTATTTTCAATGGCAACCCCAAAAATTCGTGGAAAACCCTCCGCACAAAGAGTCGTAATATTGTGTGGTGAAAGTATCAAAAAAGGGGTTCCATTGTTCACAAACTTGTTACATTCGCGGGTCCCAACTTTACAATATTATTATCACCGAAAAATACTAACATTATAGGAAATTCTGGGATCTTACTATTAATTTAACCTATATAATAAAACCGTAGAGGTCAACTGTCTGTACATAGAAAAAAAAGATGAAATCCGAGTCAGGAGGATGTAAGAAGTGAAATAGAACATATTATCCAGATAATTTTCTTTATTTTTGTTTCTATAACTGTTTGTTTGTTTGTACGGGCAAATCTTCGAAACTATTGGACCGATTTGAATAAAATTTTGCGTGGTGGTTCTTTACATCCCTGGTCAACATCTTGGATACTTTTAATCCCAGAAAATCAAAGAGTTTCCGTGGGATAGTTAAAAATTACTACGGAAAAGTCGGTAATCAACGCGGGCGTAGCCGCGGGCAGACAGCTAGTAATTTAATAAAAACCTAAACTGACTTATTTTTCATGTCAGAGACTCAGAGTAATTTCTATCTATTATAAGAATGAAATATGTGTGGAAATATTACTCTTTGTTAATCAACAACCAACTGTTATACCCAACATGCCTTTAATAAACCTGTAATTACCGAAGGATATGTAAATTCCTTTAAATTTAGAATAAACTACATTTATGAAGCTATGATAGTAAATTAAAATTTGCTCTATATTTAAAAAAACTCTGAACTGATGTACAGTAAGTAGCCAGTCTACGATAACAGCGCACTTCAAGGTCACATAATGCCCAGCCGCATTTGCTGACTACTGTACACTATATACTATTATACCTTGTTTAAAGAAATACAGTCACACCACAAGCAACGTTTCCTCTAACCAAATTGAAATGAACTTGTGGAGTCGCATACCTTCTTATCTCACTATACCGAAATGAACTGAACTTGTCCTTTAAGAGCGTAAGAGGCCACATTGTCTTTCATTCGGAAAGAGGAGCTTCAATCGTCGATACGTACCAATGTGTTTTCAAATTTCGAATTTATTATGACATGTATGATGAAGAAGAAGGTCGTAAGGATACCTACAAATACCTGCGAATAAATTGAAAGTGAATTTGACCAACCCGCACTGGGCCAAACGTAGTCGACTAAGGAATATTCACCCTAATCTCACGGTAGGCTTGAGGCCCTCGCTGGGGACCGATATAGCTTTTAACGAACATCTTGTCAATAAACATTGCCACTGCCCACATTCAGCGTTTCCTCCAACCAAAAGAACTTGTAACGTCACGTCACACACCTTCTCACTATATCGGAATGAACTAGATTTGTCCCGTCAATACAGATAAACAACCAACTTAGCACAAATAATATATATTATATTGAATAATAATGAATGATATTGAATATCAAAAAAGAGGAAAGAACAAAAGATGCGATCCTGTGGAGTTTCTTCGGCGGGTTCTTCTCCATAGCAAAGCACACATTGCGTGAACCAGCCAGTTCTGTTCAAACTAATACTAGTATTGCATCGCCTCTTTAAATTTTTAAGAGTTCATACTTCATTAAATTCAAAGATAAATAAATTTGTGCGAGACGAGAGCCAGCCTTGGTATGAGCAAAATTAACTGTATTAGAAGTTGACGTCGAAAAGTGATTTGCAAAATCTTACTTCGAAAAAATATATTTTTACTTTTGATTTTTTTTGAATACCGAACCTACGCGGTTGCCCATAACTTCCACCACACCATCTAGTAATGGCTCGCCAGTCACGCCAGGATAATTACAGTGAGCTGTTTTGTTGGCGAAACGCAGGCTTTCTTGTTGACACGTTTCGACGAGTGGTGAACGCGCGCTTAACAGTGTATGATGGGACTTATTTGCATAAACGGTTTTCTCTAACTTTTGTATTAGCTTATTTATGATAAAACGTTCATAGCTGTAATAAAAGTCGAAATTGGGGGATTGTATAAGGCAAGTTCTTCAAAGTCAAAATATTCAAACTTTGGACTTCATAAATTCCTATTGTAGATTATTAAAAAAAAATCTATAATCTATGCGTCTAATTCTAGAGAATCTCAGGGGCAAATAAATGACGTTTATTTGTAAACTTTATTATTCTCAATAATATTGTAAAGTTATGAAAGGTTATTTTATTTCTAACCAACATGATAGTGATAACTAATGATAAGCGGGTAACTTCCATAGTATTATTATTTTTCAGGATGTTTTTTAGGCTTCATTAAGTTTATCTATATCACTGGTATCTAATAAATGTGATAACAATTTGTGCGAGAAGCAAGGATCTTATAAGTACTACGTATAGTACTTATAACATCCTTGGCGAGAAGATCTAGAAAGTGTCAAACCTCGCCATAGTGACATAAGAATCACGGTAGTTCTGTCACAATGTCTTGTTTTGACTCCTTTGTATACATATATAGTTAACATCACAGAAACGTCATAAGATCTTGAACAGGAAAATCATCCTCAGTTCAGAGATTATCTACGACACCTTGACGACATCGTTATGAATGATCTAATTAACTAGAAAATACTGTTCTGTTGAATTTTGAATTTTAATCTGAATAAAACCTGTGATTATCTGTCTGTATAAATAAAAATGAATTGCTGTTCGTTAGTCTGCTTAAAACTCGAAAACGGCTGAACCGAGTTGGCTAATTTTGGTCTTGAAATATTCATGAAAATCCAGGGAAGGTTTAAAAGGTAAGAAAAAAAAACTAAAAATAAAAAAACAACGCTGGCGTACAGCCGCGGGCGAACAGCTAGTTTGGAATAAGGAGTTCCGTATCAGATCATCTTCGCGCATCAAACAGCGTTTTACGTTTTACTCTCTTCCTAAACCCGCACACATTTCACCTTCACGATCTTCTTGCGCATAATGGACACAGAATTTTATTTTATACTATTATTTTATCTTCTATACCTCTTCTGCAAATAAAACATAATTTTCATAACTAAACCATCACATTTAAATTACCGCTTCAAATAAACAGAACATAAAACCCCACATAAAATGGAACAAAAACTGCATACAAAAGACACGCGTAAAATTCTAAATGAGACACATAAAGTTGCAGTTAAGAGTGCCATTAAGGATAATATGATCCGGTTCTCATAATCCCCACCCGGTTATACCTATTTAACGGGATTCTAGGAGCCGGTTATGAGCCCGGACGTAATCCGGGTGTAATTGTTGTCCGAGCAATGCCTGGAGGCAAACCGGTTGAGACCGGTTGAACTTTAAACCGGTCTTAGAGGAAATATTGTGGGGTGAGGCTTATTTTATGTCTTGGATAAAGGCGTTGGGATATTTAATATATATTCCAGAACTTGTCGTCTTATTCCAGAACTTTCCTTCTTATATTTTTACACGCTTTATATTAGCTTCACTTGTAAGTAACTATGTATGTAAGAAAATCTTGGAATCTTAATTTGACCCACTTCCCGGTCTTCGATTAGGATGATATTTTGCACACGCTCTGAGTTCTGATGACAATACATGACTAGCTAAGAAACGTCATTACAAATCCAATATGGCGGCCTCCCCATTATTGTATCAAAAAAAATCTTGAAATCTTAATTTGACCCACTTCCCGGTCTTCGATTAGGATGAAATTTTGCACACGCTCTGAGTTATGATGACAATACATGACTAGCTAAGAAACGTCATTACAAATCCAATATGGCGGCCTCCCCATTATTGTATCTAAAAAAATCTTGGAATCTTAATTTGACCCACTTCCCGGTCTTCGATTAGGATGAAATTTTGCACACGCCCTGAGTTATGATGACAATACATGACTAGCTAAGAAACGTCATTACAAATCCAATATGGCGGCCTTCCCATTATTGTATCTAAAAAAATCTTGGAATCTTAATTTGACCCACTTCCCGGTCTTCGATTAGGATGAAATTTTGCACACGCTCTGATTTCTGATGACAAAACATGACTAGCTAAGAAACGTCATTACAAATCTAATATGGCGGCCTCCCTAAGATGGCGAACTGGCTGTTTGAAATCCACCCCCATGATATGGGTATCAAATGAAAGGGTTTGCTGTCAGGAATACGAAAAAAAAAGTCACGTGACTTAAATCCAATATGGCAGACGTCCAAGGTGGCGGACAGGAAGCGTGTTTTTTAGTTTTTTAAACTATGTATTATTATTTTATTTGTAACTCTATGTTCTCCTGCTTTAAAAAATAACCTCTTTGAAAAGTTTGTACGTTATTCAAATTTCATTATTTTTATTTAACTACTTAAACGATCATTATTATTTTAACGACAATGGAATATTATTAACTTGGTCAAATAATTAAATCATTACAGGGTTTACAATGCAAAGTATATTTTATATAAATAAAAATTATTACATTAATTTCATAAATCTCATATATCACTAATCCATTCAACCACAGGATAAATAATAGTACTAGCCAGCAGCGTAGAGATAAATTACAAGGACGGATACTTAAACCAACAGTAATAAGAATTCAGAAAAGTTTATTTAACTTGGACACCAGTACCATTTCGCTTTTAATCACACGCTTGCCTCCAGCTGAACAAAAGTTTAATTGACACCATGGTCCAAGAAAACAAGGTCTTACAATTAGACCACGTGACTGACACGAGCCTACGTCATTTCTACGTCATTTTGCCTATTCATCCTTGTCGAATGTGTGTAATAGACAAGGATGAACAGCGCAAAATGACGTAGGCTCGTGTCAGTCACGTGGTCTAATTGTAAGACCTTGTTTTCTTGGACCATGATTGACACTGAAAAACCATTTAAACCATTTATTTCACCACACATTACACATTTAAAAGTAAAAAAAAAAAAGCGAACTTTGGTGGATAAAAAACATCTCAGCGCATAAACTAGTATCACCGGCCTTCGAAGTTTGAGGCTGTATCAAATTAAGTTTTTTGGCAGATCCAGAATAAGTCGAGGCAACTAGTTGGCTGAAACTCCGTAGGTATTTATCCCCAAAAATGTTGCCAACTTGTAAGATTCAAAATTAGGCTGTAAGGTGATTCATGCAGATTTCGTTTTAAATTCAGTAATACATCCTCTTGCTTACTGTAACTGGTGCTAACGTTAAATAAAAATCTACAGAACCTTTTGCTGCAAGGTACTCTAGCTATTTGTGACAACTTAATAACGACACTACATAAATCCTGCTCTCAAGTACTCTCAACCACCAAAGGTTAGCTGGAAGAAAATTCTTTGTAAGTAGCATTAAGTTCGCCTTTTTTAATATTTTATCCAATAATATTAAAATAATTTTCATTCATTAATTCATTCAAATATTTTAATTATTCTCTCATACGGAACTTTAAAAAAATTCTCGGCGATAAAATGAATAAATAACTACCGTAATAAAACATAATAATTTGTATTGAGAAGTAGGTAAAATTAAAAAATGAAAATGTTTTTTTTTGTGAATCGGATCCATTGACATTACATTTCTTTTCAGTTTTTTTGTAAGCTATCCTATAACCTATGATTATAGTTAACTGACTAAAAATAGTATGATATAATTTGTTTAGTTATGTAATGTAGGTATACTTATAATTTGATTCCCAAGACAACTGGTTACGCCATCAAAGTAGTTTTACAACCATCCATTATTAAATAGGTACAAAAATATAAATCTCTACAAACGAATGGTAGGAAACCAAGTAATAATTCACTAAGGGCCTGTCAAATAACGAAAAGGTACGCGAAAAACGAATGCTAGTACTATAATTAAATTACCTACTAGTTTCTAACCATGTAGGTACTATAAAAACAGTGTCATGGTTATTAGTTCTTTCAATAAACTGACTAGTAATAGGATTTAATATTTTACAATTGTGACATACTACTTTGATGGTTGTCTGGAAGAAATCTCTTAGAGGGATTAGACCGCCACTTGCCCTCATGTATCACTTTTCTTGAATTTTGTGATATAAAGTATGTCTTGTTTTTTTTTTACTTTGAAATGAATACTTATATCAAAAACTAGCTTTTCGCCGCGGCACCGTTTCGTTCCGCGGGTCCGACAGTTTTACCCGTGGAAAGGAATCATTTCCCTAAAAGTATTTATATTTCCCTTTAAAGGTAGCCTATGGCCTACCTAAGCCTCAGGGTGAATGTAGCTTACTAATGGTGAAAGAATTTTTGAAATCGGTTCAGTAGTTTACGAGTTTATTTATTACAAACATACACACACACAAAAATACAAATCTTTCCTCTTTATAATATTAGTATGATGAATTTTTCAACCGCAAAAATAATACTCATATCTATGACAATATAAACACTTAAGTATAAATGAGCAAAACAAAACAATTTTACTTCCCATTATGTGTATGGAATTTACCCAGAAATAATAGCCCTAACAATGCCGAAACAATTTTCCGCCGCCGGATCAATCTCTTTACTTTTAATACTCTAGAGACTACAACGAAGCCACGTGAATCAATATCTGCTGACCGTCTCATTATAAGCTATTTCTTTCGAACAAGCTATTATCAACCTTGAGCAAACGAGGTTAGAATCGAGTATGGCCTGTAGTTTCAGCGGTCATAAGGTTTATTATCGTGATAGTTATAATAAAAGTGTCAAACTAAGGGCCAATTCAGATGTACTTTAGGACGACCTACTGAAGCCATTTCCTTTTGTTCTTTTGTTTTCGTAGAATTCGATAGTTCTCTTTAGACTTCCTGTTAGTAACATTTTATCTAATTGCGAATTAAGAGCGTCATTTCAACAGATCAGTGAAACGTCTACAGTGAGAAAATGATGTTCATGATAATAGTATCTCCCTTATTACTGAGATTACCTAGAAGAAAACTGTGCAATAAGGCCGCCTTTAATATGTCCCTGTGTAAGTACAAAAAAATATTTTCTGTATTTTAAAAGCATTTTAAATTAAAAGCTTGTGATGAATATCCCCCATTTAAAAAACGACACCCCAAAAGGCTGGCCTCAAGAAGGAACGTTCTAGAAATTATAAATTTAAAATTGGAACGGACGTCATTAATCATTGCGCTGAGGCCGAGATCCAAAGGCCGTTGTTGGAGAGACACCAATATTGCTGGCCAGATGCAATATAAAAGGGTTGAAAATCTTGAGCTTCTACCCTATTCTGAATTTTCAGTTTTCGGATCAATATATGAACAAAATTTTATAATTCATATTTAATCGGGTAGTACAGAGGAAGGTTTGTCTATTAGAAATTGCTGCCTTACCATAAAGGCCGCCTTTTGTACACTTTAATTCTTAAAAATAATTTTCGCTGAACTCACTTTACTCCAAAACAAAGAAAAGAGACGCCTGCTTGTATTTAAAACCCGATTCTAGTTTGGGCACAGAATTTGTAATAGGTTTGGACGCGACGTGGTCTATATTTTAATGAACATAACTTCGACCACTTGTACACTGTTTTTATGTGCTATAACGAACAAACCCATTTAGTTCTGTAGTAAGTAAAGGTAATCTAGAGGTTATTTTTTTGACATTCAATGTAATTAGAATTTCTAATGAATGAGATACACACGAAAAGTCCCAAACTTATTTTAAGTATATATGACAGTATTATATAGCCTCGGTGGCCAAGTGGCTAGGCCCGTTGACTTCCATTCAGAAGTTCACGGGTTCAAGCCTCGGTACGTACCAATATTCTTTCGTTTTTCGAATTTATATGTACGTTTATTCGACGCTGATACGGTGAAGGAAAACATCGTGAGAAAAGCTGCACACACCTGCGAAGCAATATAATTAAAGGTGGTGTTTAAAGTTGACCAACCCGCACTGGGCCAGCGTGGTCGGCTAAGGCCTATTCACCCTGATTTCAGGGTAGACTCGAGCCCCTCGGTGGGGACATTATGAGCTGTTAACCAAGAGAGTTTTTTTATTCATTCATTTATTTATTTTTCTTTTGTGTTAAAATGCAATAGAAATATTTCATTTTATCATCAAATTATGTCCTGTAACAAGGCAAGATTTCGTAAATGGATATTTTAGTTACAGTTTATAATATTCAAGGAATACTAGATAAAAGGTGGACCGACGATCTGGTGAGGGTCGCGGGAAGCCGCGGGATGTGGGCGGCGCAGGACCGATCATTGTGGAGATCCTTAGGGGAGGCCTTTGTCCAGCAGTGGACGTCTTTCAGCTGAGATGATGATGATGATGATGACTAGATAAATACTATCCTACAGGCGATAGACAAAATATAACAAATCATTAGTTCCAACAGTATCCAGCAACATAATTGGTTGCAAAAAATAAGTTACACAACCTCTGACCAAAACAACAATTCTCATGTGTCACGACCAAGCAAGGGCGACAAATCGCCACAGTCTAGACTCATAACAACACTAACAGTACGAACATACAGGACTCAGCTTTCAAAAAAAGACTTAAAAAGAGCTTATTTTTTTTTGTTTCCGAAATAGTAAATAGTAGTCCATATCGTGTTTATTTCAGCCGTTTTACATTTATTCAGATTCATTCAGAACGTCAGGCTTAAGAACAATAAACATCCAATTATTATTATTAGGATGCGCGCAAAAAAAATTACGTGCGGGGTTATTTGAAGTCAAACTTGAAAAATATCAAAAATAGTTTTCAACAATCAAACTTCTATTGTTAAACAGTCACTGAAAACTAAACAAAACGCAATAATGTAGACGAAGTTCTGTCAAAAAATGTGCATTGAAACACAACGTAAAGGAAACTACAATTGGTTGTCACGCGAACCCCGTGATCATAATCTTCAGGAATTCAATTTGTGACTTTAAAATTGTATTCAACAACACGGCTGCTGAATGTTTGCGAAGTCTGGCGACGGTGAAGTTTGTTAAAAAAGAGGCAATTTGTCTTTTCGTTCGAGGCGCAACGAAATTTCTCAACTATGACGAAGAATGGGCATGTACGTACGTGTGTTGAGTCTTAGCTTAGCAAGAAATCCGCAGTTTCTACAAAATTTTAAGCGAGAAAATTTTGACGGGAAAGTTTTAGTTAAAATATTTAAATGAATTAAGATTTGCAAAATGTATATGAAAATGTATAATTATAATTAAATACACGTGACCAGCCGTTGCCGTTGCAACGTCGCCTGCATGATCCTCATTTTTCCGGAGTATTAAAATAGTACAAATCGTCGTTGCGAATTCAAAACACCCTATGTGACAATCTGGGTAAAATAGAAAATACAGAGATATTATTGGAGATATTATTGGGCATTGCTGCGTAGTGTCGACGGGTAAGCCGTAGCAATGACACCAATCTAATATTGTATAATATAACCTTACTAACACTTAGATATAAGAAATTACTAACACTTTGAGTCATTGTAACTTGATTAAATAAATAAAAAAAATTAAAAAAAAAAAAATTATTCTGAGGCAAAAGAAAATTGCGCTTTTTATGTTTCTTAAAAATTCTCATGCAGCTATCATTTCAAATAATAACGGTAGGTATATGCGTCGAAAAAATCTCTTATGTTAGTATGGTCAGTCAAAACATCCTAAGATTTTTTACTTATTTTTTGCCATATCGACTTTCCGCCACTTAGGATATTTTAAAGTCGCAACGACGGAATATACCTACAAACTAAGGTACGAGTAGCTAGCTCTTTCGGGCAACCATAGGGTATAGATACTTTAAAAAAAAGCTATATAAAGTTTGGTAGAAATAATGTAAAAAAGGAACGTGTGGTAAAAATATCCACGAGGGTCTCATATTTTTAAGTTTAATAAAGTGAAACAATGTAAGTGTCACGCTAAAGTAACTTCTGTAATGCTTCCAGCGACTTTTAGTCTGGAGGTCGAACAGTTTAAGTAAATTCTCTTGGCTCTGTTTTAACCTTCAAATATTTACGAAGTTAACGAAGTTTCTTTAATAATGGAATATCTGTCTTTTGTCGCTTTTGTTCGAATAATACTGCCGCAGACTGAACTTTCCTTAAATTCTGGACATAACTGCTTGTAGAGGATTTCATTTTAACCATATGATTCGAATACAACAACAACCTACCACTTTCTTGTACCACAAGAAAATAGGCATCTGAATACACCTGGCTAAGTAACGAAAAAAAACTGCAATTCTCTCTCTTACAAATAGTGCGAGAGTACGACTTAATTTATTTTGTCATCTCTTCCAGAACTAGTCATATCTAAATTGACCACTTGCAGGACCATTTCTGTTTTCACCACTTCGTTATACATAGTTTTTATCCTTTTTTGTGTTTTCACAGTAAAAAGAACTTTTTTCTTAGATAGTTAACTCTCTTTTAGGAAAAAAACTTCAACACTAATATTATCAAAGATTTTTCATCCACCAGGGATAAATCACACAAACCACTTACTCATTTAAAAGCTTTATAGTAGCATTGAAAAGAATTGCAGACGATATTAATTATGCAGTATCAACGGGGCCCATTCGAAGCTGGCAGGGTGAACGGAGCAGTTTTAAAAATGAGACAATGGTCGGGAAATGAAGGCCGACCACCTATATGTCGGGTAGTAGTTCTGTAAGGGCTCGCGCAGGGTCGAATGTTTTATAAAGTTTACAAAAACATAAACGGTGGCTAAGAGGACTTTATCAGGCAGTGATAGTTTCTGCATGAGGCAAAACAACTTTATAAAATTCATCCGTTTTCGAGTTTATGTTGAGGGTATAAGGGTAAAATTAAGGTGGCAATATAGTGGCCACTGCTTTCTATAGGATTAATAGATATTATATTGAAGAGCCTATTTTGATTCTGTCCGAATGCAAATCTGAGATGTAACGGAAGTTTTATGAGTCCTACTTCATAAGTTTCGAAAAAAAAGTATATCTTAGTTTAATCATATTATTATGTAGGTACAGACAGAACAGCACATGCAGCTGGACATTTTGACTTTGAGAGGAGCGCCTTTATTCCGTAGCAGTAGGGGTGAATTTCGTAGTGCGAATATCCAACCGCATGTGCTGGCTTCTTTATATTGATGAATTTCAATAATTGGCATTCATTCGGAGATCTTAAAGTTTATTCATTATGTGGTTATAATTTACAAAAAAACACCACCAATCAGTCATTAACTATAAAAAATCACTTATTTATCTAATACAACTCTTAAATATCTTTTTTGTTTTCGATATACAATTAAATTATATAAATATACCATTATAATTATTACGATCATTATCAAGCCTAGCAAATGTCGATTTTAAACAATGGGCTCAGTTCTGCGTGGCCGCTAAAATATCTAAATTTAAGTTTTTATGTCTCTTTCTGGTTCTTAAGAACGAAAAGAGACAGGTGATTGCCAACCTACATTTAGACACGTCAAACATCGATTTTACGAGTAATGTAGCAGGAATTTAAAATCCCGACTAAATTAAGCTGAATTTGACAGCTGCGCTACTTATTTTAAATATCATTCATTCAAAATTAAATTCATTCACCTCCCCATCCTTTTAGATTCCCATAATATGAAAGAAAGAGACCAACAACTTCAATTCAGAGATTTTAGCGGCCACGGCAGAATTGAGCCCATTGTATAACTAAACCAAGAAAAAAACTCGTCTGTTTATTCGTTATATTCATCGACTATAAAAAACAAGCTGAAATAGACCGAACGTTTTTATTATGGCGCGGCGGACCGCTGATAATTCCGCCGGTCCCGCTCCGCCGCTCCACATGAACGCACCTTTATGACCCGTGCGCCGTTTATTACTGGCGTTTTGCTGACCCTACCACTCCGATGAGAGACGAATAGGCCTTTAGTTTGCACAAAGATTAAAAGTCAGAAGTGACATTTTTTTCCTCAACTTTTGTTATCTGTGCCCGTTGATTCGACTTCGCTCACAGTAAAATGATCAAAGTTTTCAACCAGTCAAATTATATTATTGTTAAATTACTGGAGAAAGTTTCACAGATACACTACGTTGTACTCACGCTATTTGTATAAGTCTCATTGAGAATTAAATCGTATCCTATCGTAATTAGTTTTGTTAATGTAATTATAAAGTTACATTGACTAATACAAAGTCTAAACCAAAAAAGACTCTGATGTAATATTTGGGAAGAAAAATTATACATCCTTTTGGGTCCTGGTAGAGCCTTTTGTTCTCCCGCAAGTCCGGTAAAGCTTGATACGTAAATTTTACGATACTAGTCTAATGCAGATCAATGTAAGTATAAAGTATTTTTGTGAGCAAGCTGTGTGATAAAAGTTAATTAGCCAGTTAAATAAAGATATCTGATTTATGAATTACAAAAAGAATACGTTTGCATTTAAAGATTTCAAAATTACCGAAAGGTATCTTCCAATTGTTTACACTTTAGCAGACATCAAATTTTAAATTTAGAAGAGCGTTTGAGCCAGTTCTATAACTAGTCCAAAATGGCGTCCGCCAGAATTTTCCAGCGATCTTTAACCCTGAGATATTTGGTCGGGCTAGATTGGAAATTCTTCACACGAGTTCCGTTTCGATGCCGACCTTTTACAGACCAATTGAATTCGTTTTGTTCTAGATGCTGGTGTTCAAAACCGATGCTTTATTTACTTTACAAAATGTAGTACATACTTTGAAATTTTAAACCTACTGCTTCTTCGAACATTTATACTTAAAGCAAATTTTGTACTAAAATACGAAAAAAAAATTATAGTGCGTATTATTTTACTTATTTTTTAAAACAAAAAAATGGGTAAATTTTCGCAAACTAACTTTAAGTGTCTTAAATGCTGGATTTTCTATAAAAAAATAAATAATTATAAATAATTATTTTTCTCACACAATAAATCATTCATTATCTTAACTTACTTAGTAAGTATAGGTACTTAATCTATATTAATGATTTATGTATGGTATGGTATGGTATGTATGATATGTAAAATGTACAAATTTCAAACAGAAAAAGTAACTTGACGAATTAAAAACAAAAATAATATGTTCCCACTTGATTATGTAGAGCTTCAGAAAACAGAAAGAAATGTTAATCTACCCTTATTTTTTAAAACCAGTTCCAGGAAGGTCTGCTTAGCAACAGCAAAATGGAGTAATAAAGCCTTAAATGAAATGCAAATTACAAAAGCGTAAAATCCGGGCGTACGTAATTTGGACATGATAGACCCGCGACTATTACGCGCAGAAAAAATAAGGACTGGCCCTTGGTTGGAAAAGTATCATTCCCTCCCTTTCTGATAAAGGCATTAGGAAGCAAGTCTCATTTCAACCCAAGAAGTGCTGATGAAAAATTATGCTCTATCAGTCTGATACTTTTAATTGCTGCATAAAATATTAATAATGACTTTGAGCTAGTAACCGCTTTAAAATAAAATTACTGCGACGTATGAGTATCTAGAGATAAAAATCTTCGTTTTGTCGTGTCAATGGCAAGCTGGATTCAATTATATTTTGATTTAAAAAATCTCTTGTTTAAATCTCACGGTGTTCCACGATTTTTTTTAATCCAATATAAATTTAAACAACACACTACTTTTTATCTTATTTTTCTGAGATGTTTCAATACGGGCAATAAGCTATCTTTATATTATAAAGTTTTATTAAAATCCATTCAATTTTAACTACTTGATTTACTAAAAAACATCTAGGTAAACACCCAACATCCAGCTAGTCTTTGGCATTTATAAAAAGAACGACTCAAGTTTCAACTGAAATTTGATCTTCCAAAGAACGTGTCTATACTTTAAATTTACAAAATTCTGTGCAAAAATTCAGCATCGGCACGTATCTTCGAGCACGCTCGAATCCTAAATTAGGAGGAAGATTATACTGTAACTAAGTCCGGAGCCAACTACAGTCCACAAAGCGTCCAGCAACATTTTAATGCGTCTGCCGGTAAACTTGTATCTGTATTTTCATACAAAGCGGCGAAACTTTGGATCGTGGAATGGAACGCCGCACAAACTCCGTGGAAAGGAACGTTATGTAAATTTCTGAGGTTCATGATTAACTTCGGCACCTCGAGGCTCCAAGGTCTGAGGGGAATGTAATTTGAGGGTTTTTTCACCCGATACCGCATTTCCTGATTTAGAAGTTGAAAATTCGAAACATCTACAGCTAAGCCAGATACTTGTATAGAACATTACACAAAGATAACTATGAATTAAAGGATACTAGTTTAACACACTGTCAGTTTTAAAGCAAAAATTTAAACAAACGTTAAACATTTGTCTAAAAAGTCTTGTAGGAATAATAAGAAGAATATAGAAGTAATAATATAACAATAATGTGCCTAAAATTCATAATACATTTTTATACAAGACTTTTCAGAGTCGTTGGAATTATTTTTTTATCTTCTTCTGGATTGCAATCACGTGTTATTGGCACTCATATGAGTGAAATCTAGAAATCGATATGAAGATACTAAAAGCACCAATATACCGAGCAGATAAAACCCCCGATAAGCTGAAGTTTATTTTGTGGAAAAGCCAATAAACGTTTCATTTTTATGTATTTTGGCAGCTAAACTTGGTTTTCAGGTTTTCAGGTTATTGTGTCGACAATCAAATATAAAACATTTAATCTTTTTATTGGTACAAAAAAATAAAACTTTTATCACAACCGCTTCCTTGGTATTCTGAAGACAAAATAATACAATACAAATAATTTTTGTTGACAAC